>JANEYF010005957.1:0-114463 GCA_029963845.1 Rhamnusium bicolor
CATCGGATATTCCGGAAAATAATAATAATAATAATAAACTGCCCAGATAGGATCAGAACACTCATAGCTATAAAGAAATCGTTGAGGTTGAGGCGGGTGAGGAGTATGGAGCAAAATACGTGAAAAATATGTGAAACTTCTCAAATGGTCCAAATGCTACTATCCGACCGACATCATAGATGTCTCTGTGGCGGATAGCGACTTCCGAAGCAGATACCGAGAGCGACGACCTCTAGCCCAGGTGGACTAAACTACTGTTATTAAATATGAATTGAACGAAACAGCTACTCAGCGGGCAAATACCCCGACCTGCATTGGATTATACCTTCAAATCATGATAGATCGGTAGCCAAGATCATTTGTCAATTCCTAACCAGGCATAGACCGGTTTTGAACTTATTAGTTCTCCTCAGTATGCCATAGGTTATGGAACAGATAAATGATAGTGGCCAACCTGCTAGTCATATACTGACTAAGGTAAATTGAGTAGTGGTGAGAAGTATGTGAAACTTCTCATATGGTCCAAATGCTACTATCCGACCGACATCATAGATGTCTCTGTGGAGGATAGCGACTTGCGAAGCAAGTACCGAGAGCGGCGACCTCTAGCCCAGGAGGACTAAACTACTGTTATTAAATATGAATTGAATGAAACAACTACTCAGCGGGCAAATACCCCAACCTGCATTGGATTATACCTTCAAATCATGATAGATCGGTAGCCAATATCATTTGTCAATTCCTAACCAGACATAGACCGGTTTCGAATTTATTAGTTCTCCTCAGTATGCCATAGGTTTTGGAACAGACAAATGATAGTGGTCAACCTGCTGGTCATATACTGACTAAGGCAAATTGAGTAGTGGTTAGAGGTATGTAAAACTTTTCATATGGTCCAACTCTAGTAGTATTTGTGACAAGGTATGCTAATGCAATGACAGACTTCCGTCACTCTCAGTAATACATTGGCAAATACAAGCAGTATTCATTATTTATTTTATACTTTTGCTTTTATTTGTCTACGTATGTCCTTCTGTCGTTGACAGAAGAGTTACTATAGAGCTACTGCCTCATGGTTCATGAGACAGTAGCAGCTAGCAGTTCTGGACTCTGGTCCAGTTTTCTCTCCCTATCAATTGCTAATGTATAAATAACTGCAATAATATACTTTAGGATGCTTACGTAATACCCAAATAATTATTTGTATTTATATTTTTTCTAAAATATCAATTTTTTTAATATCCCTCAATTTTGAAATATTTTATACGGATGTAGATAATTTTCATTCTGTTAAGTACCCACCTGCTTAAAATTACAAATATTGAATAGATTTTTTTTCAGTGTAATTAATTACGTTAAATTTATTAAGTGAGTTATAAAGATTAATATCTGTGTTGAATGTGGCATTAAAGTAGACCAATGATCAATACATTTCTAATTTCGTTTACATCTTCTTTTATTTGAACGAACTATGATTTTTTACACTTAGGTGAAAGTTATACAGAGTATTGTTACTTTATTTGAACTGATTGTAGGATTCATTAAGTTATAATGAGATAAATATAGAATACATTAAGATATTTTTAGATACTTTCCACTGAACTACTGAATCATTACACTAGAATAATAATAGTAAACAAACACCACAGAAATTAGACAACTCCCGAATCCAAAGACGAAGCTGCACAGGCGAGGGTTACACATGAAAAAACGCAGACAAACAACCATTCCCAGTGCCGGTGGCGAAATTCGGACCCGCAACTTCAATGGAGAGATTATCTAGTCACACTTACTTTAGCGTCCCCATCCATTTTAATACATTTATTAATTCTGAAAATTTTTACAATATATATTCATATGTTTACGGTACTTCATTTATTTCAATTGTTTACAACAATTAATATATATCAGAACGAGCGTTACAATCGCGAATTAAGCTTGTTGCCAAACGGACTTTGTTTTTAAAAAACAAATATATGAACTTAATACATTTATTTACGCACGTTCACAGTTACATGGATTCGAAGTAATAGAACAGAAATATAAGGTTCAATTTGCCTTTTCATAATATTTCTAACAAGTTGGTTATTAATAATAATAATAATAATAATAATAATAATATAGTTTATTTAACAGTAATTACAATACAATACAATATACAGTATATTATAATATTAACATTAACACGTAAATAAACAGTTACAGTCACTGAAACAGTAGCTGAGTACTGCTTGTACGTGACTGAAGGAAGATAAATAGAATACATATAAGAATTATATATCGTACATATTTGAAAGTAATTTAGGTGAGGTAATATCTAGGTGGGGTTATATTAATTATAATAGAGTTTATATTAATTGTAATAGGTTATATTAATTATAATAGGCGGCTGGAAAAAAAATAGTAAGGTAATTTTTTTCTTGGAAAAAGAAAAAAATGTTTTTCTGATTTTACTTATTTCTTTGATTGATCATATCATGAAATTGATTACGTTCATTATCTAGAAGCCATTTTTTCACTTTAGTTTTGAATATTTTGAATTTCTTAATATTTTTAATGTAGCCTGGCAAGGTTGCATACAGGCGAGGTCCCAGGTAATTGCAGCTGCGTTGGCCTATAGTCTTGTCACTTCGTGGCCTGTTATACTGGCTTTGTTTTCTTCTCGTGTGGTAGTGATGGTTAATTGGTTCTATGTTTATTTTGTTTCTTTTTATATTAAGTATCATATTTAAGCAAAATAGTTGCCTAATGTCAAGAGTGTTGGTTTCTTTAAATAAAATGTCACTTGGATAAGTGCGCTTTTTTATTATAAATTATTTTCAAAATCCATTTTTGGACAGTATTAAGTTTTTCGAGATGATTGTCGTTTACTCCTCCCCAACCCGCGATAGCATAAGAGATCTGTGACTGGACTAGCGAATAATAAAGAATTTTTAGCTGTTTTTCCTCGAGGTATTCATTATATTAAAAGCATGATTAGATTACTTGATGAAAATATACAAAAATGTATATAATAAATATCCTCACATTACTTAATTAACAAGTTAATATTTATATGTTTAAGTTAATAGGTCGAAAAACAGGAAGCTGTTGGTGATCCTAACTAACAATACATATATTATGTTCAATTATATAACTCCTCCATCCTTAAGAGAAAAACAAAAGGGCCTTTTTGTTCTCTGAGGTTATATTTTGCAGTTCTGTTTCATTAAGTCCGTTCCGTTTTTGTGAGGTTCTCTTTTTAAATACATTATATAATAGCTATTAATGTAACGAGATTATTATGTGATTTATAATAATCGAGGACGTTGCCAGGCGACGAGGCGATAGCCAAGTCACCTGGCAACGTCCGAGATGGTTTAAATCACATAATAATCGAGTTACATTAAAAGCTTTATCGTAATTGACAACGATGACGTGAAAAAATCAACAACTTTGGTTGTCATTTTAGCGTGCCATAAAAATTAAGATAGTCTTAATTACGACAAACTTTGGCGAAATCATGGAAAATATTGATATTCCTGAAGATATATTTGCTGCTGCTAACACTGTAAGATTAGATTTGCTTCCGAATAAATCAAAAATCCATTACGAAAAAGAATATCTTCAGTTTTGTGAGTGGCGAGATTGAGAACAGGTTCAAGGTGCTGGAGAAACGGTAATACTTGCTTATTTTGTGAAACTCTCAAATCAATACTCCCCGTCATCTTTGTGGCCTAAATATTCTATGTTACGAGCTTGTTTGGAGTTGAAGGAAAGAGTGAAAATCGACAAGTATGGCGCTTTGATACGATTCATTAAGAAAAAATGTGGGATATAGAGCTAAAAAATCGAAAGTATTCACGAAAGAGCAGGTTAGTGAATTTGTTTCTACTGCCCCAGACGAGACATTTTTAATGATGAAAGTAGCTTTTTTAATTGGAATTAGCGGAGCTTGTAGAACCAATGAATTAACGAAAATGTCCATGGAAAATGTTGAAATTCTAGAGAACATGCTAGTAATCACAATTCCTGACTCAAAAACCTACAAGAAAAGGTAGCATTACGTCCAACTCATACTCCGCATAGAAGATTGTTCGTATCATGTAGAAAAGGAAAATGCACCGTTCAGCCTTGTGGTATCCATTTCTTTTCTAAAATACCTGAGAAAATTGCTATGTGTATCAAACTTGAAAATCCAACTATGTATACTGGTCATTGTTTTAGAAGATATTCAGAAACTTTTCTTGTTAATGCTGGTGGAGACATTTTAGATTCACAAGAACTTGGTGGTTGGGAATCGAGCAATGTTGCAAGAGGGTATTTAGAAGATAACTTGAGTAAGAAGGTTTCCATTGCGTGAAAAATTCAAGTTGGAGACGTTTCTGTAAACACTGTATCATGTACTAAAGAGACCATCGAACTAAAAAAGAATGTTGCTATGCAAGATTCAGTGGATATGCCCATAATTTTGGACCATAATGGTGTATCAGGTGTATCTATCAAATTTGAAAACTGTCAAAATATTCATGTCAATGTTTATAAATAATAGCTATAAAATAAGATTTGTATCTAGGGTATTATGATATGGTAACTAACGTATTATATATTGTAACTAACGTATTATGTGCTACTAAGTTATTGTGAAGTTGTTGTAATGTTATGATATTAATAATTATCAATTCAAATTTAACTCAAAGGAACCTTAATTTTCAATGATACGATAAAATTATTTTATTAGGAAAAAATATACAATTTATAAATACATATTAAAATTATAACAAATATAATGCAAAGAATTGCATAAATGAGGAACGAATGTTTATTTGTTCGCAAATTCATTAGTAATAGGTCGTGCACTTTTAGGAAATCACTATTTTTCTTAATATCCTGTAGTTTTGTTAAAGATGCATCATGAGGTAACTTAATTGTCCTTTTTTTCGATGCACTTATGTCCAACTGAACTAGTGAAAGTTCGTAGGGTTGTTCTCTTTCTGAGTGGGTTGCACAGAAGGTGTCTTCATTAATTACAACGCAACAGCCCGGTTGGATGCTGATTACTTCAGGTGATGTCGTCTCGTGTAGTCCATTTGTTTGGCATTTTTGACTAATTATTTTTTTTTATTTGGGACTACGATGATGATTGTCGTTGACTGGATCGATGATATCGTCCGTTACGGTGACATATTGATAGAACAGGTATTGTTATGCTTGGCTGTTAGAACTTTAGGCAACTAGTCCATTGAAGTAGCCGGATTTACTACATAATAGATACAAGTATGTTCTATTTGAGTAAGTATATATTGTTGGTATTCATAACAGTGCCAAGTATTATTTAGGATAATGTAAGTTTTTTTTTTGGTATTAAAATTTGAGAATAAGTGAAATGGGAATCAATTGGAAATAATCGTAAGACTTAATGTATAGTATCGGTGCATGTATTCCAAACATTAATGTACTACCTTTTTGGTAAAATTCAACACTGCAACGTGAATAATAAGATTGCACATTATTGAAGTGTGGTATGCATTCTTCGCCATAAATTTGTCTTATTTATTTAATTACTAATTCAAATTCTTTTACAGATAAAATTGAACTGTGTAAAGTATTATTTTAGCAAATAATATTGTAGAGAATTCAATATATATCTAGAATATGCAGGATGTCTCTGCAATTTGTATTCAGATTTAAACTTTCTGAAATCTTAAAAGTTCGTTTTAACTTGTCGGTCACTTTTGAAATGTTGGTAACTTGTTTTGTTATGTACTGTTGATTGTCTATTATTTTATTTATTAAATTATTAACTTTTGATACAAAGTGTTTTGTGACATATCTAATGTTTTTGTAGAGATAATTTAGGTTCGTTGATGCCTTTATGGGTGGTTTTCGTTTCAAGGTGATATTTAATGTTTTCTTGCTGTACGTCTTTATTTTTATGTCTTGTAAGAATAGATTAGATTGGATTAATTTATAGGAATTTTGCGTGAATGGTTCTTTGATAATTTTACAAAAATCAGGGATTATATTTAAATTTTTGAAAAGTATTCCGTAGGTGTTTTTCGGTTTTATAAAAGATTTTATAAAGTATGTGTTTCAAATTGACAAGTGGGCAAAACTGCTGTTATCCTATATTTGTCAAACACAGGGTATCTATGGATTGAGGGTCCGGCACTGTCTTTGCTAACGTCGAATATAATTTGATTCTTAAAGGATTGCAAGCATTTTTCAGAGATAGGTATGGTTAATATTGGGTTTTCTAATGACGTGTGTTGGGTTTGCGTATCCGTATTGTCTACGGGAGGTTGTAGTTGTACGTCACTTATTATGAGTGCTTTTGTCTTTGACCTGATCAAGGGGTCGGTGTTTGTTAAAGTAGATAAGCTCTTTTCTAGTTGTTGTAATGATTCGAGGTCTGGGGTTAAAGGTGTGTTAGTTGGTTTTAGCAAGTCATTAATCAGTTCATCATTTATATTATCAGTAAAGTCGTGTAGTTTTTGTCTGCATCAATACGGACGATTGCCTATTATCGATGCCATTTCTACTGAGTTGAGTTAGACTTGTGATAGTGCGTCAGCGTTTGTATTATTTTTACCTTTTTTGTACACTGTAGTATTGTCATATTCCTCTAATTTTAACTGCCATCTGACAAGTCGCGAATTCGGCTCTTTTAAGTTGGAGGAGCGTATGGTCAGTTACAATTGTGAATTTACGTCTGAATAAGTATGCTCTGTAGGGTTTCGTAAAATGGACTATGCTTAATAATTTTTTCTCTATGGTGGAATAGTTGAATTATGCTGGGTTTAGAGTACGCTAACCGTAAGCTATTGGTTTATCATTGCCAATTGGGCCCTGACTTAGTACTGATTCGATTGAAGCGTTTGATGCGTCTGTTGTTAGTATAAAAGGTTTAGCAAAATCTGGGTATTGTAAAACAGGATCGTTATTTAATACATTTTTACATTTTTCATGAGCTTCTATAAACGATAAGGTGTGTATTATCTTTTCGTCTTTTTTCAAACATTGCGTAAAAGGTTTTGTTAATTTCGCGAAGTCTTTAATAAATCGTCTATAGTAACCTAAAAGTCCTAAGAAAGATCTCATTTCTTTTGCCGTTCTAGGAATGGGATATTTCGTATTTGCTTCTACTTTTCTAGGATTTGTCTTATACTTTCGGGTGTTATTACATGACCAAGAGACTCTGCGTCTTTACATAAAAATTCTGATTTATCCATTTGAATTTTGAGTCTATGTTCTCATACTTTTATAAAAACTTGTTTCAAATCATTAATATGTTCCTGAAGGGAAGTTGAATATATAATATCGTCCATGTAAACTAGACAAATTTTGTTTTGTAATTCTCTCAGGACATTGTCCATTGCTCTTTGGAAAGTTGCAGGTGCATTCTTTAAGCCAAAGGGCATTCTGAGATATTCAAAATGACCATGTTCTACGATAAACGCGGTTTTTTCTATGGACTTTGGGTCCATTTCAATCTGATGTAATCCGGATGCTAAGTCTAGTGTAGTAAAATTACATCTACCTAATTTATCTAAGATATCGTCAATGTTTGGGATCGGGAATCTATCATCTATCGTTTTATCGTTTACTTTTCGGTAGCGTACTACGATACGTCATTTTCTTTTACCACTTTCGTCAAGTTTTTTTGGTACGATCCAAAAAAGGCTTGACCAAAGCGAACTCGAGGGTCTTATAATACCATCCTCAAGCATTTTATTAATTTGTTTTTGCATTTCTTCTTTATGAAAGTGTGAAAATCTGTACGATTTTGTGTGCATGTACTGTTGGTTGTTTTAATTTCATGTTTTACTTGGTTTATAAATGTCAATTTTTTTTGTCAAAGTGAAAAATATCAATAAATTGTTTGCACAAATTAGTTATAGCTTTTAGTATTTCCGGTGTCATGTGTGACGTACGTAATTTCGAAATTATCTGTACGAGTATACTCGTATTATTAGCTGTGGGAGTTTCGTACGTATCAATTTGAAAATTATGTAATTCGTACTCATCGTTAATTAAACAAGAGTTAATAGGGCTTTTTAAGTCTAGTTAGGTGGGTTATAAATTTCAAAATGAGCGAAATTATCATCGGCATATGTGGTAGTCTCTGATATATATAATCCGCTAATCGACTACATCTCGGAAATTAATATTTATAAATGAAATTTGTTGGTTGTTATTAAATAATATTTGATTATTAAAATCTATTGACAAATTCATTTTTCTTAATTCGTTTAGACCTAATATGCCATCGAAAAAGTCGTGAAAGTCAAATAATAAAAATTCTATTGTATGTTTTGATTGAAATTCAGAAAATGCGGGAATTTCAGCTTTAAAATTTATTTCTTTTTCACCTAATGCTGTTTTTAATTTTGACGGATTTGTAATGTTTGGGGGAAATATTTTTCATCTATGGAGGGTGTTAGAATTGATATATATGAACCGGTGTCAATTAGAAGTTTGGCAGGAGGTTTTTTATCTGTATATATGGCAAATCATTTAAAACCACACTAAATATTTTATTCACATATTTATTATTAATTTTCATCCTTAAATATTGGTTTACGTTACCTGACGTACATATAGTGTGCACAGTTCTTTGTTTGTTTTTTTATATTTTGATAAATGTTGGTTTGGACTTTTTGTACGCGCTTTTTGTGCTCTCTATGTCTTTCTTGCCAGGATACAAGAGGACACGGGAGATTTTTATGACCACACCGTGAGTCTGCACGCATTAAATTTGATTTGTGATTTTTGTGATTTGAAAAATTCTAAAGACCCGCCTGTGCATGTGCATTGTGCATACAAGTTTAGCAGAATTCGAGACAACTGGCCGGCCAGAGGAAACCAGGGAAACAACAACGTTAAAGGTAAGAGACACTAGAGCACAATCGTATTATAACTGCATATTTTTACATTTTTATCCCGACGAACAGTCCTATGGTTTTACAATAAATTTAATAATAAAAAAAAAACAGTCCACTATACCCCACAAAATTCATCATTTTTTTGGCCAACTTCGACTAGGATTTACTTGTAAAATTGTGCTTATGCTATGTCGCCATTTTAATATTTTAAATTTTATTTCTTATTTTTAACGTTCGAGTAACGCTCTTGTTGTTTGAATTTAACACTTACACGAATGTGTAAACCCCACCGCTTTAAAACTGACACTTTTTAAAATATTTCATTTCGTTAATTCATTTTGTTTCTGTCTACTGTAAAGGACATTCACATAGTTGTCAAACTTCCGCGAAATATTGTACCTCTGAATTTAGGTTAGACTGATTTGGTGTCTTAATGGTTTTAATATCTAATACTTACTAAAAATCATTTATAATTTAACTTAAACACATTGTATATTTACGTATATTTATATTTTCACGTATATTTATATCTTAAATAAAATAAATATTTTCCGCATTAAATATTAATTTAAGATTGTGGCTATGGCTGAAAAACTTAAAAAATATATTAGTATTAGAATTATACAAGAAAATCGTATTTCTGAGTTACTTCAACTTGCAGAACAATGTAAAACCGATAATACATTGCATTCTCAATTTGTACAACGATATAAACCTATTGAACAGGTTTTAGTAGAATTCGAAAAATTACATAGAGCAGTTATTGAGATTTTGTCTTTCTGAAAATGCCGATTTAATAGAAAACGATCTAATTCGTACAGAGTTTGATAAGGCATATTGCTGTGAAAGGTATATATTCAGATTTGTTTGAAAATAAAACGCAAGCTCTTGCACAAAATCATAATATTGATCCTGGTGTTTCTAGTTCTAAACCGAGTGTTCATTTACCAGAAATAAAATTAATTAAATTCACGGGAAATATTAAAACTTTTTCATCATTTATTGAAGTTTTTAACGCTTTAATTCAAGAAAAAACTCACTTTCGAATGTCAAAAAATTTAGCCATTACACTCATGCCTTGAAGGCCTGTCAAAGAATTTAATTTCATGTTTACCCTTAACAAATGATAATTACTTAACCGCATATTCTAATTTGATTAAAAGATACACAAATAATCGTTATTTGGCCGCCGCACAGTACAATGAACTTAAAAATTGTCCGCCTGTCTCCTCAGAAAATCCGCATTCGCTTCGTGCATTATTAAACGCATTCTCTGAAAATTTATCCGCTTTAAAAAATCTACAATTTCACCTAGAAAATTGTGATTTTCCACTAGTTCAACAATGAAAATTTTAAATTAATAGAACACATTCTTTTTTCTGATAAGGTCACTTTCCATTTTAAGTGGTCATGTAAATAGACAAAATTTCAGATACTAGGCGACAGAAAATCCTCATTGAAGCAAGAGATTCCCACACAATATCCTTCAAAAATTAATGTATGGACAGGAATTGTCAGCAATCGGTCCTTATTTCTTTGAAGGAACACTAAACGGAGAACGCTATTTAGAGTTTCTTCATTTCGAACTTATTCCTTTTAGCTGTTCTGTTTCCCAACTCACAGGACTCTGACGTACCAAATGATATAATTGCCAGGATTTTTTAGAATTCTAATAAATCGCAAACAGTAGTAGAGTATGCGTTTTATTTTTGAAAGTGACGAATATTTTTCAAGTAGACTATCAATGGAATCGAGAGAAATGAAATTAAACAGAATAGTTGTCCGTTCCTCGTCAGAATGAGTAGGTGAATTAAAGATATCGTTTATTAATTCAGATGAAAATAATTCACGACTGGCACAGTTGGCAGGAGTATCTACTGACCATACGTAAAACCAACAATCGGGGGGGAATTCGTTCTTGAACTTAACTTACACGGTTGCTAATGAAGGTCTTAAATCTATGAGGTGAAGATCTGATCCAAGATAATGCAACTGAAGAATCTGACCATGCAAAGATATTTTCAAACGAAAGTTTCTTTGAATAGGCCTCTACGACAAAAGAAACCAGTTGAGATAAAAGAACTGTGGGGCAAAGCTCTAATCGGGGAATAGAAATTTTTTTAAGGAGTGACACCTTCAATTTGGCGCAAATATGAGAAATGTAAATATGATCATGATCAAGTTGAAAACGAAAATAAATCACTGCAGCATAATCTCTCTCTTAGCTATCACTAAATCCGTGAAGCTGACAAGTTATAAATGTTGACGGGACACAACAATGTGGAATTTTTAATTGCAAAAGATTTGTAAGATCCTTTTTATATTTGTCCCAACGATGTAGGACATCGGACGAAGAGTTTTATCCCACCCTATGCCTAAAGTCCAAAGACACCGAAGATATTTTGTAAAGAAGGTGAGAGGTGACAAAAAGCTAAGGGGATCGAAAATTCTTGCCACTTCTGAGAATATTTTACGCTTAGTCGAATAAAAGGTTCGAGTGAGTAAAAGAAAGTGTCAGACGTAGGGAGCCACCTTAAGCCAAGAATTTTGATACCTGAATTATTTTCTTCTGAAAAACACAAAGATTGTGTTTGTTGATGATCTTCAGGAATCGTTTTAAAAAAAGTAGTATTATTGTTAGCTCACGTTCGTAAAGTAAATCCTCCCTTCTGTAATAAAGAGATGAGCTGATTCTTAAGTTCTACAGCTTCGTTGAGATTGAAACATCCTGTCACTATATCATCGACATACATATCAGAACAAGTGATGTCCTCAGCTATAGAAAAATGCTCCATTTCATCTTTGACTAACTACTGAAGAGTTCGAAGAGCGAGAAATGGAGCTGACGTAACTCCGTATGTAACCGTTTTAAGTCTAAACTCCTGCACAGAATTATCAGGGGAGAACCTCTACAAAATTCTCTGATAATCTTGGTGCTGAGCTTAAATATTTATCTGCCGATCCATTTGCTGAATGTCTGCTGTAAGTACAAGAGAATGAAAACGAAAATGCAATAACAGCGTGACAATATCCTTTTGAAGCTTCGGGCAGACTAACAAAGTGTCATTCAGAAAAACCCTTCTGTACTTTGTGCCGACGCGTCAAAGACAATTCCAAGCGGAGATGTGGTACTATTAAGGTTTACGACAGAGTGATGAGGAATGTAGAATAGTTGCCGTAATTCGATAGAGGTGAGGGGATAAGTTCCATGTGTCCGGTTTCGCGGTAATTGTACATGAAATCGCAATATGAGTTATAAAGAGAATTTTCACGGAGTAGGAGACGCTCAAGGAAGTGGCGAAGAGCACCAGATTTACTGTCTCCAAATAAAGGTTCGGGACCTTTAAATGGAAGAGCTATAGTATAACGCCCTAACACCCTGTATAATCCCGATGGTGAGCTTTTAGAAAAGAATTTTCACATCGAATATCATCGGGTGAAGAGCAATTAATATTAGGTATTTCCTCTAATTCCCAAAAACGCCTAATTGTTAAATCTAAGAAAGAGTCAACCATCTAAAAGAATGAATTAACAACTGAGTGATTAGGGGTACAAGTAGCCTTTCCTGTTAAAATCCACCCGAAAATAGTATTAATTGCTGTAGGTTTATTATTAGTACGTGACAGTTTCCCATCTTGAAGAATTTGGGGAGAAAATATTTGCACCTAACAACATATCTATTTAGAACAGAATAGAATAGAATAGAATAATGTTTATTTTTAATATATACATACAATACATAAGTGGAATTATAATTGCATTATACAAATAAACATGGTACACCACAAAATATCAAAGATATTTGAGCGTGGGATAGTACATTTGATTATATTCATATACATACCGATACACATGTATACACGCATACACTCATATATATATACACATATATATATATACAGATATATACACATATATAGACATACATACACACACATACACACACACATACACACATATATACACACATACACACGCATACACACACATACAAGCATATACACACCTATATACTAGTATATAAACATATACAATACAATAATCTTAAAAAAATAAAATAATAGCAATAATTTTAGACAATATATGTACATATATATGTGATAAAGCACATTTCATACACATGTACATATGCACACATACATGCATGCAAATACATTAATACATACTTTGAAATGTCCTCAGATACATATCATATACACACACATATATATAATATATAGTCAAGTTAAGATAGACAATATATATTCATTTGCAAAAGAATACAAAATTTCATCGGTTACAATAACACTTGATTGTGTATTATACTATAATGTAAATTTAGTGATAATAATAGTATTCGGCTTTATTAGGTATAAATGCATATACATATATTTAAATACATGAAACAAGAGAATAAGCAAATGTAATTTATACCCACATATGTTTAAACCTATACATACATCCATCCTCATACATGCACACTCCCACACCTACACATGCACACACACATACTTATACGCTCATGAATACATACACATACATGCATATATATGCATGTTAAAAGATAATCAGAAGGTGATGAAGCACTAATCAGTCTGGTAAGTATTGTCTAATTTAGATTTTATAGAATTGTATTATTTAAAATTTGAAGTTTAACCTAGACAGCATTTTTTAAATCAATCTGAGAAAGTATCACTTTTCTGTCCAAAGATAATATGTGTTGTTTACTAGTTTTTTAAATTTATGTTTAGGCTGAATCTGTTTTATAGTAGGTGGGAGTGAATTAAATGCTCTTGGCGATAAAAAATAGCTGCTACGCTGCCCTGCAGTTTTTAACATTTTAGGAACAGGCAAGTTATCACAATTTCTTAATTTGTAATTAGGATTCTTTATATCTAAATTTTTTACTGGATGGGCCTTTAGCAGGAGATGCAAGAAAAATAATTGCCGAATATCCATAACCTGAGCTTCTTTGTACAACTCGTCACTAGGGTACGTTGGTTCTTTTTTATAAATGATTTTTAGTATTCTTTTTTGGATAATTTCTAAGTCTGCTATATAACAGTTTAATGCCCCTCCCCAGGCTATTATGCCATATCGAAGCTGAGATTCTACTAGTGCGTGGTATAACATTTTTAGTTGTTTAATATTTAGTATATATCTAAAATATTTAAAATTATAAATCGTAGATCTCAGTTTTTTTATCAGTTCTTTTATGTGCACATCCCATCGCAGGTATTGATCAATTAGAATTCCTAGATATTTGACCGTAGGAGCAGATTTTATTGTTAGATCATTATCTGTATCTATCTGAGAATAAGATGGTTGCCCTGATTTATACGATGAGAAGGCTAGATAAACTGTTTTTTCAATATTTAGTGTTAATAAATGATGGTCAAACCACGATTTTACGTTTTTGATATCATTTTCAGCTTGTATTTTTACATTTTCCCAATTTTCGCCTTCATAAAATATACTAGTGTCGTGCAAATCCTATTATTTTACCTTTGATATTTATGTGAAATAAATTATTTATATACAACACAAAGAGCAGTGGCCCTAGCACAGTTCCTTGGGGAACCCCAAAAGTGACAGTTTTTGGTGTGCTTACTGCGTCATCAATTTTTACATATTGATGGCGGTCTTGTAAGTAGCTCTCAATTAATTTTAAAGGTAAGTCTCTAACTCCAATATTTTCTAATATTTTTAATAATTTTTCGTGGCAGACCGTATCGAAGGCTTTCACTAAGTCTAGAAATATACATAACGAAGGCTTTCCCTTATCTGTAGCTTTATATATGCATTCTGTTAGTGTGTCTATTGCGTCATTTGTTGATTTTCCAGTCTGGAAACCATACTGTTGTTTAGATATAATATTATGCTTTTTTATAAAACCATCTAATCTTTTTTTTAGGAGCATCTCAAAAATCTTTGCAAAGTTCGTTATCAAGGATATCGGCCTATAATTTAGTGAATTCAATTTATCGCCTTTTTTGTAAATTGGTACAATTATGGATTCTTTAAATTCGCTTGGACAGCAACCAGTCTCAAAAATGGTATTTAACAACTTTGTGAGTGGATAAACAATATTGCTAGCAATATTTTTTATTGTTTCAGCCGATATGCCGTCGATTCCGACACCTTTTTTTATTTTTTAAATTTAAAATAATAGTTTTAACTTCGTTCTCACAAGTTGGCGATAAAAACATAGAAAACGGATTAATAAAATTTGTATTATTTATGTAGTCTGAGCTAATTTTTATTTTCTTGGCTAAATTTCCGCCTATATTTGAAAAGTTGTTGTTAAAAGAGTTGCACATTTCAAGTTTATCTGAGACAATTTTTTTTTTTTTATTTTCTTCGTTTAGTATTTTAGTTATAATATTATTATTTTTACTATTATTTTTCAGTTTGTTTATGTTTTTCCACATAGTTTTATTTGAATCTGTACTGTTTTCTATTTGATTTTTGAAATAGTCAGACTTAGCCTTCTTAATGATTTTATTTAGGTTATTACGGTAGGTTCTATACATAGTTTTAAGGTTCTCATTGTTATTAATTCTGGTTTGTTTGTGAAGCTCGTCTCGGTGATTTATTGAGTTTATTATACCGTTTGTAATCCAGTCTTTACGTTTTATTTTCTTATTTTTTAATTTAATTAATTTAGTGTGATATTTTATTTTTACATTTATTGTATTTAAAAAAACATTTGATCGCATCATCTTGAGATAATATTGTGTCCCAGTTTACAGTTTTCAAGTCTTCATTTAGCGTTCTGTAGTTTACAAATTTAATAAATTTATTGTTTATGTTTTGTTCCTTATTTTTATTAAAATTAAAAACTATTTGTAAAATAATCGGGAAGTGGTCAGTAATATACGAGTTTACAATAATTGGGATTACAAAGTCATCCAGATTTTTTTTTACTTTTAAGAAACATATGGTCTATACAACTATCTGCAGTGCCTTGAATTCTAGTTGATTTGTTTATAACCGATTTGAATCCGTTTTCATACATAATATTTAAGTATTCATTCGTTACGCAATTATTGTCAAGTAAGTCAATATTTATATCCCCCGTGAAAATAGATATATCTGAATTAAGTTTATTTGTTTGAAAATATTTCTCTAAATCTTTTACAAATTCTTGATTATTTATAGCAGGTGATTTGTATAATCCTATTATATTTATAGTTTCTTGATTAAATACTATTTTAGTATTTATTATTTTACCCCGATTGATTTTTTGGATGGTAAAGTCATAATCAAGCCCTTTTTTTATAAACATCACAGTGCCATCATTTTGATTAAAGTCACCATCGTTATATATTGTTTCATATCCTTCTAGTTTTATTAAGTCTATATTGTAAATTTGTCTGGTCTCTGATAGAATAATACACTCAAACTGATTTGAGTACTGACTAAGAAAAATTTCAAATTCCGTTAAATTTTTAAATATGCTTCTAATGTTTAAATGTATTATTTTAAAATTTTGTGATTTACAATTTACTGTTAATACCTCATTGCCTTCTAAGGAATTTGCAATACATTCCGTTTTTATAACCTCCTCGCGAAAATCTCCAATAAATGGATCCATTTTTTTTTATCAATAGTCAGTTGATAATCAGTAATAATCAGTACACTTGATTATTACTTAGTAGGTAATTAATTAATTAAACTATACTTATCCGACACTATTTAAATATGGCACTTCACTTTCTACGTGTTTGTTTCATACATAACTAAACCACTTGCTTAATTTTTAAAGTTTTTTTTTATTTCTTAAGATCCTAGTTCCGCTGCTTGTAGAAGTCGCTTGTTTTTCTCTAGCTAAGTTAGTCAAGTCGGCATCTGGTGTTGTGTTGTTCGTGGCCTGAGGAGATAAAACAGGAACAAATTGTTGAGGGTTGTGGGTAGATGGAGCTATAATGTTGTGAACTGGATCGTACGGTACTACATGTATGTGTGAAATTCTGGGGGTTGCTGGCGCACTATTAAATTTGAGTTCCGGTTCTTTATCCACAAATGCAGTTATATCATCGATTTCCTGGGCATGTTTTGTATCGTCTTTTCCATTTATTAATTGGGTGACCGTGAAGGCTTCATTATTTACATACAATTTGTTTTGTTTTATAAATGCCTTTAAGTTTTTTTCGGCGCGCTTCGTTTAGGTATATGGAATTCATGATCTGCTAATTGGAGATTAAAGATATATTTGTCATTTCCGACAGAAATGGAAGTAGTGGGAATACCGTTTCATATTTTTGGGAAGAAAAAGTATTACAACCTTTTAAGTCTAACCTCCGTATCCACCTCCGATATGCGCATACGTTAAGCGGGCGCTACGCGCTCGCTCGGCGCGGTGCAAGGCATCCTCCTCTTTTGAAAAAAAAAAAAAATTGTATATTATTAGCTGCCGCGCCGTTACGATGCGTCGGATCGAATTCGGTCATTAGACTTTTCTGCGCCGTTCGCGACGTAGAACGTCACTCCGTACGCGATTTTGCCGAAAAAGCGATTTTCGGAATTAGGCCCCCTCCCCCGACCCCCCAACCCCCCTCGATTTTTTCCGAAAACCCCTCCCCGAATAATGCCCGCCCACGGGAGCGTGTTCCTTAATCTGCCGACCAAGTATTTTTTTCGGCCGATCGAAAATTTTCGGCGCGTCGACGGCCGCCACGCCTTTACGATGCGTCGGATCGAATCCGGTCATAAGACTTTTTTGCGTCGTTCGCGACGTAGAACGACGCGCCGCACGCGATTTTGCCGAAAAAGCGTTTTCCAAAATTACCATCTATGTTTATAAGGGCAAAATGTGCGCAAAGGCACCCCTTTTACGTAAAAAATTCGTCGCGCCCCCGGAGCATTTTAGCCCCAACTCGTGTTCCCCATTAGCGGGATATAAAAAAAAAATAACAACAGCATCGAAGGTGAAAGTTGGAGTATTTTTACCTGTAGGTCGGAGAGTGCAAACGACGCAATCGGAAGTAGAGGATGAAGTTTGACCTTGACAGAAAATTGTAAAAGAAATGCTAAAGGTATGTAAATCAAGCTTTTGCACATAGTGTTGTGTGATCACATTGGCTTGTGAACCTCCATCAATCAGAACTTTAACTGATTGATATTTACCCCAAGCATAAATAATATCTTCTCGAGCTGTAGACAGTAAGATCGCAGTCTTTGAGGGAAGAAAATTTGTTCGTGGATGCACTTGCGCAACGGTAATATTCGAGGAAGATGGAGCTACCTGTGGAGAAAGAGTATGTGGATTTTTTGTTGCCGAATTTGGAAATGGAGGAGATACGTTCTGAGAAATATGGAGAAAAATATGATGTGTACCGTGACAAACACGACAGGTAAATTGAGAGTTACATGACTTTAGACGATGACGTGAGTGGAGATAATTTATACACCAGTTTTTTTCTTTGGCTATTTTAAGCCCCCCTTTTGATGGGCTTTGGTTTTGAAAAGAAGAGCATTAATAAATAGTATGAGCAGAACGACAATAATTACGAACTTATATATTTTAACTGAAGTTTTAGATTGAACTAGAAATGGCGAGTTACATTTAGGTAACACTGAGGGCGCATGTATTTTGTTGGTTTCTGATTGAACATAAACAGAGCAACAGATTCAAGAGCGGTACATTGTTTTAAGAAAATTGTTGAGATTAGAAAAAGGAAGGAATTTCAGTAGAGGCTTCCTGCAGTTCAAATCGTTTAATCGTAGAGACGTCCAATTTTTGTATAAGTATGTGAAACAAAATAAAATCCCAATTATCTACCGGTAATTCCAAATCCTTTAAGACAGCTAGGTTTTCATTAAAAGTTTCTAAGAGCTGGCGTAGGCCCGCCGCATGTTCATTAGTAAGCTTAGGGGCATTGTAGATAGCTTGCCAACAAGAATTTGCAAGTAACCGGCGATTTTGATAGCTATCAAGTAAAGTTTGAAAAGTGGTTTCATAATTTTAAGCTGTGCTAGGGATGCCGTTTAATAGCGTTAGGGCGTGTGACGTAAGTGAGCTCAACAAATATTGAAATTTTTCAATATTAGATAGAGTATTATTATTATGAATTAAGGATAAAAAGAGATCGTAAAATGGTATTCAATTTTTATAATTTCCGTCAAAAATGGGTAATATATCTTTGGTAATTGTACATTTGGAGAATGAACTAAATTGACTTTAGCACCATTAGATGGTTTACTCGAAAGAGTATTTAAGCAGATTGTTTTCATTGTGAAATAATTACCATGAAAGGTGGTTCGAATAAATTTTTTCATCCTCAAGTTCTGGAGCTTCCATAATTGACAAAAGAGAAACAATAACTTCATGTTGTTTTTGAAACTCGAAATTTTCTCTAAGCATTCACATCTTAAATTAAATCTTACATGGAGGCTTTCGTCAATTACAGCAGCCTGAACAAGCACCAAGATTTCCTCAATATGATCAATTTGCAATTGACGCAAAGCTTTGGTCTGTTTTAATTTATTAGCGTTAATAGAAAAAACTATACGAAAGTAAATGAAAATGAGTTAAATTAAGGCTAATTGTGCTAAAAATATTAAAAACTGACCAAAAGAATTATTTATTTTAGTTTATTATTTTATTATGAGAAAATTCACTTTAGACTAAACCCAACATAAAATATTAACACTTTGTATATGTTAGTAAAATGTAATAAAATTAATTGAAAAAGAAAAACTAATGAATAATAAATTGCAGTTAAACCGTACCACCCTGTATAGTAAGTTCACTTCAAATATAAATAGCAACTAAAATACAAAGATAACACATGTTTTTTATTTTATGCGTATTTATTTTATATATTTTTTACCTAAAAATTTACTACAAAAATTATCAACAATTTTAATAATTTTATAATATAATAATTATTATTACAATATTCAGTAGAAGTGAAATAAATAAAATTAAATGTTAAATTTATTTTTATCAGCTGATATACAGAAAATAAAATAGTTGAAATATTTGAGGAATAAAAACTTAATAAAGTAAGACTGAGCAAAAAAACTGAAACTATGTTCCGATAATAAATATGTATTATTAAGTTTTATTTTAATGAAATATTTTACATAATTTGATCAAAATATTACTAAGACAGTTATTATTAAGCCTGGCCAAGGTCATTACTCCTACAGAGACGTACTGGGTATGCATCATATCATAATACTTGAATAAGTACAATACAAATAAAAATATTTTATATATTGTGATGTATGTTTTTGTACTATTTCGTTCGCTTTAAATTCTTTGTTATGTATTTCCTTATATTTTGTAAGCTTAGTGCTGCACATTATTATTAAACTGTTAAATGACGTTCACACATGTACATTGTATATCTAAGTGATAACTAATAATAAATAAATAAAATAAATGGAAATAAATTTTATTAATTCTGGTACACTTTATAAAAATATGTACAAAACTCACCTTCTTAATCAGATTTATGAAGTAGCTTGGTTGTCGTTATCACAAACTGGAGCACTTCTATAATGACTGTGTAGCGTCAGATACGTTTCTACAGTTGTCTCAGTAAGCGATGTTCGCTGTGGTGAAAAAATATGTTTGTATTTTGAAAAAGACCGTTCGACATCTACGGAAGTAATACAGGCATAAGTAAAACACTCTGTGAACTCACTTGACGCAGCTGTAGATGCACCATCACAAATTTGTCTTAATGTGATAAAATCAGGATCTTTCCGTAATACACTATCGAATTTTTCAATAACGGGCTTATTTTTTGCGTCATTTATAGTCTGCAGCTGTGTATTTACGTCGTCCACTATTTGCATCGATTCCACTAACGACAACGAAGTATTTTGCAATTTTTCTATTGCGTCGTGTAGTCCTCTATAATTGTTATAAATAGTTTTTAAATCTGTTTCAAGGGAAACATCTTGAAAATTTGTCTGACTTTCCTTAATAGCTGCAGCCTTGTTAGGGTTGAACTGTAGTATCACAGCTTTTGTTTGTTGAAAATATTCGGTATAATAAAATGCTGCCTTCAACCACGTTCCTCAACGTGTAAGAATCGGCTCTGATGGTTCCGGAATACCAGGACACAGTGTGTGAAATGCTCGAAGCCGTTTAGGAGATTTGAGAAATACTTTTTTTGTATTTGCTATTAATGCATCTACCTCTGGAAATCATTTTCGAATCGTTTCTGCTACAAGATGGAACGCATGCACTTTACACGTAACATGTAAAAACCTACAATCGTTTCTTTGAAGAAAACGGCTCACCAAACGCATTGTCGCAGCACCGTCGGTCACAAACATCAACATTTGACTTGTTGACAGTTCAAATTTTTCGAAAGTCTCCAACACCATCCGCGTAATTGTTTCGCCAGTACACGCAGTTAGTCTTTTGCAAGCTAGTAAAAGTGGAAATGTTGGTTTAACAGGGTCGAGTACACGTACTATAACATTTAAAATAGAATTTTTTTTACAATCTGTCGTCTCGTCAACACATAACCACAGTCGTGTATTTTTTAATGCACATTTAATCCTATTTACAATTTCTTCACGAATACTTGGTACATATCTACGTAATGATGAACGACTTGGTAAATTCACCTGGGGTTTGTATTTATTCCAGAACTCCCGAAATGCTGGTTTATCCAATATGCGCAGGGGAACATCACAGGCAATCAGCATTAACAGTAAATCAAACATAAACTGAAGTTCCAAAGAAGACACGCCATTTTTTTAATTTTTATGCCGGTTACTATTGACATGAATTTTGCAGCCGTATTTATTCCAGCACATTAAGTCTTGATCACAAACTTTACAAATTATTTTACATCCATCATAGAATAAATCCGGAAATTCACAGATAAATTTATTCACTTTATCAGCGTACGGTCGTTTTCTACTCTTTACGCTCAACATTATTTATTATTTATTAGTACTCTATGCATCGACCGACAGATAACAACTGAAGTGTGTCGTGTCATCGTCATCGTAAACAAGCGCGCGATGGCATTGGTATTGCGCCCGACCCTGAATCTACCATCGCTTGGCCAGGCTTAGTTATTATTAGAAATGCTGGTATAATTTTGAAGATTTGGGCTCTGAAGGGCCATTAAAGAAAATGACAGGTGTAAGAAAACCCGCTAGCTGGAAAAAGTCTTTGACTTACCTTCCTTTTGGCTGTCACTTCCGGCCGTGGTTGATCAATTAATTCTTGTTATTGTTTGCAACCACGGACAACATATAGTCTTGACAGACACTAAGAAACTTATTTAATAATAAGTGAAATTGTACTGATTCTAACAATTAAATTGGAAATTCGAGCGTGAGTTCGCACTATCTTCGCTCAGGCGACTTCTGAGTAAGTCTTAACCTCTTCCAGCGGATAGCGCGTGCATTTGAGTTTTTTCCGAAATAAAATAAGAACTTCCTTATAATATTGAAATAATCATTAGTAGATAACAGAATAAAATAAAAGAAAAATATATACATATAACAAAAACTGAGATAATTTATTTAACTATAAACTTAAGTTACAGGGTGCGGTCTGAACAAATTTAGTTTTTAGTGAATCTTAATTTCCTGCAATTTTAAAATTAAGCAAGTGAATAATTCGATAATGAAATCATATATAGTGCAATAATATTTACTTTTTGTAAATTTTAGAGATCAAACTCAGCATAAATAAATTTGATAATTATTAAATCGATATATAAGGTATTAAAAGAAATAATAACAAAAACTCCGAGAGCGGCACTCCTACCCGAGGTCTGTTCCATAACCTGTGGCATACTGAAGAAAAATAAATTCGACATCCCGCTCTCTGGCTGGGTTGGGAATTGCCAAGGATATTGGCTTTTCCCCCCACCCCGGATTTGGGGGTGTAACCCCACGCGGGGCGGGGGTTTTTCCCCCCGGGGGGGTGTTTCCCCCCAACCCTATTTTATAACAATATTTTTTTCCCCCCCCCCCGGGGGGCCCCCCCCCCCCCCCCCCCCCCCCGTTGCCCGCCCCCCCCCCCCCCCCCGCCCCCCCGGGGGGCGGGGGGGGGTACGCCCCCCCCCCCCCCGAGGAAATTCCCCCCCCCCCCCCCCCCCCCCCCCCCCATTTTTTTTTTTTTTTTTTTTTTTTTTTTTTTTTTTTTTTTTTTTTTTTTTTTTTTTTTTTTACATATTTTCTACTTGGTATAAATTTAATATTACTAACTGATATATGAAGTGTTTTAAATAACAGTTATTCCATTAAGAATGAGAAGTTTAGGATATCCTATATATATATATATATATATATATATATATATATATATATATATATATATATATATATATATATATATATATATTCAATTCTTAATTGTCAAATCAAAATTGACGCGTCGTTTTACCTTCTTTTGTTTCCACCGCCTGCTAACTAAATATTTTTGTTGCAGTACAATATTCATTACTATGCAATAACATTTGATACTAATTTTAATGAAGAAAGCAAAATATGATAGGCACAGCAATTGTATTGGACAAAAATAAAAGATAAATAAGTATTTTTTAACTAGGTGAAGTAAAAAAAATGGGGTTCCTATCTTGGTTTTTAAGATATCGTGGGTTGTTTAAAGATATTTTTTTAAAATAAGTTAGATCTTATTAGTCTGTTCAGCTACTGGTTATTCCCAAAAAAATATGAGGCACAAAGTTGCATGCTAGAGGTCTTTCTATATCACGGCACACTACGCATCATTCAGCCCTATGCTGTATCACGTACGTTATATTTAACACATGTACGTTATCTGAAAATAACGTATGGACTTAACAGGTCTGATAACGTAACGTCTAAAACCTGGCATGCTGTATCATTCTTTTAACGTATACGTTATCGCGTATGTTATGTTTGAGCTGTTAAAAGGGAAGAAAGTATACTTTCATTGAAGGGAGATAGTGCTATACGAAATTAATATGAGTAAGAGAGAATATGAATTGAATGACGCGCCGCATGCGCATGAAACGGAGAATGAAAATAATTTCATTTGTCTCTGATTTGGTTTTGTTATTTTGCTGTAGGTAGTTTGTGTCGGCTCAAAATGGCTCAACGCTTAAAAAAAACTACTAGAAGACAATACGAGGATTTAATAGATTTTTGATTAGGGGAAAAACGAAACCTACAGACATAAATAAAATAAATTATTTATGGCAAGAGTTCTCTCGAAGACAAAATGCCACCGGTAATGGACCTCCTAAAAGTACTGAACAGTGGCGGAAGGCAGAGACATGTCTCTGCGGAAGGTGAATTTATCAAAGGTAGATAGATAAGTTACTTCTGAAATGATCCTGCTCATGCGGGATTGTTCAACAGCGTGATGAAAATTTTGACCAACACATCTTTGATAGTTGCCAGTTGCAAAAAAAGCAACTGTACTTAAAATCTAAAAATATTCATAATCAACATAGAGAGTAGGTAATTGTTATTTGTTGACTCACTTTCATTTCAAGTGACAAAGCATTTATTTTTTGACCGTCTTGTAAATGTGGCCTCAAAACATCGATTACATGTCGTACAGAATTTCTAGATAACCGAAAATTTTTCTGAAATGTATTTTCTGGCAACTAGAAAGCATCACTGCTGTCGCGTAAGATTTTTCCCTGTATCCTCTCCTGGTTTCTATTTAAAAAAAAATTTGATAACCTGATTTTTTTTTATTTATCGACGAAAAAGAATCTCACCTTTCATTTGCATTTTCCAGTTGCTCCAATAACGCAAAACGCATAAGATTCTGAAATTCCATTGTTTGGAACGAAACAATTTTATTAAAATTTTAAAGGAACAAATTTTATTCGCGCTACACACCTAAAATTGCGTACGTTAACTTATAACTGCATGTAAAATCTGGATGTTAAATCGGGTACGTTAAGTTCACAAATAACGTAGGGTGATAACGTAATACGTTATGAGTTGTAACGTTAAATGTGATACAACATACCAGTTTTGAGAAAATAACATAACAGCGCGGATAACAGTACGTTATATTTAACGTAAGTGATACAGCATAAGGCTGAATATCTGCCAAGGTTCATATCAGGGCCACCTAGACTAAAATTGATAATAACTGTCATTTTAAAAACAAATGCCATGTTCCGATACATTGTTGAAAAGAGAATCTAGAGACGAATCAGATAGGTAAAAAAAATATACAGGGTGCCATTTAAAATAACAGAGTAGATGTTACTTCCGGTGAGACCGCAAGTGGTGGACAAAAATTTTTTTGTACTTAGAAAAGAACAATCACGCATTATATAAGTGTACCAAATTTCAAAATAATATCTTTTTTAAATAAACATGCTACGGGGTGTTACATGTCTCCTGTGTCACCCGGTATATATATATATATATATATATATATATAGTAAAAAATAAATGAAATTAACGGGTAACGCCCGCAAAAAGAAAAAATTGCACGGTGGATAATGCAAAAATTGCAAATGGCAGAAAAAAAAAAAAAAGATGCAAACCGTGGACACGTGTTTCTGACTAATTGGTCTTCATCAGCACGGTGTAGCTGAGTAAAATGATGGATAAAACTCAGAAAAGACACAAAAGGAAAACCACTGACAGGGAGCAAGTCGCACCTTTGTAAATAAACCCGCGTTTAAACTCTTGCTCTGTACCTATATATATATATATATATATATATATATATATATATATATATATATATATATATATATATATATATATATACCAACTCTTCTAAAATCCTAACGGTTATATATAATATATATATATATATATATATATATATATATATATATATATATATATATATATATATATATATATATATATTTATATATAACCGTTAGGATTTTAGAAGAGTTGGTATTAATTAAATTTTGGATGAAGAATTTTGAAGGAAAAAAGAGAACAGAAAGAAAGGAAGGGAAAGAGGTAATTTTGAATTTTGGTGGGGTTGGGCTTAGAGGGGCTGTCGAAAGATTGAAAATGGGCTATCCGAAAGTGTGTATTGATAAAATTTTTGCGGGATATTTCGGATATAGTCCGTTATGGGTTCTATGTCGGGGCATAACAGGTGTAAATCTCTAATGGAGGTATACCTTGAAGAATTTGTGATGAGGCGTAGATATTTGTTTTCCAAAACTTTTTAATTTGTGTAAGTTCATCGCCGACGCGCTGTACCACGCCGGCGCAGCGTATGTTAGGGCCGGCCTCAGTATACATTTGTATATTAATTTCTTATAGGTCCTATTTAGTCTGCTATTCTTTGCCATCAGTAGGTAGACATATCTGAACAAAGAATAGACTTTTTGTATAGTTGAGTTAGTGTTTCAAAAAGGTTAATCGTTTATCCAGTTGAACTCCTAAATACTTTACGTTTTCTTTGGTTTGCATTTTGGTATCCCTGATCGAAATTGGCGTCAAGATTTTGTTATTTTTAAAATTTTGGGTGAATACAATAGCCTCCGATTTCTCCTCGTTGACCCTAATCTTCCACCAGTTATAGTAATCTGTCGCACGGATCATGTGCGCCTTCAACAGCTGGTTTGCTGCCTGGGCGCTATGGCTGTGAGCGTACATAGCCGTGTCGTCGGCGTACAAGGCCAACTTGGTATTAGGGAACTTCGGGAAATCGGAGACGTATAAATTGAATAATTTTTGGGCGAGAACCGACCCTTGCGGAACAATCGCGGGAATGTCCCTCGAAGTTGATAGTTTATTATTCACTCGAATCTGTAGCGTCCTGCCGCTCAAGTAAGAGTGAATGAGTTTAATGAGAAAACCAGGAAATTGGAATACGTGTAATTTATATATAAGCCCTGAGAGCCAGACTGTATCGAATGCTTTCGCAATATCCAAGAGCACCATGGTGGTGCTCTTACCAAGGTTATACTGCAACTTAATATCATTAACGATCCACACGACTTGTAATGTGGTGTTTCGCCTCTTCTTGAAGCCAAACTGGTGTTCGTCGTGGGCGATGTCAAGATCATCCTGAATAGCGTTTATTCTGTTCAAAAAGATCTTTTCCACAAGCTTGGAGATGGCCGACAGCAAAGAGATAGGACGATAAGGTGATAGACGAATAAGATAGGAACCACCACGGCGCACTTCCACGACTGTGGCCAGTGTTGAAGTCGCAGAATGGCGTTGCAAATATACACAAGCTGCAATATACCTTTCCTCGGCAGGTTCTTGTGAAGCTTATAATCAATACAGTCCTTTCCCCGGGTTTTATTATTAGCTAAGGTCTTAAAAAAGTCTTTGCATTTCGGAGGGCTTAGTCATAACGTTTTCAAATTCCTGTCGAATCAATTGGATGTCAAGACCAATAGTTTGATTTGCAATGTTTTCAA
This sequence comes from Rhamnusium bicolor, assembly GCA_029963845.1. Classification (NCBI taxonomy): domain Eukaryota; kingdom Metazoa; phylum Arthropoda; class Insecta; order Coleoptera; family Cerambycidae; genus Rhamnusium; species Rhamnusium bicolor. The sequence continues at coordinate 27,191 of JANEYF010005957.1, forward strand.
TGCGGTCGTGATCTAAATTATTTGTCCTATTTTGATTGTGGACATTTTCGAATTGGTCAGCTAAATGGTTTGCTTTTTGCCTATTTGATAAGTGTGTTTGTCCTTGTTGGTCCAACAGGGCAGGCATGGCGTCCGTGCACACCTCAACGCTTTCTTAACTGCCACAGCGAGTTTTCTTGAGGATTCAAAGCTTCCAGCTTATCACTCCATTTTCGGTTCTTCGCGGTATTGGTCGCGGTTCTAATATGCCTTTGCAGCCCATCATCTCGATTTTAGTGCCAACATCACGGTTTCGCTGCCAGAGCCGTCTTAGCCGGTTTTGAGTCCGTATATTTTGTTTGATTGCATCGTCAAGTTGGTCCTTGTATGGGTCAATAGTGATCGTCTGAACAACCCCCTGTTTGGCCTCCTGGAGTAACCTAGTGAATATCGCGATCGTTAGATTATTGTTGTTTAAATTTAGATTTTGGTTGATAAAATTTCTAAAATTTTGCCAATTGAAATGCCGAAACGAAGTAACTTTAATTTTTTCATCTTCCCACGTCATATTTCGTAGATTAAAAATGATTGGGTTATGATCGGATGTGAGTTCCTCCAACGCTACCAGTAGCGCCCTTGTTGATCACTATATAGAGGGTTGATGGTGTGCCTCCGTTATCTGGAAAGTGAGATGGAGCATCGGGGTATTCCAGGGTCACGTTGTGATTGTTAACGTAGTCAAACAAGACGTTGCTGTTGGCTTTGTTGCTCCGGCAGTTCCACGCGGTATGTCTGGCGTTTAAATCACCACTGACGAGGCCGCGCGGACCAGCATTTAGTAGATTCTCAAGGCAACCTGCTGTGAACCCATTCAAAGGCTTATTTTACACTGAGGTGATGTGCGTGTCGCGATCGAGCGTTATACTAACGTTCCCTGTGGTGGTGTTCCGTACAGAGCGGTGAGTATATGCAATGCTCGATCTGACTAAGATAGCCACTCCACCGCCTGTTGTTGTCTCTGTCTTTCCGAATGGTGGTATACCCCGAACGCGCAGCTTATCACGTTGAGTCAATTTAGTTTCGTTAAGAAGCATAACGTCTACTTTGTGCCTCGTTATGCAATTGATCAGAAAAGGAATTTTGTTACCAATACCGTTTGCGATCTAAGAAGAGACTACCAATTTAGTAGACATTGTTCTAGATGTGTGTAGAACACCTCGAACTTTTCTATTTCTTAATTGCATTCAGATAGTTTTGAATTAAGAATTCTTACCCTTCTAAGCATTTATTCCAAATTGATTAGGCCCTGTAATTTAGTGAACTCCTCTTGCAGTCCGGCAAAGTGACCCAGTCCTCCTCTTGTGGACGGTCCGGTAGTTGGAGCGGGTCCTGTACCTCTTAGTGGGGTAAGTTTTCTGGAAGAGGCAGCTGGCCAGATTTTTGTTGTATTTCACATGTTGACAGTGTCTTTTTACCAGTTTTTTTCTCCGTATTTTGTGTCCCTCCTTTGCAAATTTACGATGGTGCGCCACTGTTATTCTTGGCCGCCAGAGCCTACCTACGGCCCAAATATAAATATCTGGTTTTGGAGCCGCCACGTACTTCGTGTGGGGTGGTGGGGGAACCAGCTGCTGATTTCTAGTCTCTAATTGCTCAAGTTTCTTTAGATACACCCTGCACCTGATGCTGTTCGCCAGGTGGTTCTCACCGCAGTTGTAACACTTGAGGGGGTCATTTTCTGTACGTGTGCAATGCGCGGTAAGGTGCCATTTTGCGCATTTTAGGCATTATGGGCATTAAAACAGTTAGAGGTCGCATGCTCCTAACCCTGACACCTGTGGCACTGGATGATGACTTTCGAATTAACGTGTCTCTCCCATGTCACCGCACACTGTTCAAGGTATCTTACTTTGACTTGGAGCATTTTCATTGTAACAGATGCGTCCGTCACCACAAGGTACATAGTGAACTTGGTGCCCCTCATTTTGTGAACACTCTTCACAGGAATTTGGTGTTCTGCGGTGAGTTCCGTTTTGATTTCTTCGGTTTCCACCACATGATGAATGCAGCGGAGAACAAACTCACGAGTTTTATCCTGCCGAGGGGTGAAAGTGTCATGTTCCATATTCCCCTCTTTGAACATATTCTTACAGAACTGCCAGTCCTGGTAAGACTCCAGGTGTAGGATGGTCGTATTATATGCTTGCTTCCAGTGGAAGGAATCTTTCAGCTTGCTCTTGAGGTGGGTGGTCATCTTTCTTAAATTGTTCAACTTGCCGTGAATTATTATTGGATGTGGCCGTTTCTTGAGCAACGTCGCCCGGTGGCGTGTTATCTAAGCAACCCACTCTGTACTACTAGCGACGAACAATACCGAGGACACCCGATGAACGAACCCCTTGTTCACAAAACCTCGAGAGCTGCGCTGCCACAGGCATTCTGACGTGACGATTCAACTTATCAACTTGTAATATTAATATATAATGTTTGTTAATAAATAATTTTAACTATCAATTCGAATCATTCTTGTGTTAAGTAAAATAAATATTTTTTAAAAAAGGCTTCGTTAACGGCCACGAAGTTAACTGGCGCAGTCGTACGGATCGGTGAAAGATTTTGCATCGTGCGAAAATCTTTTCGTGTCTACGATTAATCACCGAAATCTTGGGTGAACTGAGTAACCCAAGAGGAAGAATCAACGAGAGCAACGGTAAGAAAATATCCAAGAAAAAGAAAAGGACTTCCAGACGAGTTCTAAGAGAAATTATAGTAGGATACGTCAATCACAGAGCTGATTGGTCTGCTATAATCGCTGAATCTTTGCTCGTGAAGACCAAGACTATGAAAACCATCATATTAATGTAAGTAAAAGTTATTTGTTCATGTCAGAATCCTCAACTTCCATTGAATCCTTTAGTGATAGTAATGAGAAAGGCGAGTTAAATTTAAGAGAATTAGCTGCTAGTATTTTAGTAATTGAAAATAATTTATGTAATAATTCAGATACCAACGCATCGAGCGAAAGTACTGAAAATAACAATTTTAAGTTCTGTAATATTAACCTTTACAATAATTCAAGTAAAAATAATTTCTTCATAAATGATAATTATACTGGTACAAGTAAAACAGATAATTGTTCTGCAGAAGAACCAAACTATAGTATTTGTAATAATTCTATTTCACGAAAAAAAATAGTTGCATAATGCCTCCAACTTCACCAAGTTTTGATTTAAAAAACTTAAACATAATCTCGCCATTCGATGGTAACCCTTGTGAATTATATAACTTTTTTAAAAATATCACAAACGTTTTTAACTATTTATTATAATGAAACAGACCCAGGGTGTATGCAAAATTTGTTACTATTTGAGGGCATTAAAAGTAGGTTAATAAGTACTAGGTAGGGAACGTGAAGTCATTTCAATTTACGGGGCTACTACATGGGACGACGTAAAGTCCATATTAACTCAAAATTTTGGCGATCAGCGCGATGAAAATAGTTTAAATAGAGATTTAGTTAATTTAAGACAATCAGGCGAAAGTCCGCAACAATTCTATGAAAAAGTAATGTCTCTCTTAAATATAATTTGCAATTATATTGAAATTCACACTATTGATAATCATATAAAAATTAGTAAGAAAAATTTCTTCACACAACTCTTGTAACATTTTTAGCTGGTTTAAGAGAACCATTAGGCAGTACAATTAGGGCTATGCGGCCCAACAGTCTGGCAACCGCTATGCAATATATTGTAGAGGAAAATAATATCAGATATTTACAGAGATCACATATTTCTAATAATAACCAATCGATAATAAAAAAAACCATAATTCAACAAAGGCCCCAGCCTCAAAATTATTTTGTTTCAAATCCTTTTAATAACACGCCGCGGTTCGCGCAACCAAATTTCCAATCGCAACATAATAATTTCCAAGCTCCGAAATTCCCCACCGGGCCTATAAACGTGCAACAAAGAACAAACTACCCACAACACAGGTTCCCCACGAATCAACAAACTTTTGGGAGACCACAAAACCAGGACAAAATAGCCAACATCAAGCGAAAAGCACGCCCATGAGTATTTCAACGAGAAATACGTTTAGAAGACCAACAAGATCAATTTACAGGAGATTTACATACACAAGCTGGCCCATCTAGTAGGCCGAATTTCACATCAGAAGAATTATTCAATATTGAACACGAAAACACTCAAGAAATGCGGCAATACGCCGAACACGAATATCAAGAGTACGTAGAATATGATGGAAATCAAGAATATCAAGAAGACGAAAGTGAAAATTTTCCAGTGGCCCCAGACCCGAATCTCGAAACTTAATCGAACTTAATATTTTATCCGATAAAAAAAGAGCTACCCTATTTAGAAATAAAAAATCCCCCTCTAAAATTATTGATCGACACAGGAGCGACAAAATCTTTTATTAATCCCGTTATTGCCGAAAATTACTACTCAAATCGCATTTTCGAGGAACCCTTTATAGTTTCGACAATTTTTTCGCAAAGCAAACAAACACACTGTATGCTTATTCCTAGCTTTAAAGAATTTGACACAGATCAAAATTTAAAATTTCATTTGTTTAAATTTCATAACATTTTTGATGGCCTAATCGGCTTAGATATTATAAAACATTTACACGTTCAGTTAGATTTTATAAATTCAGAGTTTAAAATGCCTCATTAACATCTAGAAATAAAATATTATTTATCAGATATAAATGCAACTTTGCATGCTAACATAAAATCTCATACGGGTCAAAGACTGAATATTCCAGTTACAATAGATAACGGTCACGTAATTGTGCCTCATCAAGAAATTCAAAACCTGGAAATAAAAGAAACACTATCTATAGCTCGCAACGGATATGCTTGGGTCGAAATATTAAACAAACAAGAAGGTGATGTCAGCATATGTCTGGACGCACCATTAAAGGTTAAACCTATCGATTTAAATAAATATGAAATTTTTCATATCGACTTTAAATCTAATCAATTCAATACTGAATATAACAATACTAACGAAATTAATAACTTAATTAGAACTGACCATTTAAATTCCGAGGAGAAAAATTGTATCGAGAAATTATGCCGTAAACACTCTGACATATTTAAGTACGAAAACGAATCCTTAACTTTTACAAATCAAATTAAACACAATATTAAAACAACGGATGAAATTCCGGTTTACACCAAAAGCTATAGGTATCCTTTTATTCACAAACCGAAGGTAGAGAAGCAAATTAATTCTATGCTCGAGCAAGGTATAATAAGACATAGTAATTCGCCGTGGTCATCGCCAATTTGGATCGTTCCAAAAAAGGCGGACGCTTCGGGTAAAAAGAAATGGAGAATTGTCGTCGATTACCGGAAGGTAAATGAAAAAACTGTCGACGATAGGTATCCCATTCCCAATATATCCGATATACTCGATAAAATCGGTAAATGTTAATATTTCACCACTCTGGACCTTGCCAGTGGCTTTCATCAAATAGAAATGGCACCCGAGGACATCCAAAAAACAGCGTTCAACGTAGAAAATGGCCACTACGAGTACGTTAGAATGTCGTTCGGGCTAAAAAACATGCCAGCACTTTGCAACGCACGATGGACAATATTCTTAAAGGTTTACAAAATAACATATGTCTTGTGTACATGGACGACATCGTAATTTTTTCTGTTTCTCTTCAAGAGCATATTAATAATTTATCGAAAGTATTCCAACACTTACGGGAAACTAATTTCAAAATTCAATTAGATAAATCCGAATTTCTCAAAAAGGAAGTAGCTTTTCTAGACCATATAATAACAGCATATGGGGTCAAGCCTAACCCAGACAAAATTAATGCTATTTTAAATTTTCCAATTCCCAAAACCACTAACGAAATAAAAGGATTTTTAGGACTTATAGGTTATTACCGTAAATTTATAACGAATTTCGCGAAGCTAACAAAACCTTTAACAATTTGTCTAAAGAAGGGTTCAAAAATTGAACATAACGAAACGTTTCTAAAATGTTTTGACGAATGTAAACATATTTTAACCAATGACCCGATACTGCAATACCCTGATTTCTCAAAATTTTTCAATTTAACCACGGACGCAAGCAATTTCACCCTGGGTGTGGTACTTTCGCAGGGGGAGATCGGAAATGATAAACCAATAGCATATGCCTCTCGAACGCTTAACAGTGCGGAGCAAAACTACTCCACGATTGAAAAAGAGGCCCTTGCGGCTCTATATGGGACCAGGTACTTCAGACCATACCTATGGGCGCAAATTTAAGATTGTTATAGACCATAAGCCCTTAGAGTGGCTAATGAATCTAAAAGAACCGAATTCTCGATTAATTAGGTGGAGATTGAAACTCGAAGAATTTGATTATGAAATGCACTATAAAAAAGGTAAATCAAATACGAACGCGGACACCCTTTCACGTGTAGAAATACATACCAAAGAAATTTCAGATTCGGACGATAACACTTCTATGATAAACAATCTTGATGAGCCGCCAAATATAAACGACCTGGAAAACCTAGATAACGACGATACTCCGATAATAAATAATTTAGAAGAACCACTAAATATTAACTTCGGAAACAATAATGCACCGACAACAATTAATCTTGACCAAACACCAGACAATGACCAAAACCAGTCTAACCATACTGTCCACACAAGTATCGAATATCCTGTCCAAATGATTCAAATATCAGAAAAACCATTAAACCTCTATAATAATCAAGTAATAATAGAATTTCTTTTATATTCTGAAAAGGAACTTTACAAACGCGTAAAAATAAGACATTTATTTAATAATAAAAAAGAATCCTGGCAAAAATAGACAAGTCTCAACTTAAACCAGATATAATAAATTTTCTAAAAGATTATTTAGATCCCAAATTAACATACGCATTATTATTCAAATCTGACGAATTCTATCCAGAAATTTGTAATATTATAAAAGATACTTTCAAAAATTCAAGTTATAAACTAGTCAAATGTAACTCTATTCTAGAAGACATAACTGACGAACAAAGACAACAGGAAATTATTACCCATCACCACGAAGGTAAAACTAATCATCGTGGAATACCTGAAACATTACAAAGAATTAAACAAAATTATTATTGGCCCGCCTTAAACGCAGACGTAGAAAATAGAATAAATAATTGCGATATCTGTCAAATCAATAAGTATGACCGCAACCCGATAAAACAAAAATATTCACTAACACCTACAGCAAAAAAACCATTCGAAATAATACACGTTGATACATATCAGGCTTCGAATCAAAAATTTCTAACTATTATATGTTCATTCTCAAAATATGGACAAGCATATCCTTTAGAAACGCCGAACGCAATTAATATAATTAAGAACCTTTTAATTTTTATGACACATCACGGTACACCACTTAAAATAATTTCTGATAACGGAACCGAATTTAAAAATAATCTTATGTCCGAATTTCTTAAATTACACAATATCGACATTCATTATACAACCCCCCTAAATCCGCAAAGTAATGGGAATATTGAAAGATTTCATTCTACACTCATAGAACATTTACGCTTTTAAAATCAAAACAGCCCAATGAAAAATCTATAATAAATTTAATGCCTTATGCAATATTGGGATATAACAGTTGTAACGGTGTCTGTTCGGACGCCCCAAAATATGTAGCGAAGTATATTTGGGCGTCGTAACAGTGTTTGCTTTCGGATAGCTGGTTTGGAGAATTAATCCAGGATTCCTGTTAGTTGTAAATAAGAAAGCCCAAAGTATTCGTAACAGAGTTTATTTTATTAAAGTAACATTTATCCAAAACATGAAGTTAAATAAACATAAAATCTGATTCTTCAACAATAAAACCAAGTCAAGTACATTTAACAAATATTATTTACATCGGTGAGATTAATTTACGGGGAGTGTAATTCGGTGAATGCACGGTGACGGTGGGCTTCAGTTCCAAGTACTGAAGTAAAACATCTAGGATTCGATGCGGCGGTACGTTCGATAATTATTTAACGGCCGCGGGCCCAGCTCAACACGCTGAAGACTCACGGCAATAAATAATTAGGGGACTGGTGACGGCGGTTGGTTTAGCAACCATTTACCAACCATGGACCCAGCTCAACACGCTGAAGACTCACGGCGATAAATAATTACTAGACTGGTGACGGCGGTGCAGAGCGGTAAAATGGCTACCAACACCAGGAGGTCAAGCTCAGCACGCTTAAAACCCCAAGATGCTACCAGACATTCAGCCGGGCGGCGTCGTCTTCGGATTCTGATTTCTAACCAAATGGAGTCAAGCTCAACACGCTTAAGACTCCTCAACTACCCAGCTCAACACGCTGAAGGTAGTTGTCAGCAGAAAACTGAATCCCTTTCCTCGGCTACGGCCATACTATTTATACCAAAATCCTGGCCTTGGTGACGTCAATATTTTATGGCGGCAGGAAGTACGTGGCAGCACCTGCCAAACGGTAATTGCAGAAACTTCTAGGAATGAACATCTGCGTGATTCATCATATGTCGGCAGGAAGTGCACGACAGCACAAGACTAACGGGAATTTCCGAAACTATAGTAATGAACATGCGTATGATTAATTACACTCCCCTCATACGTCATAGAAAAAAAAAGGAATGTAGTATACTTATTGCAAATAGGTATCTACAAAACAAAATACAATACTATCAAGTTCAGGTACAAAGAAAAACGTATATATATATATATAAAAATTATACAATGCTAAAACACAGGTAGAGTTAATTCTAAAGTAAGCAAACTGTGTGAAAATTACACCAAAATATAACAAATATATATAGCCAGCAGGTCAGATATAAACAATGTTAAAAATCAAATATACAAAAACAATTTCGGTCTGGAGCCGTTCCAGCATCCCCGTGCATGGTAACAGCGGGGCAATTGTTGGATCGGACAGAGCGAGGCCAATATATAACATAGTTCGGTGTACAAGGAATAATAAAAAAAAGATTCTAATACATTCCAAAATCATGTAGAAAAAAGTATAACAAGAAAAATAAACAGAGTTCAGATACGGCAACTAAAAACGGTACTTGCCCAAAAAATTACAGTTAACGCGCACAGACGGACACAAACATCCGCGCACAGTTTTAGTTTTGTGGCAACCTACTGATGCCGGGCAGACACAAGCGGACGGGGGGTTCCATCGGGATTCCTGGACCGGAACTTCCGCTTGCGATTTTGTGGTCTGGACGGGGCGGAACTTTCCTCTGGGACACCTACCAGGCAGGGAATATTCTTACCCGGGGTAACCGGAAACTCCGGAGTCACTGGCAGGGCATCTGGAGACATTGCTGGAAATATCGTAATATTAGTTTTAGGGGTAACTGGTGATTTGGATCGTGAGGGACTAGGGGTATCTCCGAAAAGGTCTCTTAACTTCTCTCGGACAGTGGACGGTAACGGAGACGACACCTTCTGTAAAGGCGACGTGAATAATTCCAGTATAACGGGCGGGCTCTGACTCGGTTCAGGAGTCGTTGGGAGAGGAGATATCATGGCCGGATGCCATATCTCCTTTCGGCTAGCAGTAAATAAACAATTAGGAGAAAACCTTCTCTTCTTTGTCGTAGTCTTGGTCGCAGGCGGAGTATTGTGTTCTGTTAGTGAGGTCACGCCTTTAACTTTCTGAAACTTCGGTAATTCGGTACGTAAAAAGTTTGACAGTCGGTATTTTCCAGGTTCTGTCGGTTCGGTGACGGTAGCTAATGTTACAATTGTTTCTTTATTGGAACTAGTATTTACTGGATGTCCCATTATTTTAATTTCTAGTGAAGTCAAATCCACTGAAAATTGTCTTGTTCTTAGGATATCCATTCCTAACAAGATATCCGAAGTTAGTTGCGGCATATACAGAAACGTATCAATCCACTGTTTTCCAGCCACGGAATAATTTGTTTCATATTCCTTGTCAATCTGCACCTCTGTACTATTTGCTAATTTAACACTGAGTCGTTTGTCGGAGATTTCCTTAAAATATTTTGGGTCACATAGAGTACACACAGAGCCACCTATATACGAGCGTGCAGAACCAGTATCGATCAACGCATCGAACCACTTGTCACTAATCTGTAGTGGAACTTTCAGGCGGTTATCGGACACACTGGTCATTGCTACGTTGGTGTCAACAGCTGTTTTTGGCACGGTCAGCTGCTGGTTTTCCGTGTCTCTGCATTTACAATCTTTTGTTAACACACCTAAACGGCGACAATATGAACAAAATCTTTTAGGTGTGTTATTGCAATTCCTACGGCTGTGATTAGTGTCCCCACATCGCCAGCAACGCGTATTTCTAGTGTAATTTTCGGATATATAACGTCTGGAAATGTCTGGTTTGTGTGTGATACGATTTGTATAATTTTGTTTCCTAGAATTTCCTGACTGTTCGCCAGTGTATCTATAGCTTGAGGAATATGTACGTCCATAGTTATTATTACAAGAATTATTTTGCCGACGACCTCTGTAATTATTACCATATGAATAATTTTGTGAACGATTTTTAGGTACTGTGTTTTGTGTGTATGATGGACGTTTATTACTATTTTCCTCTTTACATATGGATTCATATTCTTCTCCGAGAGTTATAAGTTCGGTTAGTGTATAAAAATCTCGTCTTCGGATGTACTTTCTGTAATCTGTTTTTAAATTAGAATATATCCTGTGAAGTTGCTGTTCTGGTGATACATTACCTAACCTTCTTAGTAATGTTTGTATAGTGATGACGTATTCTTTTACACTTTCATTTTGCCCTTGAATGCGAGACTTTGCTTTTTCCTCTAAGTCTAGCTGGTATCGTGGGGGTGCGAAGAAAATTTTTAGGTTAACTATGAACTGTTCCCAATTTGTCCAGGATGTTTTATTATTTCTGTACCATAATAAAGCATCACCTTGTAGCAACACAGGTAGTGCTCGGAGTATTTGTTCATTGGAAAAGTTGTAACCTTCTTGTAATTCTTCGACCCATTCTAAAAACAAAAATACGTCTTTTTTTCATCAAAATGTACATTCCATTTACGTACTTGGTCTAATACAGCACCAACAGGCGGTTCTGGGGCGGCATTTGGCGGAGAAATTTCTATTCTCGGTTTATTTCCATATACAATATTTTTTAATCGTGCACGTAACTCCTCAACGGTTGCGGTTGCGTACTTGGTTAATTCTGCACGTACCTCATCTTTTTTGAGCTTATAAATCCAACCTACGGTGGCATCTGCGACTTCCAGTCCACATGGGCTTTCTGTATCAGATATACTCATGTTTAGAATAAGATATATTTATCAATATATAAAAAAAGGTAAGTACTAGTCTTTCTAGTCTACAACAAAATACTTTCTGGGCTCTCTACGTCTGAAATCTGCTCGGGCGCCAAATTATGTAACGGTGTCTGTTCGGACGCCCCAAAATATGTAGCGAAGTATGTTTGGGCGTCGTAACAGTGTTTGCTTTCGGATAGCTGGTTTGGAGAATTAATCCAGGATTCCTGTTAGTTGTAAATAAGAAAGCCCAAAGTATTCGTAACAGAGTTTATTTTATTAAAGTAATATTTATCCAAAACATGAAGTTAAATAAACATAAAATCTGATTCTTCAACAATAAAACCAAGTCAAGTACATTTAACAAATATTATTTACATCGGTGAGATTAATTTACGGGGAGTGTAATTCGGTGAATGCACGGTGACGGTGGGCTTCAGTTCCAAGTACTGAAGTAAAACATCTAGGATTCGATGCGGCGGTACGTTCGATAATTATTTAACGGCCGCGGGCCCAGCTCAACACGCTGAAGACTCACGGTAATAAATAATTAGGGGACTGGTGACGGCGGTTGGTTTAGCAACCATTTACCAACCATGGGCCCAGCTCAACACGCTGAAGACTCACGGCGATAAATAATTACTAGACTGGTGGCGGCGGTGCAGAGCGGTAAAATGGCTACCAACACCAGGAGGTCAAGCTCAGCACGCTTAAAACCCCAAGATGCTACCAGACATTCAGCCGGGCGGCGTCGTCGTCGGATTCTGATTTCTAACCAAATGGAGTCAAGCTCAACACGCTTAAGACTCCTCAACTACCCAGCTCAACACGCTGAAGGTAGTTGTCAGCAGAAAACTGAATCCCTTTCCTCGGCTACGGCCATACTATTTATACCAAAATCCTGGCCTTGGTGACGTCAATATTTTATGGCGGCAGGAAGTACGTGGCAGCACCTGCCAAACGGTAATTGCAGAAACTTCTAGGAATGAACATCTGCGTGATTCATCATATGTCGGCAGGAAGTGCGCGACAGCACAAGACTAACGGGAATTTCTGAAACTATAGTAATGAACATGCGTATGATTCATTACACAGTAGCTATCATTCTTTAACAAAATAAAAGCGCGTAAATATTGTTAATGGTCACTTGGATACAAAAGATCCATTTGACATAGACGTAACCAATATTTTACTAAACAATTACATAGAAAACCACAAAGAAAAAACAAAATTAATCTATCTACAAATTCATGACAAGTCACAAAAACAAAAAGAGAAAATTATTAGTAAACGTAATAAATCCAGAGAAAAAGAATTAGATATCCTACCTCAAACAAAAATTTATAAAAAAATTACCCCCAGAAACAAACTATTACCCAAGTACACCCCTGAAACTGTACTAGAACAAAATATTAAAACAATATCGACCGATAAATCTGTAGCTATATCTAAACAAAATATTAAACGCCCAAAACTAACTAAACAACCTTTGTTACGGAATGTCTTTGATAACACTGGCAAGCCTTCAGGAAGTAAAGATAACTAACCTATCAAAAAATCAAGGTATCCTACCCTTCAAGCTAGGTACTGCAAAAATAAAAACAAGTATTCACACATTTTTACATTATCTCGATTTAAATCCTATAGAGAGCGAAATTACCTTCTTAAAAAGTCAATATAATCAAATAACAAAAACAATCAATGACGGGTTAAGCCATTCATATTTTCTGGCACTAGAAAATTTTAATGCAGCAATACGTTTTCAATTAAAAATAGTTCAACAAAAGTTTACATCAGTGTACCCTATTAAGAGAAAAAAACGTGGTTTAATAAACGGGTTAGGAAATATAATAAAAAGCATATCTGGTAACCTAGATCAAGGGGATGCCGATATATTTAACCAGGCAATACATAACTTACAGAAAGACCAAGATGATATAGCCAATAAACTAAATCAAGAAGTTTCTCTTACTACAAAAATAATTGATAATTTCAATCATTCAATAAGATTAATTTTACACAATCAAGATGTCATTGCAGATGGTATAAATTCTATTAGAAAAGATCTTAATAAATTTATGTTCGAATTCAATGATTATTTACAAGTCAAAAATATCTTGGATCAACTAAATCTAAGTTTAAATATTATAATTCAACTACTAACCGACATAGAAAATGCTATAACTTTCGCAAAATTAAATACACTACATCATAGCATTGTTAAAATTGATGAGCTAGAATCTATCGTAAATATTTTAACAAATAATCACCCTGTAGAACAATTACTATATACAAGTAAAATTGATATTCACAAGTATTACGAAATAGTTGAAGTAAAGGCTTACTATTCGGAACATAAAATAATATTTGCACTAGAATTTCCAATAATACACCCTGAACGCTTCTCATACTATCACTTATATTCAATACCTACCCCGAATCATACCATCATAATTCCTTCCAACACCTACCTGGCTATGAGCGAAAACTTTTACCAATATCAACCGACGCCATGCAAAAAAGTCGATGGAGAATATTATTGACAAGAAAGTTCACTAATTGAGGGATTGAGACAAAATGATTGCATATTCCAACAACTATTACAGCTTAGTCAAGAAGACAACACATGCACCCAGGTTCCAGTAAAACCAATGCATTCCATCATTGAGCAAATTACCGAATCCTACTATATAGGCATTTTCCCGAATGAAACGAAAATCCAAACCACTTATAAAGCAACAGATTTCACCGCCTTACAAGATATATATTTGTTCAATTTACCTCCAAAATGCAGTTTTAAAACAACCGAATATATTTATTCAAACGAAAAAGAAACTATCAGAGGACAACCCCTACTATTACCAGAAATAAGAACAACTAAAACACAGGTCAACAGAACTAGGGAACTCAAACTAGAAGATGTATTCCTAGATAAATTACATACGCTCAAGAAAGAACAGGAAGCTATAGGGCCTATTCAATTGGAGAAAAATATCGAAACAGCCCATTACTGGACTGCTCCCCTTTATATTATTCTTATTATATCTGTTTTAGTCTTTGCCATTTATCGACTTAGGAAATGGAGACCTAATCGGCATACCCCATTGGAGACTACCCCAATTCAAAGTCAATCGAGGGACAACGTGCAGCAAGAACCAAAAGTTTTATTTGTCCCAAATAAAACTTCCCTCTAGCAAGGGAGATGTTATCTAAGCAACCCACTCTGTACTACTAGCGACGAACACCACCGCGGACACCCGATGAACGAACCCCTTGTTCACAAAACCTCGAGAGCTGCGCTGCCACAGGCATTCTGACGTGACGATTCAACTTATCAACTTGTAATATTAATATATAATATTTGTTAATAAATAATTTTAAGTATCAATTAGAATCATTCTTTTGTTAAGTAAAATAAAATATTTTTTAAAAAGGCTTCGTTAACGGCCACGAAGTTAACTGGCGGAATGACGGCATGTCCTTGCTTGCGCTGATGCTAGCATTTTCAATTGATCTGTATTTATTAGTTAACACTATACCTTCTATTTTGTTACTGTTACTTTGTAATTTGCTGGTGGCTGCCTTTGACGTGGAGGGATGGGAAAATTCCGGCGTGTCTTTTCTAATTGAAAAAGCCCCCCCAATGGGGGTTTTTTTTTTTTGGGCCCCCGGGGGGGCCCCCCCCGGGGGGGGGGGTTTTTTTTTTTTTTTTTTGGGGGGGGGGGGGGGTTTTTTTTTTTTTTTTTTTTTTTTTTTTTTCCCCCCCCAAAAAAAAAAATTTTTTTTTTTTTTTTTTTTTTTTTTTTTTTCCATTTGTTATTGTTAGGACAAAAGGCGGACATATGCTTCTGAGAGACAAAACTCATCTAAAACAGTGGTTGATAGAGTTAACTTTATTCCTTCGAAACATTCGTGTGTTTGTAAGAAACATTTTCATCCTGACGATTATGCGTTACCAAAGGAGTCTACTACAGAAAATCGTGAGTAATAATCATGTACATTAGTCGTTTTCATCATTTTCATTCTTGATATAATCTAACTTTAATGACATAAGACACTTCTGATAAGTACAATAATTTCCCTACTGAGCAAGTAAATTACTACTTTCCCCTTCTGCCATCATTGTGTTCAATGCTTTTCAGCTAATTTTTATAAAAATTACCAAATACTAGCGTTAAAAATCCATAGTAAACATTAACGTTCAGTGACATTGACTTTTCCGTACACTAGAACCTCTCGTGGTGAATTCAAACGCGTTAACACTCATTACTGTCATATTTCCTGAATTTTGAGTTCGACAATTACTGTCATCCATTGCTTCAGCATTCTGCACTGACATTTCTGTCAGTGTCAAACACTTATTTATTAGATTTTTCTTAAAAAATTACTAGTTCACTCACTCACTTTGGTCTTTTGCTCTAATAGGACCCTTTCCTAACACCTCTCACTGATTTTATAATTGAACCTTCACCAAAACACAATAAAACTTAATAATCTCGGAGGAAGCGAAAATACTGTTGCGCACTCTTCGATTCCACGCGAGATCACGTCGTTGGTAATCACTATCAGTTGCATGCCGACACTGTAGCGACCCTGATTTTTATCCACTGAATTGATGCAAAAGTGAGTCAGATAATCGTTTTTTACGACATTATCCAGCAGGATGCGTCGGACGACGTTGAAAGTCTTATCCTTAATAAATAATGTTTATTGTTTTCTGTTTGGATAGAGCCTAATTTTATTAAAACTAATAGGGGAAATTTGTCACAAGTGAACTATATTATGATTCAAGAGTTCTTTGCTAAAAATATTGACATATCGTTGAATTTAGAAATGTGAAAAATATAAGGTTAGTTTTATTAACAAGGATAGATATTCTTAAAAGCTGTAAAGTATTATCATTTTGATTTAAGTAGATATTTTGGGTAGTTAGCAAAGTCAGCAGTAATAAAATAATTCATAATAGTCATAATATAGATATAAAATAAACAATTTGACAACCACAGAATGTCAGTTGTCACATTAACACATTTGAAAGGTATAATGGACTAATACACTTAGGATTTTTGTTATCTTTTAATTATATGGTCCGATCGGTGAGGCCTAAATAATGCCAAAATAATTATTACCCTAATTTGTTAATACCTGGATTAGGTAAAAATTAAATAAATTGGTGGTCGTGACGTCATTATCCCCGGTGATTTTACATACATTAAATTGCTGTTTAATTACAATTATCCTATAATAAACATAATCTGTTTGAAATGTTTATTAGTTTACTTTTTATTTATGCCAAAATAAATGGCAAATATGGCGAATAATTGGGTTTCAAATATTAAATTTTAATTGATTACAAGAATCGACAACACCGCGATATATTCCTGTTATGTTCTGTGACATTTAACTATTTCAACTATTTGTCAAAATTTGCTGAACAGAATCTCAATTATTTTTAATGCTTAGTTTTACCAATAGGCCAGGCGACAGGTCGAAAAAAAAGCCTCAATAAGGAAATAATTAGTGGAAAGCTGGAAATTGCTTTAATCGCTTTATTTGGACCCAGATATTACTCTCCCAAGTTTTCCCCTTCGAGCGAAGTCGGCGTTGACCCTTCTAGCCCTAAGAAGGTACCATTTTTCGGTTTTTTTGCAAATATCTCCCAAACCATCAACTTTATCAACAAAATACCTATTATAAAAAATAATTTAGAGTAAATTTGCTACAAAAATGTTCTTTACCGTTTGTCTCTAAAGTGAATCGTTACGATGCTACGACCATTCAAAGTGGAACCCTTTTTGATTCTTGCGGAAAAGTTATCGAAATCATATGCCATATCAAAGTTTCTACAACAGCGTGTGCAATTGATGTGCACTTCTTCTTCCATGTGTTTTCCGCTGCGCGTTTCTTTTTTAGAATGACTTCTCCCAAGAAATAATTTAAAGATTGGGGAACATCACTTGCAGCATCGTCAAAAAATGAATCGGATGGAGGATAGGTTTCTGTATCATAGATCGTGGATCTTATATCTTCTCTTATTATGTCTGCTGCGGCTTTTACAATTCTTAGATGCTCCTCCTGATCATCGATCTTTCGACAATGGTACCAATTTTCCGTAAGTATTTTGTAGCCTGTGTCGCGAAAACAAATCACCGATTCATTGTTTTTTCTTGCTGTGACAATGATATCAGCACCATATTTACCAAGCAACCTGTTTTTCAACGTTTTCTCATTAGGAATATAGCCCTCAAAATCTTCGAATATCTCTTTGAATGTGAATTGACATTCTTCTCGATTTCATTCTATATAAGAGCAAGCGTACTCGAAAGCAGCAGTGACGTTTTCATCTTCGGGCCGACCAGGTGGCCTTATCGATGTGGAAGAACTCTTGAAGAAAGTTTTCGCGCAAGAGCCGTGATATCGACCCTCTGCAGCAACCAAATCATTTACATGTGCAATTCTCCTAGTAACAGCCTTGGCCCATGCACGCTTACCAGCTGTCTCTACCAGTGTGTTTTTGAAATGGAGTGTTTCCACGCGATGAACAGTATCGCGACTGTCAATGGGTTTTTTAATAACACTTTAAAAATTCTTCGGATGCATTTTTGCCGCACAAAATACAATTAACCTTGAAGTCGAACTGTTCACACGATCGCGAGCTTCGGTCCGTTGTTGCCCTTTTCCAAGATTTTATTGCCGCGGCAATATTTTTGTCTTTGGTATACGATTTTTGGCACTTAACATGAACCGTAACATTCTGCAATCCTTGTAATTGCACATGTCTATTATCACGTCTTTTCACACTACTTTCACGTAAGGTTCTTAATCCTCTCTCCTTCACTATAATAGTGTCTCCATCTTCTAAACCTTTTTCACAAATAAAACAAACGGTTGGATTACCAGCCGCGGCCATTGCCGCACTTTCTCAAACTACAATCTTGATTGATTATTTTGTCCGTAAACACGTATAAACTCAACCAGATCGTTCATGACACTGCTGTGGTATGGGAGCAGCGTTGCCAGCTGTATGGGAGGCCGAGCACGGCAAGCCAGCTGCATCTGCAGGTGTTACTATCCCCACGTACACAGTGTTGCCAGCGCCCTCGGTGAGATAATAATTAAGTCTACTTGTAAAATGTACTGAATCTGAACTGAATGTACTTACTGACCATTTTTTTTATTGATACCTGCATTAAAAACACCTGAAATGCTGACAAATATTTATAACATGTAGAAACTTTGATATGGCATATGATTTCGATAACTTTTCCGCAAGAATCAAAAAGGGTTCCACTTTGAATGGTCGTAGCATCGTAACGGTTCACTTTAGAGACAAACGGTAAAAAACATTTTTGTATCAAATATACTCTAGATTATTTTTTATAATAGGTATTTTGTTGATAAAGTTGATGGTTTGGGAGATATTTGCAAAAAACCGAAAAATGGTACCTTCTTAGGGCCAGAAGGGCCAACGCCGACTTTGCTCGAGGGGAAAACTTGGGAGAGTAATATCTGGGTCCAAATAAAGCGATTAAAGCAATTTCCAGCTTTCCACTAATTATTTCCTTATTGAACTACCTGTCGCCTGGCCTACAATTTCTTGAGTAAAAACTGTTTCAAGCAGCAGTTTTTTATATATGTATTATGAATATTTTAGTGCATTGTGATTTTTGTTATTTTGTTTATATTTATATAGGTACGTAGGTGTAAAGCCAGACTGAATAAATAGACATTTTGTTGATACTTATTTCAAAATGATCCTCACAGCAGAATAGTCTGCTTGTTTTTGTTGTTCTCTCAATATTAACTGCTTTTAGCCATCGACTTTGGCGATTTTCCTCTCTAGGAACTGACAAAAATAACTTTAGTGAATTTTCCGAAGTATTTGAACAATAAGGCACAAAACATGATTTTGTTTCCATGTCTCGATTAATACAGGAGACACTAATTTTAACAGGAAAGAATCGAAAAAAACTACTAATTACCATAACCCGTACTTGATAAGAAGTGACAACTGTCAACTGAATACAGAACTGAAGCACAGAATAACTAACAATCAGAAGGGAATCTCGTAGCGCATAGCGTGGAACAATTTAGCTCCAGAATCGGCCATCTTTTTGGAAAGAAGTCAGGGGCGTATTATTTTGTAAAGTTGTGGTCACATCTGTACTTAGGTATTTGTGATCTTGCGATTTCATGAAATTACTATTCAAGTTTTAAACTGTCTCAAAGTAAATGTGTTATATTTGTCACCTTATATGAAACTGAAAAATCATGAACCATATAATATTATGAATAATGAGAATATTAGGCTTCTAGAACATCAAGAAAATATTGTAATATGGTAAAAGATGTGCGATGACGGTGGAATGTATTTTATCTTCTCTAGAGTAGTGAGTATATATATATATATATATATATATATATATATATATATATATATATATATATATATTGTGGTATTTTTAATCCAATATCTTATTTTACTTTTAATAAATTCAATTTCACAATTTAAGTATGCTGAGCGCCAACCAAATTAATACATTAACTTGGATTTTTAGATTGAAATACTTTGAACATGAAATACTTATCTCAAAGAGCAGATTCTAGGGCATTATTATTAAATTGAGGCCAAGATTAATACCAAATGATCATATAATGTTTTTTTAACTTTTACAAATATTTAACAATCTGTCTCCTTAAGTTTAATAACGTTCTGACATTGATTTTAAATAGAGTTTATCACATACCAAGTTCCTTATAACACTTATGCACAAATCACATCAACTCCGTCTCCTTCGTTCACCCTTGAAATTTCCCTCTTCTCGTATTCTCCAAACTTTGATTATTTTCTTAAATTTACATTCTCCCCATCTGACATTGATTTTGACATTTCACTTTCCAATATTAATTTCTTCATAAATCACAGATTTTCTAAAGGTTTTCTAAAACAATAATTAAAAGCCGGAAACTAACCTTTTATTACTGAATACTAAATATTTTGATTTCCTTATCAATTTCACGTTCAATTATTACTATTTTCAAACTTCTTCCAATTTTATTAAATATCTTCTGTTTGATTATCTACTCTGCTTTAGCTTCTTATACTGCACTTTATTTATCAACGCTTTATTTCTTTCTTTTACTTGTCTTTCTTCTCCACATCAAAACTTCCCCTTCTACTTAAAAAATTCTCCTCTTCCAAAAAAAATATTCCTAACCAACTTTTTTGTTTTCCCTAGTAACCATGGATGACTAAATCAATTGTGCTATACTAGCTGAAATTTATATTTCATAGTTTCTAAACTGACTTCAAGTAACTTATGATGATTGTATGCTTCCTCAAATTTATCACTTTCACTTTTATTTTAATTACAATGTTTTATTAATTATCTGTACGGTATGTACTTCTATATTATAACAACATAACTTAAATTCTAATAACTTGCCTCATGATTCTCAACACATTTTGTTATTTCTTTACTATATAATATTTTATGGTTATATCAAACAACAATTTTCAAATTTGACCACAGTATTATTACTACATTACATTTCATGATATTACTGCTCAAAATAATTGCCAATTTAGCTAATTTCTTATTTGTCCCTTTTGAACAATTTATTTTTAATGAACCATGGATATTATGACTTTTTCTCCCCCTGGATCAATACACATTTTATATTTGTATGAAAATTGTATTTATCCACTAGACGTTGTATCTATTTTATTCATAACATGTATGTTACGATCTGGAAGATATGGATATAACAAACTTATATTGAAAATTCCCCGTACAGTATCATTTTTCATGTTCCAAAGCTCATATGTGTTGTCATTTATAACTTTATTTACTCGATATGGACCTTCATATGGATACAATAATTTTGCACATATTTTTCTGTCCTTGTTTGACACTCTCAACCTTTTTTACGATAACAAAATCACCTATTTTAAATTTAACCTTTTTTCTTATTCTTTTCATTTTCCTGTTTAATGTACCGATCAGAATTTGCCTTAATCCTTTTATCTACGCGTATTGTAATGTTTTCTTTTAACCGTTGAAAAGCTTTCTCCCTTCTCTTTTTCCACTTCCATTTAACATTTTTTTGTAATAACTCTATTAATGATATCTGATATTCGGTTAATTTGGGCACAAATTTCTTATAGTAATTAAGAACACCCAGAAAACCTCTTAACATTTTTAAATTTTTCGGTGATGGATATTCTTTAATTTCCGCTATTCTTTCCTTATCTATGCTAATACCCGTTTGACCTACTGTATATCCTAGGTATTTTACATCTGTTTGATAGAACTCACATTTTTCTATGTTTAACTTTAATCCTGCGATATCTAAAGCATTTAAAATCGTGTCAAGATGCTCTAAATGTTTTTCAATATTTTCCGAAAAAACTAAAATGTCGTCTATATAATGCAAACAAAAATTTTCATATTTATCAAGTACCGATTGCATAGCTCGTACTAAAGCTGAGCTAGCCGATTGCAAACCAAATGGTACAACTTTGAACCAATACACATGGCCTTCAACACTAAACCCTGTGTATTTACGAGAGTTTGGATCTAAAGGAATGAGCCAAAATGAATTTTTGAGATCTAATTTGCTAAATATCGTATTTTTACCTATTCTAGATAACATTGAATCTATGTTTTGTGGTGCATCATACTGAGCTTTAGTTATTTGATTTAGTAACCTAGCGTCTAAACATAACCGTATGGTATCATTCTTTTTTCTAACAACTACTAATGGATTGATATAATTTGTTTTTGCTGGTTCTATGATTTTATCCCTTATCATGTTATTGATTTCTTCTCTTACTTTTTACTCGATAGTTGTAAGGAATTGGGTAATTTTTGCATTTAAATGGTTTACTTTCATCAACTAATAACTTATGAACATAATTTTCCGCGATTCTCGGTGTGTAATTAATAAGTGATTTATATCTTTTAAGTAATCCTTGAATTTTTTTAACATATTGAGTAGGACATTTTATTTTAAAGCTCTCCCCCCAAATTACAATTACTTACTCTACGCGATGTGCTTTCCTCCATAACTTTATACACATTTATATTTTCGGCAACTTTGCCCTTTAATTGCATATCTACTTCATTAATTTTTACCATGGGCCCTACTTTTCCACCTATACTCAAAGTCCTCTTACCCATATCAATTTTTACTCTCAGCTTTGTTAAAATATCCTCCCCCCACAATAATATCAAAATTCATATTTTTAATCACTACAAAATTACCCTGAAATTTCTCACCCTGTACCTCACAAGTTATGTTCATTACCCTATTTCCTTCAGCAAACTTTCTTCCATTTGCATTCATTAATTTTATTTTTGATACCTTCATAATGTTCTCTTTAATTTTCTCTGGAATTTTTTCCAGCACTGCTTCATTTATTAAACTTATTTCTGCACCTGTATCTACTAAAGCTTGTACCTCTATTTCATCTATTTTAACATTAATAATTGGTAAATTACTTATATTTATCTCCTCATTGCCTTCAAAATCGTTTTCATAATCCAAATATTCTCGCATGTGTTGGTAAGTTGTTATGATCGACACACTTGGTTTGTTCGCTACCGAAAATCCTGCCTATGTCCGTCTACTTGTATCTGCGCTACCGTTTCTATCTTATTTATATCCTCCTGCTGTTTTCGTATTGTATTAATTTGTCTCTGCCTATTGTCTCTCTTATCATTATGTTGTTCTTGTGCTTGTCCATCCTCCCTTCTTACATTTCTGTTATCTTGTCTGTCGAAAATTCTTCTCTGTTGCCTATCGTTTTGTCTGTCAAAGTTCATATTCTGATATGCATAACGTCTACCTTGTCTGTCATCAATCCTCTGCCTAAAATCGACTCGACTCCCCCGTTCATTGAAATTTCCCTCGTCCGTACCTGCCGTCCCTGTCTCGTCGGTCAATCTGAGCCAATGGTTTCCTCCAACCAGTCCTATCATCATCAATATCCCTTAAATATTCAACCATTTCATTTATTGTACACATTCTCTGCGTTATTATAACTTTTCGAATATCATCCTCAAAATGTTGCGCTAAATAATTTATTATCTCCGCTTCTGTGGGTTGAGGAACTAGATATGTCGATTGATTATATTTACGTATTGCGTATTGTTCACGCGAGCACCCATAGCCTTCATAATATTTCCCATTACCTAAATTTTTCCGGATTTTTTTGCTGGTGGTATTGTCCCCAGTATTGTTTTAAGAAAAGTTCCTTAAATTCTTGAAAATTGTGATAATCATCCTCTATCAAACTGTACCAAGCTTCTACATCCCCTTTTATACTATTTTGTATGCATGTTTTTATGTCCGCTATTTTCGTTCTGTTTTCAATACAATTTTCTAACCTTTTTATAAAAACACAAGGATGAATTTTATAGTCCCCGTAAAATTTAAGTTCATTTAAACTAATGGGTGGCTCCCCCCTAATTACATAAGTTGGTTCTCCACCAGTATTACACCCTTTTTAATATGATTTTCAAATTGTTTCGTGACTGTCTCGTGTTGTTTTAGTTTGTTTTCCACCATGTTTATCTTTTCGTCTTGCCCCCGTATTCGTTCGTCATATATAATGTCTCTCCTATCAATTAATGTCGTCATGTCTTGAAATTCGACTTATATTTTTTCATGTATTTCTTTAAGCATTTGCCCTTTCGCGTTGTTCATCATTTCATCTGTTTCTTTTCTAATATCAAATATTATTTTCTCAAATTTAGTGTTTAAATTGTTTAATTCCCCTGCCATTTCCTGTTTCATTGAATTTATTTCCCCTGATAATTTTTCGTTTGTATCTTTAAATTGCATAACCTCCCCTGATAAATGGTCATTTGACATTTTTATTTCATCATTCGATTTTTTTTATTTCAGTCATCATTGTTAACAATTGACTAAACATGACATTGCTTGGAACATTTATGTTGTCCCTCGTACCTTGATCTGTACTAGTTTGTGCCACAATTTCCTCTTGGTCTGCCATACTACTCTTTCTCCCAGAACGCAGATCCATTCTTGAATAAAATAGAAATTTCAAGTATTTGTTTTACTTTAGTAAAATTCCCTGTTAATTATCTTTTAATTTTAAACTATACTGTGTTCAATTATTTAAAATTTCCTGTCTTTAATGACTACCCTTTATTTTGATCGCCCCACGTTGGCAGGCGTCATTTAAGTGTGGTACTTTTAAACCAATATTTTATTTTACTTTTAATAAATTCAATTTCACAATTTAAGTATGCTGAGCGCCAACCAAATTAATACATTAACTTGGATTTTTAGATTGAAATACTTTGAACATGAAATACTTATCTCAAAGAGCAGGTTCTAGGGCATTATTATTAAATTGAGGCCAAGATTAATACCAAAATGATCATATAATGTTTTTTTAACTTTTACAAATATTTAACAATCTGTCTCCTTAAGTTTAATAACGTTCTGACATTGATTTTAAATAGAGTTTATCACATACCAAGTTCCTTATAACACTTATGCACAAATCACATCAACTCCGTCTCCTTCGTTCACCCTTGAAATTTCCCTCTTCTCGTATTCTCCAAACTTTGATTATTTTCTTAAATTTACATTCTCCCCATCTGACATTGATTTTGACATTTCACTTTCCAATATTAATTTCTTCATAAATCACAGATTTTCTAAAGGTTTTCTAAAACAATAATTAAAAGCCGGAAACTAACCTTTTATTACTGAATACTAAATATTTTGATTTCCTTATCAATTTTACGTTCAATTATTACTATTTTCAAACTTCTTCCAATTTTATTAAATATCTTCTGTTTGATTATCTACTCTGCTTTAGCTTCTTATACTGCACTTTATTTATCAACGCTTTATTTCTTTCTTTTACTTGTCTTTCTTCTCCACATCAAAACTTCCCTTCTACTTAAAAAATTCTCCTCTTCCAAAAAAAATATTCCTAACCAACTTTTTTGTTTTCCCTAGTAACCATGGATGACTAAATCAATTGTGCTATACTAGCTGAAATTTATATTTCATAGTTTCTAAACTGACTTCAAGTAACTTATGATGATTGTATGCTTCCTCAAATTTATCACTTTCACTTTTATTTTAATTACAATGTTTTATTAATTATCTGTACGGTATGTACTTCTATATTATAACAACATAACTTAAATTCTAATAACTATGTTCATTTAATATTTTATTATTTCTTGCCTCATGATTCTCAACACATTTTGTTATTTCTTTACTATATAATATTTTATGGTTATATCAAACAACAATTTTCAAATTTGACCACAGTATTATTACTACATTACATTTCATGATATTACTGCTCAAAATAATTGCCAATTTAGCTAATTTCTTATTTGTCCCTTTTGAACAACTTATTTTTAATGAACCATGGATATTATGACAATATATATATATATATATATATATATATATATATATATATATATATATATATATATATATATATATTTATATACTATATATATATAATATATATATATATATATATATATATATATATATATACTATATAATATATATATATATATATATATATATATATATATACTATATAATATATATATATATATATATATATATATATATATATATATATATATATTACCCAATGAGTGCTAGATGAATTTAGAAATATTTGAAATATTCAATTATCTACAAGCAGGTATCAAATAAGCAACATAGTTAAAAAAACTATTTTAAATGGGACTCACAAAACTATAAATGTTTCTCCATTTACTTTCCGAGATTCATGCAGTAAACATAAAAAAACTTGCTTTGTTAGGAAAAAATTCAATAAATTCAATGTTTATTCCATTAATTGACTAATCAATTCTTTTCCCCAGCCCTAATTAATTTTTAATTACTTTTCAAGGGAGTTTGGTGAAATATGGATAAAATAAAACAAAATAGTATATAAAAACAAAGTTTATTCAGTTACATTTTTAGATTAAGAAAATACAAAACAGTATGAAATAAAATACAAATATTTTGTTCTAATAAAAAGAAAAATGGAAAATATATTTGCAACATTAATGTATGAAATTTTTTCTTCGATTGGATATATTTGGCCACCGAAATAAAACTGACACGTCAAAAACAATAGTTATTTAGATAATAAGACCGGAAAGTGATTTCTTACTGGGCGAGCTGGCAGTTTCAAAGTCGGCGAGCCCAGTAAAGACACTGTCAGGGTGTGTTGCGTACAACATTTATTCTACAACCGTTCTCACTAGTTTCAAAAAACTGTAGTGTATGAAAGGCACTCTTAAAGTTTATTACTGATGTTTCCATATTATCATTTTATTTTTATTATTGCCGCTTTTAAAATTTTGATTAATATTTTTCAATGTATAAAATACCCGTAGTCTAATATACAATCTAATGATGAATTCTTTAGGGAAATAATCACATGGATGTTGGAATGGTACTGTTTTACAAATGTTGTAAAATTCATTTACATGTTTTATCACTAACACTTCAAAGTATTATCCAAATAAACACTGTTATAAAATTTACAAAGTCATCATCTGGCATATTTAGGTTTCCAAAAGTATCTAAATTTGCATTTTCATATGCTTTAAAGTAACAAAAAAGGGAGCTGTCATTTAATTGTTCATGCGCCTTAGCATAATTTTGACAAACTACACAGTCATGGATATTTAAAGATTTTTTTATCAAGTAACCACAAACGTATCGCCTAAAATTTTTTCCAATATATCATTTGACTGATAATCAGTATCTATAGGAATCAATTGTGCAACATCTTCACTACATCCTTCTGAAGTATGTGGTAATTGATTCACCATATCTGTTACTTTTAATAACATTTGATCAGTATCACCTTCACAATTTTCAGTTCCCGAGTGAAATAAATTTATACATAGCAACTTCCTAAATGATCTCTCAAATTGTATGGAAGTTGGATTTACACAATTTCCATTCTGTTGCCGCATTGAACCAAAAAAGTTTTCTAAACTGTCTTGGTTTAATCTCCTTGTAAGGAGATATTCATAATTATAATTTTTTAGATTATCATATAAAAGAATCAGGCCACGTATTGTAATTTTAAAACACTTTATAAACTTAATTTTGTTTGTAATATCTTCTCCTGCAGCATTGTAAACTTTTAGGTTATCAAAGAACTTATAACAATCTTCTAAAAATTCTATTTGATAAGGTAGTCCTTTGAAAGCCCTATTGAATTTTTTTGAGCTAGTTGTGTTTGATGAATTTAAAATGTCAAATAATTTATCCATTCTTTCAATGAATTCAGATGTTGTAACAGCTTCTGATGGTAGTACTCCAAATCTTATATAAACATTTAGACCAGCCGATACAGTAGCACTAAATACCTGCGTAGCAAATTTAACCTTAATTTTTTCAAAATTATTTGGGTACACATGGGAATCCGTTAACTTTGGTGCTGCCCTTGTACTGTATTTTTTATCATGGTTATAAAATATGCATATGTACTCCCAAGAAATTACTTTTCCATCATAAACATACTTGTATTTTAATAAATTACTCCTTGCAGCTTTTATTAGATGTGGTGTGTCAAACATGTATATTATTTTTTGGCCTTCCACATTAAAAAAAGGATGTTCAGGTGATATATTTAATAACTTTGTCATTAATAAATTGTTAGAACCCATATCAGATATTACTACGGCAACATTTAAACTAATGTGTTTCAACTTTAAAATGGCTTCAGTTACAATTTCCTTTAATGCATTTGCTGGACAAGTGGAATTAAAAAAATAATAACATAATGGTTGTTTCCATTTAGAGTAAATTCTTCTAATCATTAAAACTGTAGCGAAGTGCTGGCTTGAATACTCGCTTATCCTTTCCATGATCCTCAAATCACACAACCGTGTCGGTTGATCTATTATAAAATAAATGAGCCTTAATACTCATTTCATCTATACACAAAACACATTGCTTATCTTCTTCTTGAAAATTATCTACTTTCATTTTAAGGATGTGAAAGAGTTCTTCATTATATAATCCAGGGCGGGGCTTGATACCCTTAATAATTTTTAATAAAGTTTTTGGTGAAGGAAGACAAAATGTATGCATTAATTTTTGTTTATACAATTTTGGGCCTGTAAAATACATCGCCAAACATATTTTTTTGACTTCTAAAGGGTATCTTCGACCTTTTGAATGATGCTGTATTTGCGAAACTTGGACATTTATAAAGTTAGCAAGTTCAGGTGAGGGACAAAATTTAAATGTAAGTGATTTATACTGGTCCAATGTGACGTGTTCTAAATTTTCCAGTTTGCCATGAAGCTCTTCAATCTTTCTTTTAAATGATCATTTTCACGTTGCAAATATTTGACAGTTCGCCTGAATTTTTCTTTCCTTGGACTGTGAGATGATAAGTACAATGAAGTTTGGGTGCTACTGAATGGAGAGAGCAAAATATCTGTGCGATTTGCGGATGTGTCAGATGGTACCATTGGAATATTCACATCTAGTGGTGAAAGTATATCTCTTGTTGGACCTAGAAATATAAAAAGAGCATTAAGACAATCTATATGAATATGTGCTTTTAATATTCTAGACTGTATTAGAAGCTATCATGTTTTTTCACTTCACGATACTGACTGACTTAAATGTACATATGAAAACTTTTTCATATATTTTGAGAAAAAAGGCCAATATTAATATTAATACTTATTATTTTATTAGTATAACTTTTTTATAAAAGAAAAAATGAAATTGTACGATTACTAAATAAAGAGGTACCTGGAACTATTACAGGATCCTCTAGCACTAAAATTTTATTGGGTACTTCCTCCAAGGTATCGTCATTTCCTGTAGCATCAATTTCCATTTGTTTCTCCAACGAAATTTTCCTTTTTTCTGTAAACATAATTAATTAAGATACCTGACTCATATTAAAATTACATTTATAATAAGTAATAACGGAAAAATGTATAATAAAAAAAATCCTGAATACATATTACACTTCTCAATCATAGATTTTTTTAAACAGATCTATTCGCATTTTGTAAAATATTCAAATTATAATGGTCTTACTTGTACTGCTTTCAACTATAGATGTAGCAAATGCAGTATACGAGTGGTCTGTATTTCTTGAACATCCCTCTAATGACCGAAAAATTGTTGGTGTTGCATTATGAAGAAGTCGATTATTATTTAAAAACATTTCGGTTGAGAAATGGGCACTACACAACCTGTGACTTTTGTGTAAATGATCTACTTGTTCCAACAGGTCTTCCCTATGGCAAACTATAGCCCATATCCTTGCCCTGAAAAAAGAATATTAAATTGAACCAATCGTAAACCACAATAACAATAGTCTTTCGAAACTTTCTACCACATTACCTTTACCTTACTAGTAGTTAAGGCATCTACTAAGATATATTTAGGTTTTAAAGTACAATAGCCTCGGTAATATATAAATAAGTACTTAAACAATGCGCCTAAGAAACACTTTGTGGGTGTAAGCATAATATTAACGTGCATTATGTGATGTCATATTACTTATTTTATCCTAAAACTAACTCTCCTACCCATTATACATAAAATTATAATCGTTTCCTGTTTTAATTTCTCTACAAATTTTTGTGATGCAAACTTACCGTCCAACATCCTTGGGAAATCTGAAGAAGCTCTCCTTGCAATTATACTGCTTGTTTTTGCAGTTGTATGCAGAACACACGCTTCCTGAAGATTTCTTGAGATATCCATCTAATCTAATCCAGTCACTTAAGCCAAAAAAAGAAGGTCAACCTCGGAATGGGAGATAATAAGCTGTAAACTTCTATAAACTTTTATTTTGGCGTTCTAAAAGTTGTCTCAAAAGTCTCATAAAATCTCGTGTCCGCGTCTTAAGATATTCAAGGTCAAAGGTCACAAAAATCGGTTTTTTGCAAATATCTCGCTTCCTATGGTTTAATGCCATTTGCATTTATTATAAAAATTGTAGAAAATAAAATTCTCTACAACTTTTGTTGCAAACATTTTTTTATATACTCAACCGTTTTTGAGATAGAGGGCGGAGAGCGCGCCGCGCTTACCTATTCACAGCATAAGGCAAGGTCAACCGTAAGTCCCGGTAAATAATACGCCGTATAAAGTCCATAAATCATTAAAAAATATATAATTATGAATAATTTGCATTGTTTATTAATTAATACATTATATTTAATAATATTTTTTCATTTATCGAATATATATTTGTTTAATATTACTTTCCTTTCCGTGTAATCAACTACAAGACTGGTTGTGGTTCACGCTGCGTATGCAGGAAATCGGGGTTGCACTGTTCTTTAGCTTGTGGCCAGTGTAATGGGCAAGCGTGCCTCAATGCTTCACCGTATCAAAGCGATCTCGATGAAGATAGTACATTTGACCCCGAAATTCTTGAAGATCTAGAGACAAATATCCTTGACAACAAAAATGATGATATTGAATTGGAAATTTTCGAGCGACCGGAAGACGACGATGAAGAAGAAGAAGAAAATTAAGACTCAAGTCCTTCTAATTATAAAAGTTTTTGAAAAACTTCCCCACATTTGAACTTCAACTGTAATAAATATATGAAAAAGTATTTCTAAATAAAGATATAATTAAAATGTATTTACTCTATTCTCTTTGTACTTAAAATATAATTAACATATATTAGAATATAATTAAAATATACTTAAAGTATTCCACTCAAAAATTTTTTGATTACACGGAAAGGTAAGTAATATTAAACAAATATATATTCGATAAATGAAAAAATATCATTAAATATAATGTATTAATTAATAAACAATGCAAATTGTTCATAATTATATATTTTTTAATGATTTATAGACTTTATACGGCGTGTTATTTACCGGGACGGTTAACCTTGCATTATACTGTGAATAGGTAAGCGCGGCGCGCTCTTCACCCTCTATCTCAAAAACGGTTGAGTATATAAAGAAAACGTTTGGGACAAAAGTTGTAGAGAATTTTATTCTCTACAATTTATATAATAAATTCAAATAGCATTAAAACCATAGGAAGCGAGATATTTGCAAAAAACTGATTTCTGTGACCTTTGACCTTGAATATCTTAAGACGCGGACACGAGATTTTATGAGACTTTTGAGACAACTTTTAGAACACTAAAATAAAGGTTTATACAAGTTTAGAGCTTATTATCTCTCATTCCGAGGTGAAACCTCTAATGTGACTGGACTAATCCCAATAATAACACTTTTAATTAACAGTTTAAAAATATGTATATAGGCATAGTGTCAAGGCACTCTTATTACTAAAAACTTAGCTAAACACTGACTTATATAATGTCACAACTCACAATTCACACTCGATTTTAAACAGTACACAATACATGAATACACAACACCTTAAATAGAACTTTTCATTTTATTTTCACATATGATATTTAAGGCTAAATTGATGTTCTGGGAATTTAAGGGTTATAAACAATAAGCAACGTTGCCAAAAGTGAGCTTTGAAATTAATGTACTAACCAGTCCAACCACACACTACAATTTGTAACACTTGTCGCAATAGGGTGATTGATTTTGAATATCAGTTATATACATTTAACTATTTCAATAGTTCTCTGAAAATGTCGTAAATTGAATTTTCTACGCTTTAGTGCGTGACATTAAATTATTGTATAAATCATTAATTATTGTACGTCTGGCAATGCTTCATTCTATTCCAAAAACATGGCGAATTCGATGCGCGATTAGAAATGCGCAAACCTTGCCGCCAATTGAAAGATTCTCTTCTGATTGTTGGTTATTATGTGACTGAAGATTTAAGAACGGGACAATGCATTGTTGCCGGCTTCATTTCGTGACGTCACGGGTAAAGTGACGTCAGAGTGGAAAATTCTTCAGCTTTATTATTTTTTTTACGAATAAACAGTTAAGAAAAAAAATTCACAAAAAAATTCCATAAACCCCTCTTATCAACTACTATCTGATAACGTAGTTAATGAAAATTAGTGTATTGGGAACTAAGCTCTACTACGCATGTTTTAAATCGTGACATCGCCATATCGACCATTTCTTTTAGAACAATTTAAGCTATGGAAAAAAATTAATTAGATTAGAATATCGTGTGATTTAGAGTATAAATAAATAATAAAAAAAAAACGAAATGACCCCATTTTGTAAACGTTTTATTTAAATCTAAAATAAATTTATTATAGATTTATTTTATTTTTTATCTTATTATTTCATCGGGAATCACAACAAAATAATAGAAGTACCATCTTGCCAATGTTCCAACAATTTTTTTGGTGATCTCCCTAGTTCGCATTTAGCCGCTTAAGGGACGTAATTATGAAAAATTTTAACTTTCAATTGAAATAAGTATTTATCTTATTATTTATTTTATCTATCATTAACCTCAATTATCTCAATTATCTTATTTATCTTATTTGTCTTATTTATCTCGTTGTCTTTTTTTAAATGTTGTTTATATTAACATGCTGGAGAAGCCTGGCACGTTCTTATTCCACCACTCAACGAGGACAGACACACAAAAACACAACAACCATTCCGTCCAACATTTGCCAGAGGCCGGGCCTGAGACTCGACTCACGAAAGATAAAGAGTAACTAGTTGTGTCCGCCACACAATAACGCTCTAGCCAACTGTGCTATCGTTTCGGTATTTAAAAACACCACTATATGTACATCCCTGCCCTAGCCAGAATTCCAACCCGGGAACCCTTGGTCTCATACCTAACATATAAGGACTGAGCTGACTATTTATCTTATTGGGGATGAGGTATGGTCATCCGTTTAATTTCCGTCTAATAGTCGGTAGGCTGTCAACAAACTATCCCGAGAAAGTCGCTAGCCTAATACAGGCGGAGAGGCGAGCCCAGGTGTAGCGTCGAAAAGACCCAAGAGGCTTGCCATTTTGTCAACGGTGCAGACGGACAGGCTCAGGCGGTGGGATAGTTGACAGCCGAGGATCTTGGTTTGGAGTCTATGCTAAATCGTGTGTCCCTAGCAAAAAGAGCCAATTGTGGCCTATTAGCCTAGTAAAATAAGTAAATACTACTACATTTATCTTTATTTTTTTTGTACTTTTAATATTTTTTTCAGATTACTAATTAGTACTACGGGTTGCAGATATAGTTGAGGAAGAGGTATTTAGGGGGGTTGTCAAATTTAAGGGGAGTTTACTAAGGTGGAATTTTGGGATTGTACACCGGTATTTGGAAAATTAGGGAGTATCCAGGATATGTTTTTCTAGAGTCGTTGTTCCAGTGATGTCATGTAGCGTCTGTATTCTTGTCCATCTGCTGGGTGTGTTTGTTGCATTCCCCAAGGCTTTATTTTGGGTTGTTTGTAGTTTTTTCTGAAGGAATGGATGGTTAAGGGATGCTAGACGGGGGAAGCATAGGTTAAGATAGGGCGTATGTAGGACTTGTATAGGAGAGTTGTTGTGAGAGGAAGACGGGCTACTTTTATGATTTTATATAGTCTAACAATGCGGGCTGTGGCTTTAGAAATTATATGTTTTTTAAATGTAATACTCTTATCTATTGTAAGGCCGAGATATTTCAATGGTGGATTTAGGATTTGGCCAAGGTGGGGGTGCAACAGTGGTGTATTTATGGGGGGTAGTAGTAACTTAAGCAGCAATTTTTCGACTTGCGCCTACATCTGCACAGAAATTAACGTTATTTAGGTGTAGGAAATCATCATCATGTCACCCACAACCTTTGGCCGCATAGACGACTTCGCTTATCAGTTGTTAGTTGTGTGTGACTAAAGTAAAATAGACACATTTTAACAACGTCTGACCGACTTCAGTACTTGACTGTAAACGTTGGTGTAGGTTTTGGGTTTAGTCAGTTAAACTAATATCTATTGTGAAATAAATTTAATAGACGACGACAACAAAATTCAGTTCAAACAGTGCAATTTATAACAATATTATAGTTAATATAGTTCAATAAACAATCAACAATAAATATTAAAGTGTAGTGTTCAAGAGTAATAGAAAGTTAGTTTAAGCAAGGGACACATACATGCATAATAAAGATAAAGAAAAGGTCAGTTAGGTACAAGTACAACATTTCAACAGATCTGCAGGTCTTGCTAACAACCAGAGAGCAGGCTAGAAAAGAAGTTATAGACCGAGCGGGATTTCCGGCCTTTATTGGATATATCAACCATAAATGACCTAGAAAAGAGAAGGCAAGACCCCATGTGCTTGTGAAATAAAACTCGGAACAGGACTGTACTTAAGGAAAATAAACAAATAGGGAGCATGATAAGATATCTATAGTGCAACCAACACGAGTGCTGACAAGACAAAGCTAAAGCTGAAAGTTAATACACCACTTTAATTTCTAATCTGATTAGATATTGACGACTAAACTGTCCAAGTTCTACTAGATATAAGTATTACCACACATAAATAACCAACCATGCCTACAAGACAAGCCCAAGCCAATTTCGAGCAAACTCTCATTGATGCGCTTAAAAGTAAAAATGTTGTTGAGAGTATATCAGATATAATCATAGCGGCCATCACGTCACAATTGGCTGGAAAATTTAAGATGTACGATGACAAAATTGCAAAATTGGAGATAGAAATCCAAAACCTTAAGTCTCAGAGTATTAACGATAATGTAAATCCAGCTACTGCTCATCAGAATAAAATTGAACAACAACTGGATAATATTCAGCAACAATCTAAACGGAATAATATAAGAGTGATGGGCATAAAAGAAAGTAACAATGAAGACGTTCCACAAAAGGTTATCGAAATATTTAGGAACAAAATGCAAATGGTCATCAGCCAAGATGATATATCTGCAGCATACAGGGTTGGTCAAAGTTCCAGCGACCGCCCGCGACATATTTTAGTAACCTTTCAAGATAATGCTACCAAATCCAATATATATAAAAAGAAAAAGATGCTTAAGGGAACGGGATGTGTCATCAAGGAGGATCTAACTGCATATCGTTTGAAAATCGTGAAAGAGGCCTCGGAAAAGCATGGATTCAAAAATATCTGGACGGTCAATGGAAATATTTTTGCTAAAACTGAGAATGGAGTGGAGAAAATTTCACTTTAACACAAGACCTTTTTGTCAGCACTTGAATATTTTATAGGCATATATATTTTAGTAGTTTTTGAGTACTTACCTACATTATCAAAATCAAGTTCAAATAGTGTTTATTCGCACGTTGCATTTAGTCTTCCTTATTTTTTAGTTATTAGATTTAAACGTTATAAATAATAATATGATAGATTTACTTAGGTTAATAGATGAACAAGACAAGGTTAAAACAAAAATACACGGTAGTTTGAAAGATGGCTTTAACGATATGAAAAATGGGCATAACTTGGGAATATTACAATTAAATATAAGAAGTATCAAAAAAAATTTTGAGGAATTCTTAATATACGTAGAGACAATAAAGGAGTATATCGACATTATTGTCCTCTCAGAAACTTGGAACGTGGATGCGGTAAGTTGCTTTAATATTCCTAATTTTACTATTTATTACAACGAATCAAACTATAATCAAAATGATGGAGTAATAGTGTATATCAAAAATAATATTCCTGCTAATGTGGTCAATTTCGCACTGACTGAAACTAAGTTACTAAGATTCTCAATTGAAATAAATAAAGTCAGTATAGGTTTCGTTGCTTCCTATAGACCTCCGTCCACAAACCTGAACACTTATATAACCGAACTAGGACAATTCATCACTGAAGTACATAAAAATAAAATTGAAATATTTCTAGGAGATATTAACATTAATTTGCTTGATACAAATTCAATAGAGGTGAATAACTACATAAATATGTTGACAGAGAATGGATATATATCATATATAAACTCATGTACGAGAGTAACGGAAACTTCACAAAGTATCATAGATCATATATTTATTAGGCAGAATAATCAAACTAATACTTGCACTAAAATCAATGCTATGATTATTGAATCAGATATTACCGACCACTACATCACATCAGTAGTTTTAGAATTTCTTAATAATGATACATGTAATAAAGAGTCAAAAAATAAACTAATTAGTAAAACTGATTTTAAAAAATTAAAAAATATATTAGAACAGGAAACTTGGCAAGAAGTAATAAAATGTACCCAAACTCAAGACAGCTATAATATTTTTATTAATAAAATTCATACGGTAATGAAAAAAATCCTCAAAATCTGTAATTGTCAAAAACAAATTCTACAAATTAAAGCCTTGGATAACTGATGGATTAATAAATTCTATTAGGCACAGGGACTACCTAAAAAGAAGGTTAATAAAAAATTACTCACCTGAACTTAAGAAACAACATGCAGAATATAGAAATATGCTGAATAAATTAATCAGAGATGTCAAGAATCAATACTATAAAAATCAGCTTGCAGATACACAAGGAAATTGTAAAAAAAATTTGGGAAATAGTAAATAGTGCCTCAAATTCGACGACAACACATAAACAAATTAAAAACATCAATATATTAAATGATGAAGGACTAGAAGTAACAAGTAATATAGAAAAGGCTAATGTTTTTAACGATTATTTTATAAATATTGGCACAAAAATGTCTGAAAGAATTGAAAAAATTGATAACCTGCCTAATAATATCTTAGAAAATGATTCCATGCTATCATCGATATTCCTTAAACCTGTAAAAGAAAATGAAATCATTGAAATAATTAGCAGTTTAAAAAATAACTCTTCAGCTGGACCAGACGGGATATCAGCTAAAGTAATAAAATCCATACACTTATATATAATTAAACCATTAGTACATTTAATTAATTTAACATTTAAAACTAGTCTAATACCATACCAATGGAAGGAGTCAAACGTTACCCCAGTGCATAAATCTGGTGATTACAAAAATCTAAACAACTACAGACCTATCTCAGTTATCAATAATTTTGCTAAAATATTCGAAAAATGCCTTAAAAACAGACTAGTGGAATTTTTTGAAAATCATGATGTGATCACAAACAGACAATTTGGCTTTAAAAAAAATATAGGTACCGAGCATGCAGTGATGGACTTAATACAAGAAATTGTAACAAACCTAGACAAATCAAAAAAAAAGCATGGCTGTATTTCTCGACTTAGCGAAAGCTTTTGATACCGTGCCACATCAACTGTTACTAAATAGACTCCAAAACAATGGTATACGTGGACCTACACTATGTCTAATGGAACATTACCTCACAAATAGAAGACAATGCGTAAAAATTGATGACGTATACAGTGACTCGCTCAACATCACCATGGGCGTACCACAAGGGACTGTATTGGGTCCAATACTTTTCCTTCTGTATATTAACAGCATTACAAAATTAAAACAATTTCAAGGCCATTTAGTATCTTATGCTGATGACACTGCCATTGTATTTGAGGAAAATTCATGGGACACAGTATATAGCAATGCAGAAGAAAGTTTAACTCTGATTTCTAAGTGGCTAAACTTTAGTTTATTGAGCTTAAACATTCAAAAAACTAAATTCCTAACATTCACCTTATTAGCTACCGATCAACCTACTAGAGAATTACTGCATATACATAATAATACATGTTTACAACAAATAAATTGCAGTTGCCCAAAAATTGGGAAAACCAGTACCATCAAATATTTAGGAGTTATGCTTGACCATCATCTAAGATGGGACGAGCATGTTACTTACGTCACAAAAAAAAATTAGACAACTTACGCATAAATTCTTTACTTTAAGGGATATATTAGATAGGAAAAATCTGATGACTATATATAAATCGCTAGTAGAATCACTGATTAGATATTGTATTATTATCTGGGGGGGGGGTTACGTAATAATATAATGAATATTCTGCAAACAGCGCAAAATAGTATTCTAAAGATAATTTTAAAGAAAAAAAAACTCTACTCCTCTACACAATTATATAAAGAAGCTGACGTATTCAACATAAGAAATCTCTTTGCTTATCACTGTTTATTACACATGTATGACAAGAACCCCTCACCAGCCCATTCTAGATATGAAACCAGGTTTACAGAAAATAGGTCTATAGGATTGCCATTAGTCAAAAAAAAGCCATACACAAAGATTTGTCTACTATCTCGGACCAAAGTTATATAATATTTTACCGCTGTATCTAAAAACCATAGGCAAGTTTAGTAAATACAAAATTGAAATAAAAAAATTTATTACCCAAAATCATGATTCTATAAAGAATATCCTGCATTAAATGGAAAACTCGACCATAACAAGTTTAATATCTTCGAACTAAGTTGAAATAATATAAGACATTTATCTTCCCAATCATAGTATATTAGTATTATAGTACGTACTCACTTACTGCCGTGTGTTGCTGGTATAAATCCTCAGTCTCGTTTTGTCAATAATTATTAGTTAGAATATTTTCCTATCTCTCTCTGTTCATTTCTCTTTTAATATAAAAAACTATACAATTAATTTACTGATCAACCAGGAAGACACGAAATTCACAAAACAAGCATTTTGTGCTTAGGTGATTTCATCTCGGCCTGGTGACGCTGATTTACATGTGTTACTTACTATTAAATGTATTGTATATTGTAATTCTAATATATTTTAGGTTATAGTCTACCACAAAGTGTAATAATATTGTACTATTCTACTACTCTACCTAATAAATTGAAATTGAATTGAAGTATTGACGTTGCACAAACGTCATCATATTACTGCATTATCAACATTCTCTAACGTTTTATGGACGACAAATCGTGGTGTGATGCGTGCATGATAAAGAGGGTAGAGGAAGAAGAAGAACTAAAATAAACAATATAAATTTTTGTTGTGGTATTCTATTACTTTTGTGATACCTCTGTAGCGGTCCCTGCTCAGTATCAATGGAGAGAAACCGGTCATTCGAATATTCATCCACTTTTTACAACTAAGCAGTCGGATATGGTGCATATTTTAGAAGGATTTATACATAAACACGGCCGAGGTTGCTTTACAAAACTCCGCCATTTTTCCGAAACAAGCTCGAGAACGCACTACGTACTATTGTCTGCCATTGTGATATGGCCAAATAAAGTGAAAAAAATGCAAATTTAAGAAAGTTTGGTCAATATAATTTTGCTACTTTAAATTTGAAACCACATTTTACAACTAAACAATCGGATATGGTGCATATTTTAGAAGGATTCATACATAAACACAGCCGAGGTTTCTTTATACAACTCCGCCACTTTAAAGACCAACTCGAGACCGGACGTAACGTTCTATTGTTCGCCATTGTGATGTTGACAAATAAAGTGAAAAAATGCAAATTTAGGCGATTTTGGTGAATCTAATTATGCTACTTTAAAACCATCAAATAATCATTACATTGTGCGTTGACAATTAAATCAGTCCATTTAGTGTATCCAAGAAAAAAGTCAACAATTTTTTTTCTAAAAATTTTACCAAATACTAGTCTGTGTTAACAAATTTTGATACCAGAAAGATCTTAAAATCTACTGAAAACATCACAATAAAGCACTTCCTATCTAAGTTTAGGTGGTGTTGATTTCAGTAAACACAAGTGGAGCAAACGTCTATAAGTAATGTTTTAGTTAGAGAAATATACTATAAAACGTTGCCAATTTTGATATTAAAGTTAATTATATGCGCAACGTTCAAACGACGTCATTGGTTTTCAATGTTAGTCGCATGCCGACCTTGTAGCGACTCTGACTTTATCATCCACTGAATTGGTGCAAAAGCAGGTCGGATAATTATTGTCACCACGTCATCCAGCAACGTTAGGACGTGTCGGAAGACATTGACACAATGTTAAAATACTTCTTAGGAAAACACAATTTTTTCCCTTCTTTATAGTGCGTTGTATGCTCCCTGAAACAAAATCCTGGCTACCATTTGGCCACAAAATTTGAATTTTTTAGATTTTGGAACAAACTTTCGTTTGTGGTGCATTAAAACAACCGTGCATTTCCTAATTTATTAATAATAATGATAAATCGCCTTTATTTATATTTCTGTCTTGGCGAGGTTCAGCAAGCTGTTCTACCACTTAATTTACAATTTTACAATTTTACACAATTTGGGGAAAAAATTACAAAATTTTATGAAACGCATTAAAAAAAGTATTAAAGGTAGAACTAAATGATAATAAACAAATTACAACAATTTATTAAAAAATAAAACTAATATACAAATAATATTTAGATATGGAAGGTCACTGGTCTACAAGAAATAATTTCTTCAGATTTTTCTTAAAGGTTAATTTTGAAGAGGTTTTTAGATTATTTGAAAGAGAATTATAAATGGCTACTGCTTGATATGAAAAGGATCTTTGAAACATTGCTGTGGAATGTTGATGTATCGTAAGTTGGTCGATATATCTCAATTCCCTCTGATGAACATTGGTACTAGTTTGGAAAATAGATAAACAGGATTTTCATTTATCAAAACATTATGAGTATAGCAAGCCATATAGACAATTCTACGGTTATACATCTTTAACCACCCAATTTCTGACAAATACCTGGTTATATGATCTCTACGATGTAAACCGAAAATAAACCTAATACATGAATTTGGTATTTGTTGAATTTTAGTGGAAGGTTTGAGATCCAGACAAGAGTGAACAAAATAAAACTCTAGGAAGCCCCTAAATCCGCCACTGAGATATCTAAGTCTTATGTCCAGTCGACTCTACTGCCGAGAACATCAAGCGATGTTGTGACCGGAGCTCTTTTCGTGGTTAGGCACAGGGCTTGTGTTTTATCGGGGTCAAACCAAAACCCCCAACTCTGGTAAGTCAGCGGTCAACCTGGTTTTGCAGTATTTTTGTCATTAGGGTGGGGTTTTTTGACGTGATCATTATTGCAGTGTCGCCCACGTGTAGTGTTATTATCGGCCATCTGTCTGTTGGTTGAAGGATGTCATTCGCGTATATGTTAAAAATGGTTGGTCCGAGGGACGAGCCCTGGGGATGCCGGCTAAAAATCAGGGAAGGAGATGAGCATTCTTGTTTAACTGAAACTTGGAATTGGCCAACTGTGATGTATGACAGTATTGTTTCAATTTTCGCAAGATAAAGTTTGTATATCAGTCCAGGATGCTAGACTTTGTCGAAAGGTTTTTCGAGGTCTAAGGTGACAAGTTCTGTGTTGAAGTTGATGATGATGAGTTCACCAACTCAGAAAAGCTGTTGGGTAGTAGAATTGCATGGACAAAAGCCATACTGGAATCTGTTAAAGCTCTTATCCAATCAGACACCACCTTTTTGAAAAATCTTTATTTCTGATTGGCTATCTTAACAGTCCTGTTATTTTAATGTAAGGGGCTTAAATATATGTTACTAACCGTAACTCTTACACATTATCTTCACGGAAATAGTAGAATGTAATTTAAACCGAATGTAATCCTTGTTCAAAGGACGTTCTAATAAAGAAGTACAGATTAATCGTTCTATTGATGTTACAATTCATATAGTATTTTTCAATAGACTTTCTTATGAAGAAAATGTTCGTTGTATGAACTGCTTATAACATCTGTTAAACTAACCATAACCATTTACATTATCTTAACGGAAATAGTAAAATGTAATTTAAACTGAATTAAATCCTTGTTCAAAGGATTTTCTAACGTTCTAATAAAGAAGTACGGATTAATGGTTCTACTGATGTTACATTCATATATTTTTAAATGAACTTTTTTATGAAGAAAGTGTACGTTGTGTGAACGGTATCTATATGTGGACATGAACCCTTTCTTCTTTAAAACTTCTACGACTATGGATGTTTAAAAAAAAATGTTTTTAAATTTGTCCAAATTTCTTTTAAAAAAACATCTCACATGTATTTGATGTTTTCGATAGTCTTCCGGCAAGAAGCCCAAGTATTCCATTGTAACTCTGTTCTACATTAATAGGTGGTTTTGAATAGATTTGTAATCGTAGTTGTTAGAAGTCAAATCAAAACATTTTATTTTGACATTTCAAAAGTATAACATTTTATCCACCCTGAACACCCAGTCTAGAACCGATCCAGCATCCCCGTGCATGGTAACAACAGGGCAATTGATAGATCAGACCGAGCAGAGCAAAGTGCCTAACAAAAAGTGAGCTAAGTGATGAAATCATAAAAATTATTAAGAATAAATATGCACCAAAAAATTTGGTGTTTGTAAATATAGGAACTTAAGTAGCTCTCACAATATATAGTAGAGTGGGCCGAAAAAACACTTTTTATTTTTTTTCTATCGCTATACCTCAAAAAAAGTTGCATATTGCCTAGCTAAGCAAAATGAAAAAAAAAATTCAAATAAAAAAATATATTCCGTTCGCTCATGGCGCTCAAAGTTTTAAAAAATTTCGAAATTTCGTTTTTTTTTAATTATTTTTTTATAATTGCTAAACTCAATACTAACTAAGCGCTATAGGTCCTAATGTGAAGTTTGGGGTATAGGGAATACGAAAAAAAATTAAAACCCTTAAATTGAAAATATTTAGTGTTTGCGCAAAATGCTCAAAAAACTGGATTTTTTTCTAAAAACGACTGTATTTCGTAGCTTATCTATTTTATGTTCAGTCTATAAATGATCAATTTTATTTTCAACTTCTTTATTCAATAATCATTAATCCATCATTTTAAAGTTTGATTTTTGGGAAAATTCGGGCATAATACTTCGTGACAGGAGGGTAGTTCGTATTAATCCGTCTCTTGCGTCAGCGCCACACACTTTTTGAGATATTTCAGTCACAAGTTTACACACCGTCCAAACCGCCTGGGTATGACAAGAGAAACTTTGGAAATCTGGTTGCGGGTCTGTCTTTATCATTTTTATGATGTACTTATCCTTGATTTTCCTTAGTAGTTGAGGAGGAGAGATTTTCAAACTATCCCACCAAATCATATCGACGTATTCTGTTGCTTCAAAGTTTAGTTTTGGCGTGGTGAAATTTCGAATGGTGTTTCCCTTCTAAAGTGATCCAGCTTTCAGTAGTCTGCGTACTCCCAGTTCTCTGATAGTTCTTCTTTCATCCATTGTCATTGCAAGAATCAAATCTTCGGGATGAGCAAAGAAAGCGTTTCGCTCCATTACTGGCTTGATAACTTGCAATACATTTTGATTTAGGTACCGTGATGTTCTGACCAAAAAGTATCTTTGGACCATCTGTGAAATGTTTGCTGGTTTTGATTTTGAACCATAGAGGCCTGTAACAAATTTGATTCTTGCAATGACAGTGGATGAAAGAAGAACTATCAGAGAACTGGGACTACGCAGACTACTGAAAGCTTGATCACTTTACAAGGGAAATACCATTCGAAATTTCACCACGCCAAAACTAAACTTTGAAGCAACTACTACGTCGATATAATTTGGTGGGATAGTTTGAAAATCTTTCCTCCTCCACTACTAAGAAAAATCACGGATGAGGACATATAAAAATGATAATGACAGACACATCGCAACAACAAGATTTCCAAAGTTTCTCTTGTCATACCCAGGCGGTTTGAACGGTGTGTCAAACTTGTGACTGAAGTATCTCAAAAAGTGTGTGGCGCTGACGCAAGAGACGGATTAATACGAACTACCCTCCTGTCACGAAGTATTATGCCCGAATTTTCCCAAAAAATCAAACTTTAAAGTGATGGATTAATGATTATTGAATAAAGAAGTTGAAAATAAAAATATGTTTATCATTTATATAGACTGAACATAAAATAGATAAGCTACGAAATACAGTCGTTTTTAGAAAAAATCCAGTTTTTTGAGCATTTTGCGCAAACACTAAATATTTTCAATTTAAGGGTTTTAATTTTTTTTCGTATTCCCTATACCCCAGACTTCACATTAGGACCTATAGCGCTTAGTTAGTATTGAGTTTAGCAATTATAAAAAAAATAATTAAAAAAAAACGAAACTAAATTTTTTAAAACTTTGAGCGCCATGCGCGAACGGAAGATATTTTTTTATTTGAAATTTTTTTTTTTCATTTTGCTTAGCTAGGCAATATGCAACTTTTTTTGAGGTATAGCGATAGAAAAAAAAATAAAGTGTTTTTTCGGCCCACTCTAATATATAGGCCAGTGAATAGAGACGTGAAAACTAAAAAAATTTAACATTAATTCTTACATTTTTGAAACTATGTCATGTGATGAAGTAGCAACCCAAACGAAACTTCAAAATTTTGTAACTCGATTCAAGGTCGGCAACATTGTTAAAATCACGAAAAATTAAATTAAGCAATATCTCGACAAACAAAAATGTACCACCGCTGCAAATTTGATATAATTTGTATTACAGTATTCAAAATATAAAGGTAAATTTGCAACACCTTATGACCCGGGC
This sequence comes from Rhamnusium bicolor, assembly GCA_029963845.1. Classification (NCBI taxonomy): domain Eukaryota; kingdom Metazoa; phylum Arthropoda; class Insecta; order Coleoptera; family Cerambycidae; genus Rhamnusium; species Rhamnusium bicolor. The sequence continues at coordinate 71,881 of JANEYF010005957.1, forward strand.
AAAATAATTAATTATCAATAAGTAACATTTTTGCACCAAATTTTGGAAACATAATATTAACATGCTTGCAAAACTACAGTGTACTTGCTAAAATCGCCTTACATGTAAGTGTAAGTTTGCAAAATGTTTACTATCAAAATAAAATTAATATCACTGCAAATTTTACATCGAACTCTATAAACGTTATTAAATGTTCATTCGAATTTGCAACTCTTCATATGAGTGACATATTGTTGTAAACATTTTTTATAATCATAAATTAATTTTTCGCGATATTAACTATGTTGCCGACCTCGAATCAAGTTGCAATATTTTATAGTTTTCTTTTGGTTGGTGCTTCAACAGATGACAAAATTTCAAAAATGTTAGAATTAATGTTAAATTTTTTCCCTATTCACTGGCCTAATAGAGGTAACGCATAACAATAACGTTAATTCTGCAAATTTTTTAAACCCAGATGTCGACCAAATAGACTTAACATAATACACCAAAATGTACAGTTGATTTCAATAAAAACTGGTACACTTTCTTTTAGCTATGTAAATCATTCGTTCTTTGATTGATATTAATAATCTTACAAATATCCAGTGGCGTCATTATTAAAAATGGTTCGACATCTACAGATATTCAAAAATTTCGAATTGTTTCTAAAATTGGTCCATAAGAAGACTTGCTGCCGAATACAATGTGAGTAAAACCACGATTATGAGTGTTAAAAAACAATGGGAAACCAACCAAATGGTATCCCGTAAAGTTGGTTCCGGTAGGCCCCGAAAGAGCAATAATCAAGAAGATGAAAATCTTATAAATTACCTAATAGAAAACCCTTTTCAGACTGCAGTAAATGCAATTTCAGAGACAAATTTCCCTGCTTCGGTATCTACTGCTTGCAGAAGAATAAAACTACAAAGCGACTTGAAGAGTTGTTCAGCGGCTAAAAAATACAAACTTTCAGAAGAAAAGAAGCAGGGTAGGATTATTTTTGCACTCAACTAATCAATGATGAAAACTTCTGGGGACAAGTTGTCTTTTCTGACGAAAAGGTTTTTAAATCCTGTAACGATGGACATGTTCGCGTATATAGGCCTTCTTCCACTAGATACGACGAAAAATATACGTTCAATCCACAAATATCAGGAAGGTTTTTAGTCAGTATCTGAGCTTGGATGAGCCTAAATGGGTTAGGTGTGTGTTGGAACAGTGGTGGTCATCTCAATTCCATTAAATATATTGAAATATTAGACAATATTATGTTGCGGTCAGTAATAGAGGTGTTTCCGGAAAATAACTTTATTTTCCAACAAGACAACTGCTCCATACATATGGCCCATCGTGTCAGGCAATGGTTTCTTAATAAAAACATAGAGTTGTTACCGTGGCCATCTAAAAGTCCGGATTTAAATCCAATTGAAAATGTATGGGGACTAATGGTGAAACATATAAGAAAATTAAATAACCATCCAAATAATGCCCAAGAATTGAAAGGGATAATTGAAGACGCTTGGGAGAACTTGTCACAAGAAGTTGACCTTGCAAGAAATCTGATTTTGTCCATGCCTGCAAGACTTCAGGCAGTTTTAGACGCTAATGGAGCAATGACAAAATATTAGTTAATTCTGTATTACATAATTGAAGTTCATTTATTTTATTTTTTTATTGTATATTTATGTTCAGTTTGCATTGTTTACATTTTTTTTAATCTCAAGTGGTATTGTAACAGTCCACACAAGATGTTCCTTCACTCGCGCAAAATAGTAACGGTTAGGTAAGTTTATTTCCGCCTGACCCGATAAAAAATAAGACTAAATGTATAAAAAGACCAGGAAGGGACCCACAGTACTATACAAAAAAATTGAAAAATATTAGTTTATAACTTCATTAATTTTTCTACTAACTTTATCCAACCCTGAAGGAATACTTACTGACTCTAATTAACTATTCTTTTGTTAACCTTAATTCTCATCCTGCCAATGAAAGTGGGATCAAAAAAAAAAAGGTTGGCACTATCTAAAGTACGACTAATCCAAAAAAAAAACAATTTAACTTGCTAAAACGTTTATAGACAAATACCCCGCGGTCACTAACTACTCTAGCTTTCTCTTCAAACCCCGGATATATTCCAAAGTTGGCTATTAATCTAGCCTTCAACGCCCAAAATTTAACCATTAAGCTGTCGGATTAAGAATAGTACCTTCCAACGTTTAAATTTAATAACCTTCAATCGGGCCCTTTGTTCCAATTTTTCTAAGTACCTAACCCACCATTAAAATTTTCAATAGTGGATGCAATATCCTAAAGAGTACATACTAACTCAGGTAGGCTCTAAATTTTGGGACGGCCCTGGTAAAAACTATTGTACAATAGGATCTATCGACTTACCGTGTAGTAGTACTAGTTTGTTATAGTGGGGTTCATTTATAAAAAAAAAAAAAAAAAAAAAAAATATAAACTGTATTGCTTCTTTATTTATCTTTATATACGTTTTCCTATACATATACCTTATAAATTAATAGTACTTAATTGTTTTCCAACATAATAAAATTAGTACTATTTTATTACTTTTCAACAATTATTTATAAGACTTCTTGTACTTATAATTAAAATTAATTAGTTATTTTCCCAAAAAAAAAATAAGTAATTAGAACTATTACTCTAAAAAAATTTCTAATCGGTCCTGGTATATTTATACACAACTTTCTTATACTATAAGTAAAGAAATTTTTTAATAATAAAAATAAATTGAAAATTCCCAGTTACTTCGTATAATAATTAAAACTTCGACGGTAAAAAAAAAAAAAATTACCCACTTAATAAAAAAAAAAAAATTTCTTTATCTATAATTCAAAAATATTTCGGTCTCATTCCCTTATATAAAACTTTTCTCCGGATACTAAATATATATATTCTCAATAATTACTAGAATTTTTCCAATACCTTTGAAAGAATAAAAAAAAAAATACAATTTTTTTATACACCTGTAAAAATTTTCCAAAAAGAATTCTTTTAATTCTTAATAAATTTCCCTTAAATTTATTTTACTTCCGCCACCAAATCTATTTTATTCAGTGCCACCTGTACTAAATATTTCTATCCTCCTAAACTAAAATTTCATCCTCCTGTGCTAAAATTTTTTATCCACCTGTATATTTTATTTTGCCTATAAGATTTTCTATTTCATCCCTTTCGCCTATTTATTTTATCTCACCCCTATTTTAATTAATCTCACCCCTACTTTAATTAATGCCACCTATATAAAAGAAAAAAATCTATTTCCTCAACTATTTTATTTCATTACTGGTCAATTTTAAATATCCTACCGCTCTAATTTAATTTCATCCCCTTCAACTAATTTATTTCATCCCCTTCAATTAATTTATTTCATCCCCTACAACTAATTTACTTCATCCACCGCTTATTTTACATAATTCACCCTTTAATTTAATTTCATCCCACCTATATAAACAAAAATCTATTTCCCCTTTAATTTAATTTCATCCCACCGCTCTAATTTAATTTCATCCCCTTCAACTAATTTATTTCATCCCACCGCTGCCCCAGATTGTAACACGCCACGCCATTCCCACACACAAGATCGTTCCTTCACTTGTCTTGGGGGGCGGGCTGTCAATGTAAGGTAGCGTAGCTGCCACCAGGTCAGGTAAGTTTAGTTTCCGCCTGACCTCGGAAATTAATTTAACAAACAAAATAAGACTAAGATGGTTTAAAAAGGCACCTTCGGAGGGAAGAGCCCGGCCACGGCTTATATCCGTGGTCTTTTAGGGTGAAGATGAGATGAGAGAATAAATAGTTGTCTTATAAGAAAATAAGTATATTAACATAAAGAAAATATATATGTAGTTACAGGTTAAAAATCAATATATTATCTGATAAATAAGTTTACCAGAAAAGAAAAATAAATAATTTAAATATATTTAACTAGGCTAAAAACTTGGTTACCTGCCAAAAGATGGTAACATAGGAAAACTTAAAAAATTTCTATCCTGACTAAAATTAAAAATTCTAGTGTTGGAAAAAATCTAGTAAAAAAACAAAAAAATAAAACACGATCCTTAAGGGAAAATTATTCTCGTACTAAGAGTAAGAGTGTTTTTCTTCAAAAAGGAAAATTATACAACAAGTCCTAAATAAAATAATTTGGGACTATATATATTTCCTTAAATAAATTTTATAAGCCTTATAGAAATTTCAAATAAAAAAATAAAAAAAAATTAAATTTAAAATTCCAAGTCGGTCTGTAAGAAAAGTTCTACCTTTATTTTTAAATATTTCAATTTAAACTTAAATTTGATTTTGAACCACTGGTTAGTATATTATATATATTTATTTCTTTTCAAAAATAAAAATACCTTTCTCCTAATCCCTCTTAAAGGAAAAGAAAAGTTTCTAACTTATTTTTGTGGAAAAATATCCATAACACTTATTTACTCAACCAAAAAAATAAAACCTTTTAACAAAATCAGAATAAACTCCCCTAAACAAAGTTTCTTTGGAATACTAGGTCCGGATATAACCGGTTTCGTTCCGTGGCTAATCTCTTTTAAAAATAAAAAATTTATCAAAAAACCCTCCTAAGCTCCTTAGCGAATGATACCGCGTCTGGCCTCTACCAACGTCGGCCAACTCCAAAATTTTAACAAAAAAACCCTAACTAATGTTAGGAAAGCTTTTACTCTGGCCTCTCTCAAACTGTCGGGCCATCCCTTTAAAATAAAAAATTTAAAAAAAACTAACTAACCCAGGAAACGTTTTAGTGGCTCTCCAAACGCGGGCCAATCCCTAAAAAACAAAAAAATCTTTAAAAAATTACCCTTACAAAAACCCTGCGCTTCGTCGGACAAATTGGGCCGACTCTCTTTTTAACAAAAAAAATTATCAACCCTCTAACCCCTTGGCGCACCGCGCCTTGACGTCCGGCCCACGAACTTGGGCCGACCCGTTTTCTTCCCTCTAAAAATTTTTCTTTTTGCTGACTGAAAATTTATATTTTCTAGAAGTTTCTTTATTCAAATAGTAACGAATTCTAGTATATAATCGGGATCTTCACCGCGAATAAATTCAATTTTCTCTCCCAGATTCTACATTACGTTCCATTACCAATTGGTTGCTCGAGATCCCATTGGCTCTTTCTATTTCGCCCATTTAGCTCCTCAACAATTCACAATGCCCCGGTAGGTATTAATTTTACTATAATTACGTCTTAACTTATCCCAAGTTTGCTGACAATCCAAAACTCAGGTGTGAGAAAGTTTCCCAGAATTTTCTCAAGCGCGAAATTGTTCGACGAGCATGCGGTTATTTCCGGCCGTGGAGTCAAAACATTTTTTACTAAACTCATATATACAGGTGGCCTACAAAATAATATACATATAATGCAAATTAATTAAAATAGAAAAATCTATTACAAAGAAGCCTCGCCTTGCTACGTATTTTTGTGTTCTTATTTTAAAAATAGAATTATCATTATTCAGTTAGTATTTTAATTACAACCATCAGTAGAATTATCCGTAACAAATATTATTTTTTTTAACAATAATATGGCAGACTTGAAAATGTTTTGAAAAAGTTATTTTCTAATTATTTTTTTAAAATTCCATTTGAATAAAATAAAAGAGAAAGTTTTAGTAAGTTTAAAAACACAAAGAAAACCGATCTCCTCCAAAAAACCCAGGTCCGGGGTAAATCACCTCTTCTCCACCCCCCTCTCGACATGCCTGGCCAGCCCTATTTACAGACATATGCACACAACTAAACTATAAAGATTTTCGATTACAGGAGTTGTACCAGTTTTTTTTTTTAACTCAAGTGTACAATGAATAAGTAATAAACTTTTTATATTTGATGTATTTTTAGATGAAGTGAATTGTGATATATTTCGTGTCTCAGAACACTGGGCCAAGTCTAATCAAATTGATGGTTATGTACTTAAAGACTAGTTTTGAAGAAATTTATTGAAAAATGATGGTAGTGGTATTTTTTGTAAGAAATGATCTCATGTGTAGTGACCTTGATTGTACATAAAAAATGTATCAATTTAAAAACATTTTGAATGAATCGGAATAAAATGTATTTTAGATTAGATAAGAATGAATCAATCCTAATTTTGTTATTGTGTATAGAAGTCCAGATGGTGATATTTATATTTTTTTAAATAAGTTAAATATGGCAATTAGTTTATTAGTAAAAAATAATAGACTACATCATATAGTCATTATTTGTGGAAACTTTAACACATTTTTTTTTTTTAAATTTTCAAATAATTAAAATAATCTCTTAGACATACTGAACTCTTATGTATTGACCATACATTTAAGGTACCTACGAGAATTATTAATTGTTTGAATAACATATATACGTATTTAGATAATAATCTTTATAACAACACTATAATTGACAATTGTATTAGTGATCATAACGCCCAACTCATGGCCGTTTTTAAGAATCCTCGTCAAATTGTTACCAAAACTATCGAATATAGATCCCTCAACAATCCCGAAAATATAAGTCATTTTTGTAACTTGTTGGCATCGGAAGATTGGAGCTATTTAGAAAACAACGTTTATAATGCAAATAAAAAATTTGAATAATTTATGAATACTTTTTTTTATATCATTTTGATTTGGTATTTCCTTTTACAATTAAAAAAGTAAATAATAATGATAATAATAATAACACATCGAAAGAATGACTGACAAATGGACTGAGAATTTCATCACAGAAATTAAAAGATTTATATCGATTTACACTAACCGGTAATAAGGATATTAAATTATATTATACAAAATATAAATAGTTATATAGACAATTAGTTGAAAAAATATACATAATGGCAGTATTATTCAAAATGCAAAAATAAATCTAAAGCTGCCTGGAAAATTATAAACAGCAATAAAGCAAAAAAAAACAACAATCAAATTATTGTAAATATTGTTAATGTCGTAAATTTGGATCCTTCAAAATGAGTTTAATAATTATTTTAATAATATTCCTAATCTTTTTTCGAAAAACATAGATCAGCAAATGAATGTTTCAGAAATAAATAAAATCAATTTTACGTTCTTTTTTCAAACCAGTAGATGAACTTGAAATATCTGATATAATAAGGCTTAAAAAATTCAAAATCAAATGGAGAAGACAACCTTAGTGCTAAATTCGTAAAAAAAATTTCTATCGCTAATCGTTAAACCCTTATCCATTTTAAGTAATTTATTGTTTTTTGAGGAAATTTTTCCAGATAAGCTGAACATTGCGAAAATTATACTGTTGTATAAAACGGGATGTAAAACCAATGTAGAGAATTACTGGTCCATTTCTATATTAAGTTCATTCTCAAAAGTTTTTGAAAGATGTGTCTCAAACAGGTTGGTTAGTTTTTTTGACAAATGCAAATTATTTAATGAAAATAAATTTGGTTTTCGGAGAGGTCGTTCCACTGTAACAGCTGTGACAAAATTTTTGACAAAATTATACGATAATTTAGACAAAAAAAATACTTATTGGAATTTTTTTAGATATCAGTAAATCATTCGACCTTGTTAACCATGTTTTACTCTTACAAAAATTAGAAAATTATGGTATTAAAGGTGTATCACTAGAATGGTTCAGTATTTACCTAAATGATTTGTCTAAATAAACAATGTTAAGTCCAATCATAAAAAACTCTCAGTAGGGGTGCCGCAAGGATCTGTGCTTGGACCTATTCTTTATATAATTTATGTTGCTAACTTTATAATAGTACAAACGCAATTCTATTTGCTGATGATACGTCATTACTAATCATCGCTCAGAACACTTTAGATCCATTTATAAAGGCAAATGAGCAACTACACATCGCCCACAACTGGTTTACTGAGAACAAATTAATTTTAAATAATTAAATCCATTTTTATTCATTTTAACACGAGTAAAACAAATACTGATCATTGTCTTTTAATAAAATCAAACAAAGGGTTACATTGACAACATTTTTACGTCTGTACAGAGTGACCATGAAAAAAAGTACAATGTATAGTAACACACAGTAGAGGAGCCTAAAAAAATGAAAAAAGTTCGTATACACTTATGTCCCAATTTCTTTCGTTTTCGAGATAGAGCGTGTTAAACATTTTTTAAACATTTTTTTTCTTATTTCTCAATTTCTTTTTGTTTTTTTTTCAACGTTTTCCACAATGAAAAATTTTCTTTCGATTAGATTTAATAAAAATCCATGTTCTCTTATATAACTAATGACCACAATGAAACAATGAAAACTAATAATACTTTTATGAATTATGGTCAATTAGAATAAACATTTAACATTAATATTAACAAAAAATAATAATACATATGTACAAAGAATAATAAAGTGTAACTTTAAAGGTGTTCAAATTGTCGGCCTTCTTCTTGAACACACATTTCCAATTTCTCAGTATTAATAGACATTTCTGAAATATCCCGGGATTATTACGAAACCTATCAGCAGCTTCAATAACTCTGTTCCATAAATGCTCTTCATTGTTTATTTCTTCGGAATATACTTCATTTTTCATAAACCCCCCAAAATGGAAAATCGAAGGGAGTGAAGTCAGGATTTCGTGCCGGCCATGCAATAGGTCCACCACGGCTATCCACCTATCTTCAAATCTTCTATTTAAAAATTCTCTTGCTGTTCGGGAGAAATTAGCTGGCGCACCGTCATGCATGTAGTATATTTTTCTAAGAATATTTAATAGTAGATCCTCTAACAAAGTGTTAAGTTCGTCCCGCAAGACATTTCGATAGAGTGCACCTGTCAAACGATTGGGCATCCGAAATGGCCTAATTAAGAAATTGTCAAATATACCTACCCACACATTAACAGAAAAACCGTACTGGTGGTTTCTTATGACGGATTGATGATGATTTGCATGTTATGCATATTTAGAATACCATCGCGACTAAAACCCGCTTCATCAGTAAACAAAATTAATGAAAGAAAATTTTGCAGTCACTCGCAGTATTGCACACGGTGTAAATAATCTTCTTCTAGTAAGTGATGAATTTCTTGCAAATAGAAGAGATAAAGAAGCTGGTGTTTAAGAGCGTGTCTGACTGACTCACGGCAGACAGTTCGTAGAGCTGTACTTATTTTTCTTGTACTTATACCCTGATTATTTTCTACCCTTTGTAAAATATTTTCTTCGTTGTACGGTACTATGAGTTCTTCGCCTGCTACTTTTGCTTTTTCAAAGCACCCATCTTCTCCCAATCGCCGATAAACGCCAATAAATGTTCTCACATTACCCAAGCAGCACCAAAGTCACGGGAACTGGCATCGGAACTTTAATATAGTAGGCATTACATAACTGACACTAAATTTGCGACTTTAGTGTAAAATTCACCTTGTAGTATGCCTGTGTTGCAACAATTACGTAGATTCTACTGAATTCAGGTACTGTATAGTTATTACACTTTCAAGTAACTACTGCAGTATGTGCAACGTTGAGAATATTACTCTGTGTTACTTAAAAGCATTCTCAACTTTGAAGTGCAAATTGGTAGTAATGCTGACTGCATTATTACCAAAGGATCACTTCAAAGTAATGATAACTAAGTGTTCCATTTAAAGTTTCTGTGACGTTGTCGGGAAATTTTCTTGAATTTTAAAGTTGTGTAACTCATTAGTGACATCTTGAATAAAAATAACGTTACTTCTACGAATAAAGAGACTTTAAAGTAATTTTTACTACTCCCCACTAGTTCAAAATGACTACAAAGTATACCTTGAAAACCTACTATAAAGTGATATAAACTTTAAAGGCATTTATGTAAACAGTTTCTTGTTCCCAACCGTCGAACATGACGTCGAAGAGCGGTAAAATAACAAACAAAATTTCCGGCATTCATTGACCTTTTATAGAAAGTGAAGTTACAGTTTTTAATGTAAATAGTCTATCACCATTTCGCAGCTCACCACTTGAATTTTGGCTAATTTTTTTTTTTAATTGAAAGCATGCCCGAGTTTAAACCAATAGCTGTCGCAATTCATTCTGGTGAAATTTATGAAATCATTGGTGCAGACGGTATTAGTAAAAAAAATCTTGGAAACCACTAATAAATATAATAATTGAGGGGGTTGATGGGTAAATATATTAATTAGCAAATTGCTAATGTCAGAGAAAAATATTTTTACTAAACTTTATTCACCAGAGACACGTAGTTATGTTGTTTCTTAACTCTTTTATCGATTCGAAATTATAACATCTACCTCAATAGGATACTCAATTTTTGAAGCAATGTCAGTTAATATCTTTATCCGTCCACCCCTTAAATTGTGTCATGCTATATGTGGTTGAATTAAAAGCTTGTACAAATATGATAAAATGTACTAGGTAAGTACCATCAAATAAACAAAATTCATGTCACTTCCTAAACTAAACAAGAAATTAGATTAAAATTTGTATTTATATTTCAAAATGTACATTACATTTAAAAATGTAAAAAGTATAATAAATAATATTTGTACAATAATTGAACTTTTTTAATCTGTCACTAAGAAAAAACATTCATTTTTGACATATCCTGCGCCTGGGGATCAACAAATATTTCCGTTAGTTATTCTTCATGTTGTTTTGTCGATTTGTAACAAGTGCATCTATAATTATCATGCACAGTTATCATGTCAATTTTTAATAATAATAAGCTTAATAAGATATATACCTACCATCTCTCATCAAAATTAACAAACAAAAAAAAAGAAAACGAACATATCACGTTAAAAATATAGTCCTGCAAATGCAACATTTTTAAAAAAACAAACTAAAATATAGGTATCTCAAAACTAAGGACATTAAACTCACATAGGACATGATGGTTATTTAATGTAGACCTCAAATACGTAAAAATATAAATATGATAAAATTTTAAAAGCCCGGGTCACTCAAATGTGGCACACAGAGTGTGTTCCTACACACTGTATACAAATATATATGAAAATTGAGAAATAGTCTAAATGACCCTGACAAAATGAAGAGTTTTTCTGAAAGTTTTACTTCTTGGTTGTAAGGCTCTCGTCCTTCACCACAAAATTCTATACAACGTTTTGATTGTAGCACAAAGATATTTTGCTATGTTGTAGCACACAAACTACATACGTTATGCTATTTAATTTCTATTGTAGTTTCTTTTAAATCAAACTTAACCTTATAAGAAACCAACGTTGAACATATAAAAGCTTTTTATCTGATCACTATTCACTAATACCACTATAACAATAAACACACAAATTAATAAACACACAAATTTATCTATGCACACAAATAAGTAAAACGCAATTATTAAAATTGCGCGGGGCCCATAGACATAGGATATAAGTTTGAGGTCTGTGGCGGGCCGCGGATTGAACAGCTGACGGTTGACGTTTAGTACGTGCGTATTGCGATACCAAACAATAAAATTGTCCTTGCCAACTTAAAAATAAGTTAGGGTTGTAAGGTCCATGAACCATTAAGGTCATGCTTGTAATACTAAAAATGAATGTCGTACACAGTTTTATAAAAAACAACACAACAATATATGAATATGGCTGCAATAAAAGAAAACTTTGCAGTAACCTTTCCATAGCAGGGTAGTAGGTGCCAGTTTAAAGTTACCGAAATAATGACGTGTTTGGTCGCACTTGCTACTTCTTGGTAAACAGAACTACACAGTGAAATTGTTATAGTTCCCATCACCACTTTTTAAGTAACTACAACTATTACGTTAGTCGCATCTGCTACTTTATGGTAAATACAACTTTGAATGGAAGTAATTTTGGTTTTTGTCACCTCTATTAAGTGAAAAATACTTTATTGACATATATGTCACTATATAGTGACTCAAATTAAATTCGCCATTATTTATTATGTTATTGAGTGATGACGCCATCTTGACCGATAAAAATATAATTCAGATTTATTTTTATTACCTAATTGCGATCGTTTGTAAACATGTTTTATGAATAGAACATTATTACTTTATAATACATATAATAAAAACTGTTTTCCATAAAAAATGTTGCAGTTTAAATTGTACACATAATTTTTTGAAAAAAATATTTTTACACGAAAAAACAATTTTTTACAGGGCGCGTCTTTTTTATCGAAGTACCATATAAAAGCACCAAACAATCAAAACGCAATTTTTCGGATAAAAACACTTTAATAAAATTAATAACAAAAGTCGAGCTATTCAACTATCATCGCTTCTGTTTCTATTTTTCATCTGATACATTTTATTCTTATTTCTATCTAGGCCTCGTCGATACGTGACAAAATCAAAAACATTCTTTATAGCTCACATTTGTATATAATATGACATCACCATGTATCGACCTATGTCAATATTGGAAATCAGCCTAAGGATAAAATTAAAATTAAAACCTGCGTATTACAAAAAGAACGCTAACAGTTCGGCCGACCTGACATTTTTTCTCGTCCGCGAGAAACATACAGAGACGCACACAACACTATATGCTAAAACATAAATACAGTTTACTCTAGGTTACTAGCTAAAGACTAAATACAGTTTACCCAAGGTTACTATTTTTTAAGATAAATCTTATTTTCTTAGAAGGTCACTTCCGTCGAGAACTAGGTCTCTAGCATCCACTGAAGACTCTTCGTCAGCATTGGAATCATCAGATTCGGAACTGCCCATCCTAAAAAGTTTTAATTTATCAGATGGATAAATACCGACGTAGGTACTTTTGGCTCTCGTTGAGCCTGTCATATCTTGAACCACATATCGATCGTGATCCAGGATTTTCGTATCGTGAAGGGCTCATCGTATTTAGGCAGTAGTTTTCTACTAGTGCCATCGTTATGGGGACGTTCCCGCATAATTAAGACCAAATCCCAACCGTATACGATTTCGGTTTGGAGCGTCTTTCGTCATAACGTGACTTTTCACGTTCTTGCATTAACCGGAGACGTTCTCCTGCAAGGGATAAATACAGACGTAGGTACTTTTAGCTCTCGTTGAGCCTATCATATCTTGAACCACATATAGTCGTGATCCAGGATTTTCGTTATCGTGAAGGGTCCATCGTATTTAGGCAGTAGTTTTCTACTAGTGCCATCGTTATGGGGACGTTCCAGTCTAATTAAGACCAAATCCCCAACCGTATACGATTTCGGTTTGGAGCGTCTTTCGTCATAACGTAACTTTTCACGTTCTTGCATTAACCGGAGACGTTCTCCTGCAAGTTGTCGTACGTGTGCGACGTTCGCACGTTCGTGTGGTTCTGTGTCAACGTCTGACAACAGAAATGCGTCGTGTATTGTTCTTGGTACGTAACCAAATAACACATAAAAGGGATTTTCCCCAGTCGTGTTATTTCTGGTTGTGTTTAATCCCCATTGGACTTTTGCAACCTCGTTATCCCAGTTGTCATCATCGACAGACGTAGCCGATAATGCTGCTAGAATGCTACAGTTATACCGTTCCACTTGTCCATTAGCTCTGAGTGTAGCCGTTGCGTTATGTATAAGTTTTATATTATAATTTTTACAAAAACTAGTAAAACGTTTACTCGTAAAAGCAATACCTCTGTCAGTAATCAATCGTTTCGGTACACCAAAAATGCTAATTATGTCAGAACTAACAAAATTTTCGACATGCTTTGATGTTGGTTGTACTTTTGTATTTCCTATATATGCATTACAAGTCATAGTACGTTGCAAAATTGAAGTTTTATAAATTATTTTTGTAGTAGGATCTTGATTTTTGCATTTAATTGTCACATAAAAGTTCTAATACTAGAATCAACCAAGTATTTTCTTCTAACTCTTGTATATTATAATTTTTGCTAGTACTAAGTTTGACTGACATATTTTTGGTAAAATTATTGGGTTTTTTAATATTTGAGCTTCACAAATTGAGTCACTATCAATTGAATATGGTAATACATTTGAAAAAAGTTTTGTACGATGATCTAAAGTTTTACAATTATTTAATCGTCATTGGTATAAACATCAAAGAATCATCATCTTTTGCTATGTATTTTTGTGAAATATGATGAAGTCCGGTTCTGTTGTCTAAAATTGGAATAGGATATAATTATAAAATCAAACGAACTTACCTGTAAGTGAAGTTCGATTATAATTGTATGAAGCGCCATGTCCGAGATGAGAGAAAGAGGTAGTCTCCTTGTCCGCTAGATGTCACCACGTGTTTTAAAGCAATACTTTTAAAATTCTAACCCAGCCCATGCTCCCCACTCATGCCACCAGAAACTCTCATTCAGTTTAAAGCTTGAATTGTCGCAAAAATAACCGGGAAAGTGGGACGGGCGGAACTCATCTCGGACATGGCGCTTCATACAATTATAATCGAACTTCACTTACAGGTAAGATCGTTTGATTTTATAATTGTATTTCACGCCATGTCCTCAATGAGAGAAAGAGGTAGATGTTTAAAGCAATTTTTCGACAATTCAAATAACAAGATTATATTAAAAGTCAAGGTGTTCTAACACTCTCTGTGAGAGATAAATATCCTTCTAGGGTTTTTGCTGCACACAGCCTTGGTTTTTCTGTGAAGTATGGGAGAAATAGTGTGGGTTGAACTTTATTCATGCCGGATGTATTAATTCGACCAGGTATTTTAATTTATATTCCTTCTACTGTTTTTACTATATTACTAACTTCAATAAGGGATAGTGTTTGAATTCGATGAGCAGTAAATAATGCTAATAAGGTTATTAGTTTAAAAGTAAGATCTTTGATGCTTAGTTCCTCGTTGGGAAAAAATGTATCTAGGTAAGTTAACACTACAGCAGGATCCCAAGTATATAAATATGTTGGATTACTTGGTCTCATTTTCTGTACACCCTTAAAAAATCTTTTAATTCTTTCATCAGATCCTATTTTCTGCCCTAAAATCAATGCAACCGATGATCTGATGTTATTTAATGTGCCATAAGATGCTCCTCTATGAAAAATATTTGTAAGGAACTGAAGAACCTGTGGCACTGACTTGAGAAGCATGTTTTGTTCATCCTTCCCAAAAAATTCCCACCATAACTTTAACCCTGAATCATATTGTTTTAAGGTATTAGCTGATAATGAATTTGTTAGTATTTCTATTGCCGCATCTCGAATTTTGTTTTTCTTATAGGCTTCCCTGATAATTTTGCGGCAACCAGGGTAAGTTTTGATGACAGGGGGTGTTGGTTCATATCAGAAGAAAATAACAAATTACTATTTGGGTAGAAATAAATTGATTCAGCGCTAAACAGTGATGTAAAGCAGATACCATGGTTGTGCCGGCCATAAGGGCAAAACCACAATACCTTCTGCTTCATCATTAATTATTTTTCTCAATACCCTTGAAAGTAGAGAAAAAGGAGGAAACGCATAGAAATTAAGGGTTTTCCATTGCAATGTAAACGCATCAACAGCTAACGCCTGTGGGTCTGGTCCCCAAGATACAAACGCTTTACACTTGGCGTTCGTTCTACTTGCAAATAAATCTACTTGTGGGTGACCAAATTTAGTAACAACCTGTTTATAAGCAAAGTCTGCTAACTCCCATTCTGTTTCTGTGCAATTTCTCCTAGATTCTATATCTGCCTTAAAGTTTTCGGAAGATTTAATATAAGATGCAAAAATAAAAATTTTCCTATTCTCACACCACTGCCATATCTTACGAGCTAGATAATTTAATTTTGGAAATTGTATGCCGCCCATTCGATTTAGATATGATATGGCCGTCATGTTGTCAATTCTTAACATAATGTTACATTCTCTGAGACCTTTTTGCAAAACACTTTAGGCCAAAAAAATGCTGCTGACAGCTCTAGTATGTTAATATGATATTTCTGTTCTTGTTCACTCCAGAAACCATGTGTCTTGCTGTCTTTTGTTACCGCACCTCAGCCTGAGAGTGACGAATCCGAGAATATTTCTAAAGCGTAATCAATTTTGTTTTATAGGATTTGACGAAATCATAATATTGGTCTCCCACCACTGGAAATCTGCGAGTATTTCTGCAGTTATATATAATGATCGATCGTAATCCCCTTTAGTGTTCCTTAATGCTAAGAATTTTTGCCTTTCGAACCGTTTCGTATATAACCACGAATACCTTAGAGCAGGACAGATCGACACCAAAACTCCAATAAACTGGGCAAACTCCCTAATTTTACTTACTGATTTTCCTTTAAATTTTTTAACCATTTGCAATACTTTTACTTTTCTGTCTTTTGGCAAGTGTATTTTCATCTCAACAGAATTATACTAAAACCCTACAAGAGGTATCTGGAATCATTCTAGATTTATCTTTTCCTATGATAAAACCGAGTTTCTCCAAGAATTGGCATGTTGCTATAACATTCTTAGTGCAATTCTGAAATGTGTCCCTAAATAATAAAAAATCATCAATATAAACAACAGATAAAAACCCTTTACCACGTAGGTAGGCTACTACCGGTCGAATAATTTTGGTAAATACTAAAGGGGCTGTACACAACCCGAAAGGTAGAGTACGGTATTCATAAAGCTGATTGTTAAATTGGAAACGTAAATAATTTGTGTAACACCTCTTAACAGGAACTAAAGTGTAGGCGTCCTTTAAATCAACTGTCGCCATAAAACACCCATGTGATATCAAATTAAGCACTGTTTTTCTATCTTCCATTTTGAAATGGTGTGGTTTTATAATTTTATTTAAATTTTTTTAAATTTAGGATCAACCGATGTGAACCGTCAGGCTTAGGCACTAAAAATATTGAAGAAATGAATTAGTCTTTAACGGGAGTACATTTGGAAATAGCACCGATTTTCAATAATTTTTCAACAAACTTTTTTGTTGTTTGAAACTCTGTATTGGACCTCTCTACCGCTTTGGGAAGATGCAGCTGTTTTGGAGGCATATCAAAAGGGATTTTGTATCCTCTTAACCAAGAAAGTACTACCTGATTAGAAGGTATTTCTTCCCAGAATGGTATATATTTTAATCTACCTGCATTTTTGCTTACATTGGTGTCTAACGCCTGTAGGTGTTCCTTTTATGATAATTCTTCCTGTAGTTGAATTTGGAGCGATGGGGTGTCTCGCTTTGTTGATATGTTTTGCTCCTTGGTAACAGTATCTGTCCGCCCTGACTTTGCCGAATGAGCTAAGACGGACTCCGGGAGTTTAAATTATTCTTGAATCTGTACGAAGCCTTGGGCTTAGATTTCGGTTTTTTTTTTTTTAATTCTTGACTGGATTTTACCAGTGCCTTTGCTTCAACCAGACGATTGCTTAGTTGGTCGCCAAATAGCCACTCACCGATTTATGAGTTTTCTAGAGTATCCTTAAAGTCTTAATAGTTATCAACGCTCTTCTTGTTTCTGATTGCACATGATGGACATCACACAAAAATCTTCCTGCATCACCAAGTGCCTCCAGAGCCTCTAATTTCTTGTCCCTTCCAGTTTCTTCTTCACTTAATAATATTGTTAAGGATTTACCAATGGCTGCTAAACAAGCGCCAATTTGATTTTGAATAACAAATAATCTGTCATCCCTGTTTATTGCGGAATCTCCAGCTGGCATTTTTGCCTCAGGATTTAATTTTGGAGCTTGAACAGCACAATTAGAAGGTGCAGGGTTCCTCTTTACTAATTGATTCCGAATATCGGTTTCTAACCCTTTTTTCAGCAAGGTGTTCCACCTAGCAGAAATTTCAATATTAATAGGAGGACCATTGTCTTTTCCGACTTCCTCGGTGCCACCCAGTATCTGCAGTAAACCTTGATTTAACTGGGGTGTAACAAGAGGAGATGTACTTCGAGAGTCTTATTCAAGTACTTACTTATGTCAGCCTACTAAATTATCAAAAAACAATTCAACAAAAAAACCCTATTAAATGTTATAAATGCCTACGCTCATGGTAGGTGCTGACAATTTGTTTCTGCTGTACCTAGTTTTCTTTATGTTTTAAAATATGAAGTGTAAATACTTGTTTCTTTCTCAATAAATAATCAATCTATTCATAGAAGTATGTTTCAAGTAATGTTTTGTTAAGAAACGTGAGTGTTTAACTTTTGTTAATAGAATTTGTTCAGAGAATCGATTTTTATTTTAGTGTTAGGTTGAAAACTATCCATATATGTTTTCAACTAAGATGAAAGAGGTCCAAATCAAAACATAACGTGCGAGTTATATAAACAAAATTAATAGATATAACATCACATTGTGGGCTATTTATGCTAGCCATTTTTAAGAAATAATTACTCATGGTTTTGATGCACCTTACATATATCACAATTTTGTTAGCCATTAATTTTCCATCTTTTTGTCAATTGTCACCACTGGACAACCTTCGCCCCATAAGGGGCGGAATTTTGCCACCCTTTGACAACTTCGCCCTTGAATATGACGGAATTTTGTCAACCTTTGACAACTTCACCCTTTTTTATAGGGCGGTATTTTGTCACCTTTGGACAACAGTAGGAATGTATGCCACCTTTGGACATAATTTTATTTAAAATTTAACGATAAACGGTGCAATATTGAGGTAACTTGAAAGAAAATAATAATTTTAAATATATCAACTTACGGGGTGATAGTTCAGCGACTTCCTCCAAATTTACAGTTTCCATATGAGTATCAGATTCATCGCTACTGGTACTAATTTTACTGATAATATACGACGTCGGGGTTTTTGGCGTGTATTTTTTTTTTTTATTTCTTCTCTAAACATTTAAGTTTTCGTCTCAAACGTTGATTTTCCAGTTCTTTGTCACTATTGGACGATGAACTATGCCTTCTGTTGCGTTTTCCCATTATTAAAAATAAATGAAACACAAAACACAAAACAACACCGTGATGACACGCACGTGAACATTGGAATGGAGAGTTTCTGGTGGCATGAGTGGGGAGCATGGGCTGGGTTAGAATTTTAAAAGTATTGCTTTAAAACACGTGGTGACATCTAGCGGACAAGGAGACTACCTCTTTCTCTCATTGAGGACATGGCGTGAAATACAATTTGTAAATATTATAGAGTTCTGGTTCTACTAGTGAAATTTTTAATATAAAAATAATTTTTGATTCTGTTTGAAAAGCTTGTAATTCAATTATTTCAAGATATTGTGCAGTTTTTGCACTTAATGCTGTTAAAGGCAAATTATTATTACTGTTTTTTTTTGTAAACTTTGGGAAATTTGCTGCAATGATAAAACTAAATCTTTTGGGGTTATGATTAAACTATGAATTATTTTTAATCTAGCAAAAGTTATTGCATTTAATATATCATTTAACCATTTTCTAAGTACACGTAACTTTCCATTAAATTTTCACAAATTTCTAGTACTTACTTTTAATTTTGAATTTAAAAAATCCTATAGAGTCTGAAATATTTAATGTAGTCGATGTATTATATTAACTTACATCGATGGAAGGTCACTAGCGGTGAAACCCAAAAGGACTGCCGACGCCCCAATAAATAACCATGTTTGGGTTACACATGCGTAACCAGTGCCATTGATATTTGATAAGCGTTTCAACCAAATATTTCAAAAATAATAAGACTAGATTATTTTGAGATTTGCATTGCAAGTGTTAAGACGTGTATTCGTTTCATATTTTCTTAATTAAATAATTTCTTTTCGAAATTTGATTTAATTGAGTAGAATCTTTTCCACCTTTACAATATCAAAATAGATTTTTGTATTATTTGTATATCATCATTAAAAGTATGTTTATCTATTCGTAATTTTTGAATAGTGTCATTGAAATTTTTTATAACAGTGGTGGTTACTGAAATTTGATTTTTCATTAAATTTTCCATTTGATAATTTGTTGATACACTCTGTATAAAATTCGCCGTCTGAAGCGTCTAAGTTTCTTGTTATTGCTTTCCAAATGGTTCCGATACCATTTAAAATTCCACGTTCATAACGTTTTGTATCTGCGAAAATTTCTTCATATTTTAATTGTAATGAATTTGATAATTGTTCTAATAAACTTATGTATACATATTGTGTGCGTATATTTGTTTTAACGTCAACAGTATAAAAACACCAAACAATTAATTTCTGACTCTTTCCGGAACATCAACGTCAACATTTTAATCTTTTCCCGTTATTACTTCGTATTGGACATCAGTTACATTAAAATCAAAAGTACTTACCAAGGGATCGTTGACTGATTCCTCCTGGCATTCATCAGCACGTACTATGATTTGTTTCTCCTTAACGTTTAAGGGAAAGTTAGAAGTGTTTGCAATAATTAAACCGTTCTCATTGGGCTGCATAACGCAACGGCCAACATAATAGGAGGTCCCTTCCCATATTCTTCGTGTAGCTTCAACATAAACCGAACCATCATCGTCGTCATGGGTTGTGACGTTCACATACCCTACAGTCTTAGGTGGAATAACCGTTGCTTCCGTTGCCCACAATGGTAACTTTCTTGGCGACATGTCGTCCACCTGTGGTAAGACAACGTCTGTCTTATTATAAACTCGAACAGAATCATCTCCAATAGTCACCACTACGTCAAGGTGATTTATTAGGGGTTGTCCTATCATAATTGGTATCATCTGTACCTCGTTTGGTACAATAAATGCCGTGACCTCCACTTTGGCTCCATGCACTTCGATAGTAACGTCAGCCTCCCCCAAAACTCGTACAGTTCCTCCTGCGTATCCTCGGATCACTGCTGTGCTTGGCTGTAACTATATCTTCAAAAATTCTGCATCACCTTGTCGTATCGTTACAGCTCCACTTCCGGAATCTAAATAGCCTTTTGTAGCTTTGCCATTTACTACACAATCTACGAAATACAATTTGTCAAATTTTTTGGACGTTTTAGACGAGATTATTAAGGTATTTTTCTTTCGTGAGCAGGTTTCACTTTCATGCTCCAGTCGTTTACATATTTCACACTCTTTACGTGGCATTGGGCATGTTGTCGAGAAATGACCTTTTTGAGAACAGTTGTAGCATTTGACACTACTAGTCGAGGCCACCTTTTTCTGTTCTTTAAAATTTTTACCAGTGAATGTCCTATTATTATTACTATTATTATGTTTCATTTCGTGATATATTCCACTGCGTCTGTTACGTCTCTCTTCTCTAGGATGTTTTTCTTGTTCAATAGTAGAAAGAAATTCCTTATATAATTTTTCAGGTGTTTCGTAACGTTCAGCTCGAGCATTATTTTGTACACCCTTGTCATGCAGGCCATCAATAATACAAGAAACTGCTTTCTTGCCTGTGATTTCACATAGGTGTAGAAGTTCCATCTTACTGAAATAATAAGACGCCATTGTTTCATCCTGTAACTTTACCCGGCTAATCATTTCTTTTATCGATGTAGCAAAATCTACGTGAGTAGGAAATGCACGCTTCAAAAGTCGTTTCCATGTCTTCCACGAATGATTGTAATCAGTTAAGTTATTGTACCAACTTTTTGCAAGTCCGTCCAGTCTTGCCTGCATGTGATAAATTTTACTGCGATCGTCCCAATCGTGCATTTCTGCTAATTGTTCTATTTTATACAGCCATTTCTTCGCAGAGAACTTTGAACTTTCCGGGCAAAATTTTGGAATACAGTTTTCGCGTGCCACATATTTTACGCCAGATGTGTTGTTGTTTGCTGAATTAGGATTTGAATTTTAAGTTAGACTCATACTGCTCTGTGATCTAATTAAACGTTCGGTCATTTTTTAGAACACGCACTTCTAAGATACCACAAAACCAATTATACCGACACACTCTACACATCATCAGATGTTCGTAGCACAGTGTCATATCTTGTGCAAACAACCCTAACTCCCTTAAATAAAACAATAAGATTACAACACTTGACATAATCCACCCTGTATTCATTCATATGACTGTCTGGGTGTGTTGTATAAAAACACCGTCAGATGTCGCACAACGTTCTCAGTTTTTGCTTTTAATAATGGCGGGTCAAATATTTATGTTAGAAATCACCACTAACAGTACTTAGATGAGTAATATGCTACGATTACATTTAACGCAGCTGATAATGTCACAAAAAAAATTCCACGTCAGCACTGAATCACGTGAGGGCATATTGCATGACAAATTGAATTAGCACCCTTTCACACCAAATTAAAATAAGACATCTCACACAATATTTCAAAAAATAGGGCACTACTGTATGCAACTCAATATACATGGTACACTCTAATCGACAGCATTGCCACACATACGGCAAATTTCGTATTCTTCAAAATTTATCCATTGATTCAGTAGTACGAAAATGCACTTCCTACAACACCATTCTTTCAAATGATTTGTTTGGTGACAACATTTCTTAGAAACAATACAACATTTTAAACAAACGAGATTTTCTAAGGAGTAATGCGACAACGAATATTACATTGTCACAATCTGGCAACGCTGTTGGCCGCACCTTCTATAATTTCACCTGTTGAATTAAAGTATATCTATCGCAGGGATTCACGTGAGACTATGCGAATAACTTTAACATGATTTTAACTTCATGTTGACAATTTCCTTTTTAATAAAGTCTTCGCTAAAAAGGTTTTCGAGTTAGTATAAACAAAAAACTGAGAGCTGATTGGTTGAGGGCGTATAGGGACGCTTACTCTTTGATTACAGGGCAATTTTCCGGACGATATTTCAGTTCTTTGTTGCAGCGTAACGATTGAACATTCCATTATAATTGTTTAAAAAAATGTCGGGAACAGCGGGCGCGACGAGTTGCGTAACTAGAGAATCACCTGTGCCTCGTTGTGAATTTAACAGTTGTGAGCATTGTTATTATAATTACGAGAATTTTTTTGGAACTCTTGAGTCTGATATAAGTGTCGGGTACTTTTTCCATCGACATGGCGTCGTACCGTGTCACTACAGTCGTCGATCCACATACAGGGACGCACACACAAAATGATGTGAGTACCATTATGTAAGTGATTGCTTTTAGAATTGTTATTTTAAGATAACATATTTCCCTTGCCCTTTGAATTTCAAATAACTAATTCATATATGCAAAAAATATTGAAAAATTATTTTATAATTGTTATTTGAAGATAACATATTTCCCTTGCCCTTTGAATTTCGTATAACTAATTCATATATGCAACAAATAATGAAAAATTACAGAAGGCGGTGTTCTTACTCCTTGCACAAAAATTTGTGGGTGGAATATTGTCAAATAGGGTGCCTTTTTTGGGGGAAATAATGTCAAATAGGGTGCCTTTTTAAATATGATTACGGTTACAATAAAAGGGGTAGGTTTCAAAAAATGGCGTTAGGGTGGTTAAATTATAACGGGGGTGGCTTTGAAGGGATGATTTTCAGATATTTATGTGGGGAACTAATGGGGAGGGGGTGGTTTCCGTTGTTCTTAATCAGTCACTTTCGGCTCGTTATTAAAGGGGTTGGTTTAGCGAATTTTTAAAAAAATGGCGAAAGGGTGGTTTAAATATAAAGGGGGTGGCTTTTAAGGGATGGTTTACTGGTAAATATGAGGGGAACACATAGGGAGGGGGGTGGTTTTCGTTGTTATTAATCAGTCACTTTCGCTCGTTATTACCCACCCAGCACCCCTATTCGCTCCACGATCCCGTAAGTTTGTTGGCTTATTTATCATTTGCACAACATTTGTTATGTCACAAATTGTTACTACATCGTTTGTGAGTATATTTATGCAAAAAAATTCGAAAAATTGCAAAAGTGCGTGTTCTAAAAAATTACCAAACGTTCAACCAAGTTTTCCAGGCGTTCTATTCTATCTGGTTCCAAAGATTCTAGAGTATGTAGTTGACTGGATTCTGCAACGCGCGAAGTCTGCGTGACGGCCTCGGCGACGGCGTACGAGTACGGGGTCTCTTGGAACCACGGATATGGTCTCCGTCGACCGACGATGACGACGGCGACGTTGCACGTTTCTGTAGCGACATAGTTCAGCCAGCACGTATCTGTAAGTTATAAAACAGCCTGCTTATCGTTCAATATTTACGAATAAAGAATGTCTAACTTACAGTAATAATTGTTAGTCCTATCTATCCAACACAAAGTCACAAACACATCACAAAACAGTTAATTGTTTTATTTGGGCACGTGTGCTACTATACCCCACACCTGAACTAAAAGCACCAAACAATCAAAACGCACTTTTTCGGATAAAAACACTTTAATAAAATTAATAACAAAAGTCGAGCTATTCAACTATCATCGCTTCTGTTTCTATTTTTCATCTGATACATTTTATTCTTATTTCTATCTAGGCCTCGTCGATACGTGACAAAATCAAAAACATTCTTTATAGCTCACATTTGTATATAATATGACATCACCACATATCGACTTATGTCAATATTGGAAATCAGCCTAAGGATAAAATTAAAATTAAAACCTGCGTATTACATATTTTTTAAAAAAAATATCTAACATCAAAAAGAACACTAACACAGTAACATTTTACAGAAAACAAGCACCCGTTTTAATTTCCACACTCAGGAGTGACTGCAAAATATTATTGTTTATTATCTGTATTTGATTCAATCAATTTAACTTAGACATATTGACTTCAACTCAACTCGATAAGTCCGATTACAATACATTATACTTTGCTATTTGAACGAGAGAGAAAGCAAAAAATAGTTAGTTCTCATACCACTGACAGAGGTGTTACAAAGATAGTCATTACTACTACTTCGTTACGTTCCGTTTATGTAACAACCTAGTGATTGAGCTTCGTCATAACACATAATCATGTCTTTGTATTCTACAAAAGTATACTGAACCATTTTGAGCAGAAAGAAGCGACAATGTAAACAATAAATCTCATTAGAAAATTACCGAATTTAGCTGATAAATCATTACAATTTCTGTTTGACAGCAGGGACCGCTCTGGCGTTTACGCCGGCGCCGGCCCGGACAAAAAACCAAATTGCGCCCCTTTTAAAGTTATTTTTTCTTAATAAAAGATGGTTTTAATTTGCAATAAAAACTTATATTTAAAAAGAAACAAGTATTAAAACTTAACATTTGGTACAAAACAGTATAAATTAAAATAAAATAGAGTTGCAGTACCTATAGATACCTAGTATATTTTAAAAATACTTACCTAGTTTTAAACAAACATGGTGCAATTTTACAGCTATTACAATTTAGATTTTTTTCTCACTTATACTTAAAACCTAATAAAAAAACAAAAGGTAGATACATCCAAATCTTTGCAAATCTTTATCAGTTTCACTTTAGGCATGGTTTTCAAATCATATATATTATATAGAGATTGAAAATCTGATCGAAGATTTTTAAAGAAATTTTTGCAGTTCTCTAGATGATCAAGTGCTTTTATCAAATCAAAATCTTTTTGTATAAGCTTGCTTATGGGATTAATACGATTTAAAATTTTATACTATATGACTATTGAACATAAAAATTTAAACTGTTTAATGCAACTTAGCAAACCCGAAGCTTCGTCTCTTATTGAGATATCGATGTCTTGGATTTCATAAATGCTGTGCAAAGCGTCGTATATTTCATCAAGTTGAAATCTTAAGGGCGTTAAAGCTTCTATCCTGCTTTCCCGTCGAGTATCACTCAAAGGTTTTAATGTTAATCTTTGGACATATTTTAAAAATATTGCCCATCGAAATGTAGAAATGTAGAAAAAAAATAAATATATTTCTTGAACCATATTAAAAAAATTGGCTGCTTCCAAGGATGCTTTTGCCATATTATTTACCACTAGATTGAGCGAGTGGCTACTACACGGAACGTAGAATGCTTGTGGATTTAAATTACTAATTTTAGATTGCACTCCTTGCATTGTTGCCCCTCATGTTAACCCCGTTATCATATCGCTGCCCTCTTATATCTTGCACATTAAGTCCCATTTCATGAAGCTGCTCAATTATAATTTCATATAGTTGACATCCTGCAGATCTTTCCACAGGTACGAAACCTAAAAAAGCTTTCGTAGATTTTTATTTCGACATCGTTTGAATCAGAATCAGACTTATTGATGGAAACATATCTAATTATCAGGATCATTTGCTCCACCTTACTAACGTCAGGAGTGCAACCTAATATTATCCAATTATTGTGTAGTAATAAACGACTGGTGTAGGTTCTAAAGAGGACTTTAATAATATAACATAAATAAAACATAAACGTATTTCTAACGACATTAGCTAGGTTAAACTTCTTAATTGTCTGCCCCAGAAAACCTGTTGCCAACTGCCTCTAAAGTAACATGAAAAATTCCTAATTACAGCTGACAGTTCTGCATTATAAATATCAGGGATGACTTCAGGACTTAACACCCCTCCCCCTTAAACCTCATAGTCTTGTAGATACTGAGGTTCCTTTTTGTCTCTTCCTGGTCGTGGCGTCGAAGGTGCCATCTCTGACTCTATGGTTGTGGCAACCGCTGTAGGGGTATTCTCCCTCGTCAAGGGTTCTCTGTTGATTTCGCCTAGCTCTGTTCTTACTGATATAGGCATAGAAATATCAGTTTCTACTCGGTTTCACAGCTGATCTGAGTGTCTTCTGAGAGTTTCACCGTGTGAAGTCCTAATAGTATATAATAATGGACCTGTTTTCTCTTCTACGTGAGCCGTAATCTATATAGGTCCCGGTGCATAATTTCTTGCAAACACAGGATCTTCTTCCGAAAAACTTCTTACTTTCCTCGAGTCTGAAGTCTTCTCTTGTTTCTTGGTCATATCTCTAATTAGCAGGGGCGTACGGTGAGTTTTGATACAGAGGAAGCAATTTGTGATATAGGTTGATGGGTAGTGCGAAGCCCCGAGCGAAGCGAGCAAAAATAAGAAAAGGGGCGTGGCTTCCGTATACTCATTTTAAAGCAAATGTCGAAAGCCGCAAAGTTATGATATCTAGGAAAAAGTACCTTGGGACCGCCACTCCTCAATAAACATAAAATATAAAAACGCCACAAAAATTAGACAACCCTCGATTCCAAAGCCGAAGCTGCACGGGCGAGGGTATGAAAAAAACGCAGACACACAACCATACCCACCGACATTGCCAGTGACGGTGGCGGGGATCGAACCCGCAGCGAAATAAAGAGTTTGTTCAGTCACACTTGCCATCGTGCACTCTCTACCAACTATAAATCGGCCGGCTAGTTAAGTAGTTAACATGAATACCTACCTATTTATAACGTAGTTTATCCGCCTCTCCTTTTTTCGTGGAAATAATTTCGTCGTAAAAGTTTGAATTTTGGGACATCTCCTTCACAAAGTACTTTCTATTGTGAACAGGGACAATTTTGAAAGCCGCTCTTCACTGGTTGTATTTCTTGAAAAAGTTTTTTATTCTTTTTAAGGTCGAAAAACTGCGTTCAACCGAAGCACTAGTTGCAGGTATCGTCAAAACACATATTTCAACACTTCAGAGTAGGCCTGATCCAAACTATTTTCTTTTATAAAGATAATCAGTTCATTGGCGTTATGTTTCTACTAATATCTTCTGTAGCATAAATAACTGAAAGTTCCGATCGTAAAACTATATCAAAAAATTTCCATGGTTATCACTCAATGACTGAAGTGCGTTTTGTGGAAACTGTTTATTTTTAAATTCGTTAAAATTAACAATTTAAAAATTGTATATACTAATTTTAAATTTATTATTTAATTGCCCAGTGATATTGTCAAAATTTCGTAAAAAAGTCTTCGATATGAAGTTCTACGATCCACTATAAATTCAGTTCGTATTCTTTTTTTTTGCGGTTTTAAATTGTCATTACTAGTTTTCTCCTAGAACTTTTCAAATTCATTTCTTTTTTACAAATAAATTTTGAATTCTTCAATATTCTTTACACCAAATCCAATGTTTTTGATTTAGTTTTCAAAATATTGAATAAATTGTCAGTAAATGAGAATATTTCGGAGAAAATATTTAACAAAAAATTAAAATCAAAGTCTCTTTTCAATGAATCTTTGCTTTGTAAAATATTTTCAAATAAATCAAGGCTGTCGATATTCAGATATAGTTTGTACTAGCCTCCCATTGTAATTCCATCGTTGGAGCAACTCTGGGTAGTCTCTTCCGTACTTCCAAGTCTAAAGCTCGTGTCCGTTTTGATGATTTTGAAAAAAGGAGCCATTCCACTAATACTTGAAACAATACTTTGCACTCTTTAAGACAAGCTGCAGATTGAGCAAGAATTAAATTTAATCGATGCGCAAAACAATGTAAAAATATTGCATTCTGAAAAGTCTCTTTTACTTTTGGCCTGCAGGCCAATTCACAAGCCATTATAGCGGCCCCATCATAACTTTTGGCGATAAGTTTATCACCACACTGTAGATCATCGACTATCTGACAAACTATAGCATATAAAGCTGCGGCTGTTCTCTGCGTACTTACGTCTAAAAATCCTAAAAAGCGCTCTTGGACTTTCCCAATTGGATTTATATATCGTACTACAATTGACAACTGACTAATATTCGTAATATTGGTTGTTTCATCTAATATAATTGAACAAAAGGAGCTTTTTTTATTTCTTGCTTGATCTTTCCTAAAAAATATTGCTTATCGCTGAATCAAATATTTTGAATATGATTTGATGTGCCGCAAAATACCGTGGAGTGTTCCAGATGGTTACTTAAAATTGTATCGTATTTTGCTAATAAATCAACTAAATTGATGAAATTGCCCCTATTAGCAACGCTCCGAGATTCAGTATGACCTCTAAAACTAAGTTCATTTTCGCCAAGAAAACAAACAATGTCAATAAGTCTTTTTAACACTTCTCGATTTTTTTTTAAAGTTCATTATGCTTACAGTCACTTTCTTTCAACTGCTGATCTAATGAATGCTCAATTCGTGATTTTCCAAATGTCTTTTCTTTTATCATCGCTCGTAAATGAGTTTCACACTTACCATGCCTCTTTGTCACTTTGTGAATGTTGTTTAAATCTGAAAAGCCATTTTTTTTCCAAACACCTTTTTCATTTGTGAAAAGTACACATGGCCAACAAAACAATTTACACAAATTTTCACAACCCGTTAACCACTGATTAGCACTGTACCTTTCAATATTAAAAGTACCTATATGCATGATTTAACTTTCGTTTTTAAAAGTTTTAAATCAGGTGTTGGTCTCCTGTTTCTAATAATATCCAGTTTATCTTGAAACGAATATGTTGAAAATTCCTTTTTCAACAAATTGCACACCACACAAACGCAAATAACATTTTCCACAGTGCTGGGACCAGCTTCTATATTGAATAGGCAATTCTAAAACTGCTTATACGCGCACTAATGTTCAACGTTTTAAAAATCATTTGTCGCCGCACCACAGGTTTAGAAACACAAACAAATTTTTACAAATATAGCACAAAAGCTGAGAATAATACTAGGAAGATTAATATTAATTATAATATTAAAATCGATATTAAAATCTATAAAACAAGACGCATTACCTATACGGCTCAAATATCAAGATTATGAAGTGGGGATGGGATGAACTTCAAGAAGTTGCTTATATCGAAGTCGCGCGAGGTCGTGTTGGCTCGATTAATCGCGCGTCATCGTTACGGTTTCAACGTGCTACATTATCTCAGCTGTTGAAATGCAGGGCCGTGTCTATTGAAATTGGGTAAAAGTAAATTTTAATGATTAATATATGTGATAAATAATAATTAGGTTCTAATTATGTTTTTTTTAATAATCCCAAGGGAAGCACTGCTTCCCTTGCTTCCATGGACCGACCGCTCCTGCTAATTAGGTAAGGTTGTACAAAATCTAAAGCTGTTCGAAGCTTCATTCTCATTAAAACTTCTGCCGGAGACAAACCTGTTGTCATGTGAGGTGTCACATGCTGTGCTAGCAGGAATCTTGCTAATTTAACCCCCAATCTCCATCAACTAACTTTTTGAGGTTCTCTTTAGTTGTCTGGACCATTCTCTCGGCTTGTCCGTTTGAAGATGGATGATACGGTGCAATACGTGCATGCCTGATATTATTTCTCTTTAGAAAAATAGAAATTTCCTGGGATGTAAATGATGTTGCATTATCAGACACAATAACGTCTGGAAGGCCATGCGTTGCAAATAATTCTCTAAGTACCTTGATTGAGACCTCCGATGAGGTTGACGGGACTTTCCGCACTTCTAACCATTTGGAGTACGCTTCGACCACGATCAAAAAGTATTGACCTTGAACTGGACCGGCATGATCAATGTGTAATCTTGTCCATGGTGCTCTTGCCCATTCTCATGGATGGGTTGGATTTGCTGGTGGAACATGACGATTCATCTGGCATGTCGAACAACTTTCAACTAAATTTTCCGATTTGCTGGTCCATATTTGGCCACCACACATAGGATTTGGCCAGAGCTTTCGTCTTTGCGACCCCAGGGTGTACTTCATGCAAGATTTTCAGGATTTGATCCCTCTCCCACGGCGGAATAATTACTCGGTTACCCTAAACAGTTTTTATATGCTGAAAGCTGTGTGCGTCTGGTCCAATATGGTTAAACTCTTCTGAAGGGTTATTTTTCGGCCAACCTGTCAATGTCCATCGGAGCACCTTTGCTAATACTGGGTCTTTGCTAGTCTCGGCAGTAACATCTTTGGCCGTGAGTACTTGCTCTGGTATATTTTCTAACATGAACACTTCTCCAACTGGTGGCAATTGTTCATCTTCTATTGGTATTGGTAATCGACTTAATGCATTAGCATTCGAAATACTCTTTCCTGGTTTGTATATCAGCTCATATTGGTAAGCTGATATCGTTAATGTCCATCGGGTCATTCTGGGTGACATTATTTGAGGAGTTGCCTTATTTTTTTCCCAAATCCCTAATAATGGAAGATGATCGGTCCTGATCGTTACTTTTCTCCCATATATGTAATTGTGCCACTTTTTTAATCCAACTATAATAGAAAGGCCTCTTTGTCAAGCTGCGCAACGTTTCTCTCGCTGGTAGTCATTGTCTGGCTGTGGTAAGCTATCGGAGCTTCCCTACCTTCAGGATCACATTGGCTCAAAACACACCCCACTCCATGACTGGCATCACACGTTAAAATCAATGGCAATTTACCATCATGGTGTGCTAGTAATGCGTCTGAAGACAATAATTTCTTTATACCTCTGTAAATGCTTCTTCTTCACATCTGGTCCACTGCCAGGGCACATTATTGTGTAATAGTCGATGCAGTGGTTCAGCTACAGTAGCTTTGTCTTTGAGGAAAATATGGTAAAAGTTGAGTAACCCCAGATATGCCTGGAGTTCTGCTTTATTTTTTGAGGCTGGTGCCTTGCATATGGCCTTTACTTTATCATCAATAGGTTGTATTCCATTACTTGTTAATGTATATCCCAAAAAATCAAGCTTTTCGGTATAAAATGTTGTTACGTGTTTGCTATCCACACAAACACCTCTACTCGTAGATTCGTTGATTGAAAGTCCAGGTAACACTTACTCACTACTTTATTTACTAATTAACAATTAAAAACAATAGATTAATTACTCTCTTAACTATAATCACACTTGAACACTAATAAGTCTCTTTCTTATTTCTTCTTCACTCGTTCACGTTCGACTTCCGACTGAGGCTCGGCCCACCGAGTGTCTTATTTATACATCCGTTTACACAGTCTAGGGCATTCCAGAATATTCCCGACTGGTGTGTACAATTCCAGTTTCATCTAACCAGTCCACACAGTCCAGTGGCGTAACACTGCCTCCTCCTTAAGCCTGAACGTCCCGATCAGGCAATTCATTGGTCCCTGCATACTTGGCTAGTTTCTCTATATGCACCACCTTCATCTTTGATTTTGGACTTTGCTGAATTTGGTATACAACGTCGTTTAGTCTGGTGACGACAGTGTAAGGACCTTCCCAAGGGTGGTGAAGCTTCGGGAACCTGTCTTTCTTTCGTTGCGGGTTATATAGCCAAACCAAATCCCACCGGAGGGTACCCCACCTGGTAGCCTCCTGAATTAGCCTTCAGATCATAACGAGCCTTCATACGGTCACTTGTTATTACAATTCGCTCAAAAGAAACCCTGGCATTATATTGCTTATTTCTTATTTGTGGCCCCATTCTTGCCGCGCAAAATTCACATTGGCGGCACCAAGCCTCCACATGTTGACGACTGTTTACCCAGTAGAAACGTTCTCTTATTTTAGTCAGGGTTTTGTTGATGCTAAAATGTCCGCCAGATGTTCCATTATGCATTTGCTGAAGTACATTTGTTAAGTGACACCTGGGGATTAACAATTTCAAAGTAACTTTTCTTCCATCTGAACTTTCCCACGCTCTCTTCAGCAGTCCATCCTCTACTATAAGGGAGTCCCATTGTGCCCATAAAGACTTCAGCCCCACTGATTTATTTGAAATGTCCTTCCAATCCGGCTGGGTTCCTATTTCTTTCCATTTCAGGATAGGACCCGTTTCCTTATCGTTTAACTGAGCTTCCCTTAACGACTCTTTTATCCAATAATCCGGAACATCAATATTAACGGTCTTCATTATTTGTCCATTTTGTTGTTTTTCCTTACGGTGGCAAGGCTTGCAGTTTTTCTGACACGGTCTTTTGGAAAGGCCATCTGCTATATTCCGCGAAGTACCAGCCCGCCAGTTTTCCTGTGGCTTCTCCATTACTGCGACCCTCTCAGGGCTGCGTTGACGATAGTTACTCTGAATATGGTCCACTCTACCACACTTATAACAGCGCATGCCTCCTCTACTACCACTACTTTGCTGTTGGCTTTGTCTCGGCTGAAGATTCGAGTTTATCAGTAGTGGCATGGTCTTTTGTACTTCGGATATTACATCTTGAATGTTGAGCTCATGACAGTTCCTTTTAATATGGCCTAATTTGCCACACTTATAACAACGGATGCCTCCATTCGGCCTCCCACTACTTTGTTGTTGGTTTTGTCTCTGCTGGGAGTTCGATTTTGTCAGTAGTTGTGTCATCATCTTGTGTAGATCAGATATCAGGTTTTGTGTTGTGTTGTCTGGCTTATCTTCCTCCACACTCACAGCTCGTACTCTCTAATTTGATTGTGTGGTATCCTTATAGGCAGCCTCAATCTCCTGTGCATGTACTAAAGCCTCACTACTAAGCTTATGCCTGGCCAACTTAAGAATTCGCCTAACTTCCTGGTCCCTTACTCCATCAATAAATGTACCAACTGCTAACTGTTGTTGAAATTTCATTGGTGCATCAGGATAGACTAGATGGGCTAATCTTTCTACCGCAGCTTCGAACTCCTGGAGGCTTTCTCCACCTCGTTGTCTGCGTGATTTGAGCTGAGCCTGATATACTTGGGCGAGATGTTGGTCACCATATCTTAGTTCTAACGCTGCCTCCAAAATACTAAAGTTTTGTTGCTGTGCGGCAGGAATTGTTTGGAGCAGGTCTAATGCTTGGCCCCTTAGTGCTAATACCAATGCTGTTGCTTTTTCCTCATCGTTCCAGTTATTTGAACGTGCAGCTGCCTCAAATTGTCTCTTATAAGTTGACCATGAACTTTGACCGTCGAAGGAAGGTGGTTGTAACATAGCACCAGACGACAGTACTAATTGGCCACCTTTCTCTCTTAATTGTTGTTTGAGTCGAACTACTTCTTCCTTAACTTCAGTTATCTCTCCTTCAAACTTTCCTCTAAATTCACTGACTTCTTCTCTAACTTCCATGACTTCAGCCTGTACATCTTCCTTCAATTGTTCAGTGACCGAGAGCATGACTTGATGCTGTACCTCCATAATTTGTCTCAATTCTTTCTGGCGCCTTATTTCCAGGCTTTCCATCATTTTTCTTAAGTCATCTTTTTCTTTCTTGATCTTCCATAATTTTCCTTTGTTCGTCTTTCTCTTCCTGTCCTTTCTTTCTTGATCTTCCATAATTTTTTCTCTATTCGTCTTTCTCTTCTTGTCGTATTCTCTCTTGTTCTTCTTTTTCTTCCTGTCGCTTTCTTTCTTGATCTTCCATAATT
This sequence comes from Rhamnusium bicolor, assembly GCA_029963845.1. Lineage (NCBI taxonomy): Eukaryota > Metazoa > Arthropoda > Insecta > Coleoptera > Cerambycidae > Rhamnusium > Rhamnusium bicolor. Next base: position 105,817 of record JANEYF010005957.1, read on the forward strand.
TTTCTCTGCTCGTCTTTCTCTTCTTGTCGTATTCTCTCTTGTTCTTCTTTTTCTTCCTGTCGTCTTCTCTCTTGATCTTCCATAATCTTTCTTAATTTTTCCTGGCGTTCTCTTTTCTGTTCTTCCATTTGTTGCACCATGCTGCAAGTAAGTCTTGTGTTTGTTTCTCCGCCATGCTTCTTGTTCATTAACTCACGACGCGTGAATCAGTTCAAAATAAAGTTTATTACACTATAAAGCCCGTAAAATGTTATTAACACGTCTATTTTAATAATGGAATGTGGGGATGAGGTATGGACATCCGTTTAATTTCCGATATTCGATCAGTGAAGTTAAGCAGCACTGATCGAGTCCGACAATTGAATGGATGAACGATAGCTCGTAGGCTGTCAACAAACAATCCCGGGAAGGCCGCTAGCCTGATGCAGGCGGAGAGGCGAGCCCGGGTGGAGGGTCGAACAGACCTACCCAGGAGGTTTGCCATTCTGCTAGCGGTGCAGGCGGGCAGGCCCAGGCGGTGGGTTAGTTGACGGTCGAGTACCGTGGTTCGGAGTCCACGCTAAACTGTAGGTCCCTAGGTAAAAAGGGCCCTACTTGCCTAGTAAAATAAGTAGCTACTACTAATAATGGAATGTTCCAGAAAATCTCGAAACAGGACTAAAAAGTCTTATTTAGAGTCTATATTACTTTCCTGTTGACGAAATTCACTTATCTTCAATAATTGTGAAATGGAATGTTCGATAACTTCCACAAAATGTCACTATTAAGTATTGTTTTGAGTCTATAACTCGTTTCCGTTAACAAGTTCACGTATCTTCTGTGGTTTCCAAATCGAATGAATTGTCACTAGAAGTCACTTATAGTCTTGTTTTTAAGTCTATAACACGTTTCCGTAGACACAATTCACGTATCTCCCGCTAGTAGTCCTTTTTCTCAGTCTACAATACGTTATTACTAGCGGCACTCGCGTATTTGCAGCAATTTCTAAATCGAATGTTCTAGAAACTTCTCGAAAATCCACCTTAAAGTCACTATTCAGTCCAGAACTAGTCCTCCAAACACTGTCCAGTAGCTTAATTCTCCGTGTTACCACTAATTTCTGAGAAGAACACTGTAGAACCTTTTCGAATATTCCAGAAATTTCTCTTCCAATCCACTTCCGACACCAAACACTTCTACTCGTAGATTCGTTGATTGAAAGTCCAGGTAACACTTACTCACTACTTTATTTACTAATTAACAATTAACAACAATAGATTAATTACTGTCTTAATTATAATCACAGTTGAACACTTATAAGTCTCTTTCTTATTTCTTCTTTACTCATTCACGTTCGACTTCCGACTGAGGCTCGGCCCACCGTGTGTCTTATTTATACATCCGTTTACACGGTCTAGGGCATTTCAGAATATTCCCGGCCGGTGTGTACAATTCCAGTCTCATCTAACCAGTCTACTCAGTCCAGTGGCGTAACAATATGAATTTCTCTTTGCAAACTTTTAAGTCATCTTCTTGTAAACGTTTCAAAATTTCCCGCATGCGCAGGACAAGTTCGTCCATATTTGCTCCTATGATGAGTATGTCATCATAATATGGTAAAACACCTTCAATTCCTGATAATCTATAGTCCGTTGAAAAATCTGAGGTGCCCTCTGACTCCAAATTGTAATCTTTTGACTTTAAAAGCACCTTTATGCGTAATGATAGTTTGCGCCTTCGCAGCAGCATCGTTAACTGGTAACTGTAAATATGCTTGTCTCAAGTCCAACTTTGCAAACACTTTTCCACCAGCTAAAGTTGCTAAAATGTCCGCGATGGAAGGCACTGGATATCAGTCTGTCTTTAATGCTCGGTTAAATGTTATGCGAAAGTCCCCACAAATTCGAACTGACAATTTGTCTGGTTTCATGACTGCAACGATCGAAGTTGCCCACTTAGGGTGTACCACTGGCTCCAACACTCCCTCTTTGATTAACTTGTCAATCTCTGCTTCTACTAATGGTTTCATTGCGAATGGCAAACGTCTGGCATTGCAAACTATAGGTTTCACTCTAGGGTCTAACTCGAATGAAACTGGTGGTCCTCGATAAGTACCTAACCCATCAGAGAAAATGTCCTTGAATTCTTCCACAACTCTATATACGTCTAAGTCTGAAGAAATTTGACTTATTCCTTGCAAACTTATACCTAATGGCTCAACCCAATTACGAGCTAATAAATTGGCACCATCTAGTCCGGTGACCATTAACGGTAAACGAACACAATTATTACCATTGAACTGTACATTTACGTGCACCATTCCCTTAGTTTTGATACTATTTTTCTGGTAATTTCTTAGCACTACAGCTGCTGGTTCTAAAATTGGTCTATTATTCACATCTGACCATAACTTTTCAAATGACTGCATTCCTATCACTGAATAGGCTGCTCCGGAGTCAACTTCCATCTGACAGTGACTATTATTTAACCGGAGTTGAACTACATGTTCGCTAACCTTGTTGAGATTTACTCTTAAAATATAAGCTTCCTGGATTTCACATATGTTGCTTGCCTGTTCAGTTTGCACGTGCGTGTTAGATTTGGGTAGTTTTTTTCTGGCAGAATGTTTTTTCGTTATACAGGCTTTTTCTATGTGCCCGCTCTTCTTACAAAAGTTGCACACCACTGATTTAAATTTACAAATATCTGGTGCATGAGGGCCTTCACAACGGAAACACTTTTTTCTTGTTTCTGTTATTCTTTTTTGGAAAACTTTGACTGCTGTTATTTACTTTATGTACCTGTGCTGAAGTTGACTGGGTGCCTGTACATTCTCTGAGCATACTGGTATGTTTCACAGCAGTTTCATAAGCAATGGCTTGCTTCTGTGCTTTATCAAATGTTAACTCAGGTTCGGTCAATAGTCTACGTTGTAGAGCCTCTTCTATGACACCACAAACCAATCTGTCTCTTAACTTATCTTCTAATACAGACCCAAAGTTGCATGTTTCTGCTAAATGCCTCAGCTCAGCAATATATACTGTTATGCCTTCATTTGGAAGCTGGTCTCTTCGATAAAACTTAAATCGACATACTATCACTGAAGTTTTCGGTGCAAAATAACTTGTGAGTACTTTGGTAATGTCCTTGTAGGTTTTTTTATCTATAGTTTCGGGAGAAATCAGGGATCTTATAAGTTCATACATAGCAGGTCCTACAAGACTGAGAAAAACGGCTTTCTTTTTCTTTTCGTCAGTTATGTCGTTTGCTTCCAAAAAAATTCAAATCTCTGGTTATAAGTTTCTCAATTTCCTGGTTCCTTGAGGTTGAACACTTCCATATGCCCCAAAGCTGACATGTTTTCTGGACTGGCTTTTTAACTAAATATTTCCTCCCCTCAGTTTGAGCACTAATTGCTGGTACATAAATACTGGTTCCTGGACTGCGCCAATGTTGTGTAGTAATACAACGACTGGTGTAGGTTCTAAAGAGGACTTTAATAATATAACATAGATAAAACATAAACGTATTTCTAACGACATTAGCTAGGTTAAACTTCTTAATTGTCTGCCCCGGAAAACCTATTGCCAACTGCCTCTAAAGTAACATGAAAAATTCCTGATTACAGCTGACAGTTCTGCATTTATAAATATCAGAGATGGCTTCAGGACATAATAGCAATAATATTTCGCTTTTTTTATTTCAGCAATAATATGCGATTTTACACTTTCGTGAAGCAAGTCTATTATCTCGTTTTGAATGTTTTTTTCCAAGATAGTGAGCTTTGGTTTCCTCTTTTTTAAACACTCTACGCACGTGTTCCTCCATGACGGGATCAAATTGAGATAGCAATTCAACTGTTTTTAAAAAGTTGCCGTTATTATGCTCAAACAGCTTGTCGCTTGTACCTTGAAAAGCTAAACAACTTTTACCGAGCATCTTAGTAATTGCTACAATTCTTAGTAACACCTCGTACCATTGATTCGTTTCAGCGTTAATAACTCTTTGGGCAGCTGCATCTATAGTTGTACAACACTTTAACCTTTGACTGAGTTCTAGCCAGGATTTTTGAGCCTGAATATGATTTTTAGAAATTTCATGATCCTTTAAAGTTTCAACGATGTGCTTCCAGATTTTAAAACTTCTTTTGAAAGCAAACTTGACCCACGGCCGTAAATTTTGCAGCAAAAGCAATATATGCAGTTTTTTGAAGTGGAGTACACTAGCCAGTCTCTTATAACTTGCTCTCCATTTCTTAAAATTCGAGAATAGTAATTTGCACTAAATTTTCGACCAGTGCCATCACAAGGAAATTTGTAATTAAACAATGGTTTAGGTGGACCTTGTCATACTAAAAACTTCTTTCGGCATCTCCTAAAAGTCTGGGCCACAATGCTAGATCTGTACCTAAAGTTTGTACAGTGCATTCCGTGGATGGTAGGGTGGGGTCAGTTTGTAGAGGTAGAGTGCTACTAGTGCTAGCCAGGGTGCCTTCTGTATGTGCCAAGGCGGGTGTCAGGTAGTAGGATGCTTTCATTTGGTGACAAAGTTGGAATATCTTGTATTGATTGGTCTTGGTCACCAACACTCTCTGATGATTCCGTGTTTCCCTTTTTTATCTGAATTTTTGGAGATATTTGTTTTGATACTAATGGTACTACCAGACGTACCCTGTAAATAATTGTGCAGAGCACCAGCTTGTTTTTGCTTTTGGGTTTCCTTTTCTCTAGCCCTTGCTTTTTGTACTGATGGCCAGACAATTTTCTTTCCGCGTCAGACATTCTAAAACAACAAATTAAACAATACAAAATACGCAAATTAAAATAAAAATAAAAATTGGAAAAATCTTCAAATCCAATTAGTCAGTGACTTGGTCTGTCTCACAGTTTTGAAAAAATAAAATGCCTAGTTGTAATTACCTGCTTAAACTATTTTTAAATATAAAAACGAATATCTTAACGTTTCGGGCTTATTTTCAACCCCTTTTGGGAAAAACAGTTAATCCTTGTAGTAATTAAAACTAGGCATTTAATTTTTTTAAACTGTGGGATAGACTAAGCCACCGTCACCGACTAATCGTATTTGAAGATTTTTCTTCTTTTATCTTTTTATGCGGCTTATTACTACACAAAATTATAATTTATTAATTAGTAAGATTTTTCAAAGATTTTTTTTAGAACAAAATGGACAAATTGCGAACCATTACAATGAACATATAAAAACTAAATATTTAAAATAGATACCTATCTAAAATGTTTAAATATTTAAGACGGATATTTTGTTTCCCTTTTTTCGCGGCGAAAACCCCAAATAAATTAATAAAAATCCATCACAACAAAGATATAGAAACTATTTAAAAAGGTATTGTGGAGAATATTTTTGAAAATAATTCTTTATGACTTAATATAGGTATTTGCAGAAGTATTTACTTTAGAAATTGAAAAAACACACAAAAGTCACTATCCCGAACTAAACTGTTAAATATATAACTTACTTCAAGGATATGTTATTACCGGCACCGAGGCATTTGCAATAATAACACAATTGCGCTTAGATGACTCTTTATATAATAAGGCGCGAAAACATGTCCACGCATGTTATGTCTTGACGTTCCTACTTTAAAGAAGTAACTATATACCTACAGTTCATGCAGGGTCATGCGCGTCTTTTAACTATTGAAATGTACCATACCTAGGTCATTTCATCTATTTCAAATTGTACCTATTTATTACCAAAATTAATTACTTTATTATTTCTAAATTAAGATCATTAAATGTTAATTATTATTTTATTACAAAGAACCAGAATATAAATCGTATTATATTAGAAATCTCAGGGTTAAATAACATTTCATTTTAGGAGCAAAAGTGCACGTTTGAATGCACAATTTTAGTCAGTTATCAATATGTTAATGTAAACATAGAAATTCCAATGCACTACGCATACGTGACTGCAGTCGGTGTGTGGGAAACAGAAAAAATATCGTAAAATAATATGTTTAGTTGAATCTCTGAAAATTAGAGTTCCATAAGATTAAATACGACTTTATGTTTTGGTCAATAACCTGTACTTTAATATAGGTCAGCTGTGTATTCTCGACACCATATTTTGAGTCCGTCCCCGACCACCCTTCGGCGTTGTTTGTTGTGGTCATTTTGTGTCAACGCACCCTAGGACTGGTGCAGGCCACGCCGCAGGGGGCCGGCTGCTTTAATTTACAAGGATTTCGGCCGTCAGTTCATAACTGCGCTGTACTTGTTATTACGTATAATCAATTGATTAAGGTATTACTCTAGATTTGTTGGGGTTGCCTGTTTCTTGACTGTTTAACTACGCGGAAATTTCCCGTACAGCAGATATGAATTTACGCTGACTTCAGACTCCGACAGTCAAATTTAGACGGACATTTCTGTCACTTAACATTGTTTGTTTTGCACATGTTTTATATTTACAAGTCCGGCACAGGTATTGATGTAATTACATCACAGCATTGCTTTGTGTCTCTTCAGGACCTAAACAAGTTTTCACGCTATTTGCCACATCAATTATTATGTTCGACTATAAAACAGTGGTTATTTTCTACTAGCTTTGTATTTTCATTATCAGGCGATTGCCATATCAATTATTATATTCGACTATAAAACAGTGGTTATTTTCCACTAACTTTGTATTTCATTATCAGGCGATTGCCACGACAATTGTTATTATATAATGCAACATATCAGAGAATTTCTCGCAACAATAAATGTATAAAACATATATTTGTTTTCTTCTTACATATTTTCAAACATTACCTAACATATACAGGGTGAGATTAGCCTCACTCGACTTAACAAACTCAGTGCTCTAAAATAAACAGCAAAACCATAAAATCAATAATAAAAACGGTTTTCGCAACAAGGCAATAGTGGCTTGGTCTCACAAACAATAGTGCATAAAAGATTCCTCCTAAGATGGAATAATTACTAGTGAACTATGAGAGTTTTCTAAAGGTATAAGTATCAAGTGTTAAATTTAATTCACAAGGTAACCAATAGCTAGTATTATCAACTTTATATAAAAGAACCTGGGTAAACCATAAACGGGGTAGAACATAAATTGGGGAAATAATAATTTGAGGTTACTACACACACAACGTAATTTGGGTCCTAATCTAAAAACTAGACGATCACGTAAATAGTGTAAGATAGAGGGTAAACCACCCTAAATTAAATAATAAAACCCCGACTTTCACACAAGAATATATTAATAAAACTATACTGTACAATACAATGGTTCGCTATTGAATACCATTCATATCTTACTCCTTTATTGTTTATAAAATAATGTTTATGCTATAAGCACGCACTCGGCGCCCGCTAAGTCAATCTGGGGACCGGCGTATTGGGAATCCTTAACCCTGAGTCTAACATTCGGCCATCCTGGAATGCAGACTGTCCTCAGACTGATCAGCATAGTCTGTAAACCAATAAAATCTATTAGTTATCGGTAGCTATTTATTATGATTGTTTTTGTATATCAAATATAGTCGTCATCTCGCTCAAAGCGAGCCTGATATCTGGCATACAAATGTTAGTGTTTTCGTGTAGCACGTCAAATGTAACCGCCGTTTCATTCATATTGAAACCGACATTCGAAATGCCACATCTACCCTGCTTGGTTTAGCCTTTGGTAGGTCTAGTATATCAAATGTAGTCACCATCTCACTTATAGTGAGCCTGACATCTGAGATACTGTCCAACCTACTCTAATTTATGGCAGGTCTGGTATATCAAATGTAATCACCATCTCACTTATAGTGAGCCTGACATCTGAGATACAGTCCCAACCTACTTAATTTATGGCAGGTCTGGTATATCAAATGTAATCACCATCTCACTTATAGTGAGCCTGACATCTGAGATACAGTCCCAACCTACTCTAATCTATGGCAGGTCTGGTATATCAAATGTAATCACCATCTCACTTATAGTGAGCCTGACATTTGAAATACAATCCCAACCTACTCTAATTTACTCATTTACCTTTCAGAACAATCCACGGCTTCATTTTATCAACTGCCACAACTGTGTTCCTGGATTTTCTGACATTTTCCTCTTAGATCTTGTACTTCGTAACGATCGTTGTACAAAACTTTCTTTACCCTAAAAGGGCCCTTAAATTTCGAAACCAACTTTTTACTATTGCCAGTGTTCTGTCGGTTTGTCCTCATAACAAGTACCACATCTCCTATCTGATACTTCTTAGCTAGTGCCCTAGTCTTGTCAAAACGTAATTTCTGTAACTTTTGGTCTTCGGTGATCCTTGCGAGAACCTCTGACCTCAAAGCAGGTAAATCAATTCGTTCTAGGTCAGTCTGGATCTGGCTCAGAATTTTTTGCCTCGGACATATGTTTGGGAGTATACCCAGCCAATATTTCTATGGGACTAGCATTCGTCGCCTTGTTAAAGGTACAATTGATGGCACTTTGCACCTTTTTAACAAATTCATCCCATTTGTCTTCAGGGTGACCAGCAACAGTTGTAGCCAATGCATTCAAAATCGTTCGATTGTACCTTTCACATTGGCCGTTTGCACGTGGTGTAGCCACTGCGTTTAACACATGTTTAATGCCGTAATTCTCACAGAATAATTGAAAATTCTTTTTGCAGTGAATGCCGATCCTCG
>JANEYF010005958.1:0-217760 GCA_029963845.1 Rhamnusium bicolor
TATTACTAAAGTTTAAAAATAGTCCATGCTTTTTGATGTGCTCTGTATAAGAGATGCGAGCTTCTGGTCGCTGGCGCACAGCATCATCGCCGCGTCACGTGGAGTGACGTTACAAACGGGTTTACTCCTGGTTTCATAATATCAAAGATTATATACATAGTCTTTGATAATAATAAAGTAAAAAAAATATATGGTAGAATGTGTTCGGTCAAAGGTTTGTTTAGATCATTGTTTTTAATTCATTAGATGTATATTGATTTACATATGATTTTCAAGGAACACTAAGTACGTAGTCGTAGGTTTTTGTATGTAAAAAGGATAATTAATGTATTTGTAACCTACAAATCTCCTTTCATTCCTTTTGCTTCTGTAAGGTGTTGCCATCTAGTAAAATTTCAGATATTTACCAATCTCTAATTTCTCTCAAGAGCAAATATTGCTCGTAAACCCACCTGGAGGTGAGAAGGCAAACGAGAAATAATTAAAATAATTAGCGTAACCCTATGTAATAATTAAACTTCAGTTAACAATTACAACACCTATCGTGTGACTAATGATGGTTATTTTAGGAAGCGCCTGCTTTAGAATATTCCAGATAATTTAACGATTAAATATAGCAAATGTAGTATAGCATATTGGGCAGGTATAAAGTGTGAAAATTTACATGGTGTCAAAGTTTGTGTTTGGTGTTGAACCGGATGATATTTTGCATGAAAAATTGTTACTCTAGCACAGGGAATATGTACCTGGAGATTTGACAATATGTGGGTAAAGTTGGAAAAGATAATACAATTGATAAACAATAAAGCAAGTTTTAGGTAAGCACCACTACTAAATAAAAGTCTCTATTTTGTCTCTATTTTTATATCAACAGTTCCAGTCAGTTGGATATATTTGTATTTATTGGCAAACACTTTCTATGTTGGGACAATATGGTTTAGAATCTCTGTCAAGATTCATTGATAATGACTTCTGCCTTACCACTACAAAATCCCTAAATAAAAATAATGCTAGCACATTCTTGAATTGAAATGTTTTTTATCATTTTCGTCAAACTGAATATATAAATTTATGGAAATTACTTGTCGTTTGATAAACCAATTACTGTTCTGATAAAATGTATGCATAGGTAACAAACCTTCCAACGCGAAGAAGAATTTTTAATGGTAAATCGAAATTTCCGGTAGTAATTTACGCTCAGTAGGTAGAGTTGCATAGAACATGTTAGTGAATAAAATCGGCAATATATTTGATAAAATCCTCGATATTAAAACACATTAAAACCTTTTATCATCGCATGTGATATTATTTACTACAGTAATTAATTTCACTGTGTATTGCAGATTGCAAATTAAATACATTTTTTAAATTAATTTTTAGTTAGTTATTTTAGAAAATGAAAGTTGAATCAAACAGCATTTTTTTGAATAATCTCTGCTTGAGAAACATTTTTTAGCCACCTTTCAAGACTTTTTAAGTAACAGTATGATATTTAGCCAACATTTGCTTAAGGGACTAGAGGGACGGAGTGGTAGAATTTGAACCATAAGAAAAATTGAGAAATCATTTAGAGTACAGACGACGACTTTTTCCAAAAAGGATCTATTTGGGAGATCATAAAAATCGATCCAAATCGGACTTGAAGAAATTGATCCAATAAAGATCGATCGATCGATTTTTATTCTGCTTCAGTTACATAGAGAATGTGATTACTTGTTACATGAAATTGAAACGAGTAATTAAAATGTTATAGGTATATTACGTGACATGCGCTTTGTGCTATATTTTTCGTATATCGAGCAAACCCACGCTTTTTTCACAATAATACTAGTATTTTTCGTTCATTATTGTTTTCAGTTTATATTAATAATTATTTTTCACTTCTTAGTTTGATGTGCTTTAAAAGCGTGTTTTTTAGTTTTTTAAACTATATTTATTAGTTCACTTTGCTACACTTTGTACACGATAACTTGTGTTAATATTTCCTTTAAAAGCGTTTTGAAACAAAGTTAAATTTATGTTAGCAAGTCCAGTGTTTGAAATAACAATTATTTATCAAATATTATTGTTTCAAACCGGTTTTTTCCAGGGTAATCTTAGTTTGTTTATTATCCTAAGGATAAATCGTTTAGTGTGTTTGTACTCAATAAAGTACGAAGAAAGTGGTTTAATATAATTTAGTTTGGTTTCAAAGCAATCATGGTAAAGAAATATGTTTCTATTTCTTTTAATAATTTACCGAATGAATTATTATTACTTGATTTATTTTAAATATTAGTACAAGGCCGTTTTAAATTATTTCTTTTCGGAAATATAGGTTTAAAATTATGAGTAAGCGATTCCCAGCCTTGGAATATTTTATAAACATTTGTTTATATGAATTAGCGCAGGGAATTTGTTTAAATACGATGCGCCGCGCTAACTGAAATAACGTTTGCCACGGGCAGCAGTCAACACGCTCGCGCGTTGCTCAGATACCCGCCATTATTAGGCAGGAGTTTTAATATAAATTAAATCACACCGCTTTAAAGAATCACTACGACTTTTCCAGTGAATGCTCAAGTTAGCAACAAGCAGCCTCCGATCTCCAGCAATTTCCGCAACCAGTGGTAAGAATAATTTTGACTGTTTTACTGCTGTATTGTTTTGTCCGAAGTGCCTGCTTTCCCAATAAGTCAGAGATATTCGGGAAATTTCGCGATTCATTGATATAGTTGAGTTGTTCATTCAACGACGAACATCGGGATTATTCGGTCATATTTATTGAGTATTGACGTAAATATAGGACTTTTACATCTCGATCACTGAAAACAGTCCCATTTCAGTCGTAGTTGCATTAAAGTACCGGTGAATTCTTTACACCTCGATCTCCGAAAAGGATTTCATCGGGTGCACACGATTATCAACCGTTCCGTCCGCCACACGTAGTCAACAAACCCCAACAAAGGACATCAGACATCATCTAAAAATATAGCACGCTCGCGATTAGACAGTCACATATACTGATTGTCTCTGGACTAACCTCTTGCACATGTGTCTCGCTTGTACTCCGTAACCGCTTACCACTGAATATACTTGCTGCACCGACCGCCTGCCGTATTACCATCTTAAGCATTAGTGACTAATTAACCGCTTGCTGTAAATACTAGTAGCAGTAGCTGCCGTAACTGTACTTTACTTCAAATCACCACTTGCTTGCTTTTGTAGTAGTAATATCCGTAACTTGGTTATGCTTGATATAATTGATCACCGCTTATTATCATTACCTCTTGCTTGGTTCCTTGGTTGGTTACTTGTAATATAGGTTAATATTTACGTTGTATTATAACATAACTGTTGTGTATATATTTATTTTTTTTATTATTCTGTAAAGTAATCTTAAATGAATAGAGTAAGTGAAAATGAAAGTCTGCCTCTTATTTAAAGGAAAGGTATAAGTAAGTAATTCTGTTTGTACACCGAGAATCATTTTCGACAGGTGAGGTGAAGTTGTCCATTGTTACACAATCGACAACCACACACAGAGACCGTCTGGACATTCCGTTTCTTCATTGAGTTATTCTAGCTTCTATCATACCGTTGATAGAATAAAGTGGTGTTCCTACACTTTAAAACAGGAACTGGCACTCGAGACCATCCGTAATAAAAAGTTCAAAGTACCGCTGCTGTACTGAAGGGTGCCAAAGTGACGCATCACACAACATACCATTTTGTTACGTAACAATATCAAATTGTTTAACTTTTAGCAGATTACAGGTAGTTACTATTGAAAACTCGTATATACAATGACAAAAAATACACATATTGTATTATCTATAGACTTTACCGAATGGGTGGTTTGTTAAACTATGAAATGATCGCTACAACCGAGACACCTCCCCAGTTTTATACTTTCCAACAGAATACTACTAGTATGCTATGCTCATCGAGCCTTAATTTTTAAAACATATGTATCCAATACATATGTTCAAATATTCCTATAAAACTATATCATAAAAAATCAAAAAATATTGAACAATAACAATTTGCGAAAGCCGAATAAGACATTTCTGTATTGTCTGAGTTGGGACGGCTTTGGTTTGCCTGTGCTAATTGTACCAGAGGCTGCTACTCTTCCTCGTCTTCAGTTATGAGTTTATTAAACGCCTTGCTCAGCAGTAACAATCGCAACAATCGTAACTCCTTGGCTGACTTCTCCACATATGAACAAATAAAATAAATGTGTCTTTAACCCACAATTATTTCACGAAATTTGTAAAATCATTAATAAAGAAAAAAAAAATCCCTTTCCAAAACTGTAGGGAAAAGTTTTTACAATTTTCTTGTTATTGATTAGAAAACAAATTCTAACTGTGCTTTTGAGATAACGTGCCGAGGGATTATTTTCCTGGTAATATATTACTCTTTTTTAGATTTTACTGAGCCATTGAGAAGAATTATTTATTGAGTAGTTAAGTACCTGTTTTATAACTGTTTACAAGTTGCATCATTGACTATTTGTATTTTATCACTAATATTTTAACTTTTATTAGTTATAGTGTTAACATAAGCTTTTACAATATGATTGTATATGAGATAATTGACCAGTGGTTTGCATTGTCACCGTCTTTCACTTAAATTGAAGCAGGAATCAAACATTTTGCCACCATAATCCTGCAATTGAATGTAAAAAAGTGGAGGGTGTCCTGATCCTTAACGCACTTTCTATCGGCCACCCTACTGTACTGACTTGAATCAAATGTATACGGCGAATTATGCTCCCTCTACTCTAAACAGCTCGTTGGAATATGGATAATTCTACATTGAAATTTTACGTATCTACCATACTTACGAAAAACAGTCGATAGCCATACATGAACCGATACGCATACACTCACATAACCAAATTTTTCGATATTTGAGGCAGTCCATACAGCAAAATCTATTTTCCAGGACTTAACATATTTTTCTGTTGGATTTCGATGCACTTTTATTTTATCAATAAGTACGAGATTGCCTTTAAACTTTAGATCTTATGTGAAATTTTTGGTATGACAGGTGAAAAAGCTTTGTTAAAGAACGATCAACGAGCTCTAAAGTATTATCGACAAATTCGTGCTACAGCCTTGATATAAGTTTAATGCAAATGAATTTTGCTAAATATAGTATTAAGAACTTTACCCATAAAATTTATAGACTTTGCGTGTTTCTAAAAGTCTTAGCTACATAATTTAATGAATATTGGTTACTACTACTAGCATAGATTAAATATACATAGATAATTACTTATGTAAATATTTCCCGCTCTAAAATCTGGACACATGGTCCATATTAACGTATTTACAGTTTCGAAACCAACAGATTCCTATGTAGGCACTGTTCACGACGATTTGAAAATGTTTGCGTCCAGATTTTTGAGCGGTAAATATTTACATATTAACTATGTATATTTAATCTATGCTACTAGTTATAAGTTTACTCAAAAACTTACTCAGATAATTTGCTGTTATAAAATAACCATATTTTTACAAATTCTAATGTAACTGAACATCAGAGTTTAACTTAGTATTGTTTTACAAAACAACAATATTAGCTACCTACTAAATCAATTACGCCTAATGCCTCTGTTTTATTGTTATTCCGATTAAATATTAACTCCTCATTTCGTATTATTTCCAGCATTGAATTACTACTAGTCCGGTAAAGGGGAATCTTAATCTCTAATCGTACTACAAGCCTGACTATTTCACCAAAAAATTAATTATAAGATGTACATCAAGTATTAATGATCGAAAATTAAAAATTGACCCATAGGGGTTGTAAAGAAATAAAAACCATCCCAAAAACGACTTTTCTGCAAATATCTCGGAAAATGTAAAAATTATAGAAAAATGTTTTAAATAAAATCGAACGATATTGAACACTTGTCTGATTACTGGGAGTTTTCCTATGGCCTGGAAAGACTCTCACGTTATTCCAATTCCAAAGAAAAATAATCCTCTAGCTCTCTCTGATTACCGCCCTATTAGCATATTACCAACTGTATCTAAAGTATTAGAAACAATCATACGTGAACAATTGAATGATCATCTGAAAAGAAATTATATACTACCCCAATACCAGTCAGGTTTCAGAGAACTACACAGCACAACAACTTCTCTGCTTCATGTTACAGATGACATTTTTAGGGCCAATGATAAAGACCTAAATACTTGTTTGATATTACTTGATTTTAGCAAAGCTTTTGATACCTTAGATCACACTATCTTATTAAAGAAATTAAAATATTTTGGACTTGGCGACAATGCAATTTTATTTTTCACTATCTAACGAACCGTAGACAAAGAGTCACCCTGTATAATTCAGCTTCGTCGTATCAGTTTATTAAACAGGAGTCCCTCAGGGTAGTATACTTGGCCCTATTCTTTTTCTCTATCTACACTGCGGACTTCTATTCGTACTTAAATCACTGTAAAATTCACCAATACGCGGATGATACGCAGTTATACTTTTCTTTTATACAGGAGGATATTTCTATTGTAGCTTGCCATATTAATAATGACTTAAAAGTAATGATTCATGTTGCTAATTCCCATAATCTAATTTTAAATGAGTCAAAGACCGAAATTTTGATTTTTTGGAAAAAATTTTAATAATTTAATGGAACATCCAGATTTTGTAATAAAAATAAATGACCAGTCTTTAAAACCAGTTAGCCAGTGCAAAAATTTAGGTTTATATTTGGATACGAATCTTAGATTCAGTAGTCATGTTTGTAATTTTGTGCAAAAATCATTTAGCAAACTTAAAATACTTTATATGCACAAGGAACTTTTGAAAAGTGATACGAAATTGTTGCTCTGCGATTCCCTTATTTTGTCTCAGCATGCTTATTGCGACGTGGTGTACTGGCCGGCTCTTACATTAAAAGACAAAAACACTCTACAAAAAATACAGAATAGTTGTTTAAGATATTCTTATAACCTACGTAAGTTTGATCACCTGACTTCCACTTATTCGCAAATCAAATGGCTTAATTTGGAGGAGAGATTTGTATATCACATATCCTGCCTGACCTTTAAAATTGGAAGTGTTGAGTTACCCACTTCCCTTTTTAATAAGCTAATAAGAGGTAGTGATGTTCACGAGCGTCCGACACGTAATCGCCATTTGTATACGGTGCCTAAACATACAACGGCTCAATTCGAAAGATGTTTCACATATAATGCCACACAAATATACAATAGAATTCCCACAAATATTAAAAATGCTTTGAATATAACTACATTCCGAAAACAAATCAAAAACTGGCTACTATCTAATCGCTTATAAGATTTAGTATAGGTATTACTATTATTTTTCTTTCCTTTTTTTCTTTTTTTCTTTTTTTACTGTTTTGTAAATACATAATAATTTTCACGTCTGCTATCTTGTTAGTATAAGGTTGGTCACATGGTAGAGCGGCATTTGCCGAATGGCTCCAACCTGCATTATAATAATTTACTGTTTTTATGTACTCCAGATATAAAAATAAAAATAAAGGCAATTTATTATTATTATTATTATTAAATTATCTATAAAATTGCCCTGAATCTTGTTTCACGTATTTGCAATAGAAAACGAGATATTTGCAATTAAAATTTGCTAAAAAATACACAAATAAAAAAATAATTCATAATAAATAAACAAATTACTATTTTTTTTAGAGATAATTTTTTTTTAATGTTTTAAAAAGTTATAAACAATTGTATTTTTCAATTTACATTTTTTATGGTTGAAATGAAAAAGAAAATGTTTTTTTTGGTCTTATATTCACTAAAGGTTTATCTATAAAAAGTTCTCTTACCATTACCTTACCATTAATTTCAACCATAAAAAATGTAAATTGAAAAATACAATTGTTTATAACTTTTTAAAAAAATTAAAAATAAAAAAATTATCTCTAAAAGAAATAGTTACATCAAGTAGATACGATTTAAAAAAAGTTAAAAAACATTAATTTGTTTATTTATTATGAATTTTTTTTTAATTTGCGTATTTCTTAGCTAACGGTGTGTGAAATAGCAATTTTTAATTGTAAATACCTCATTTTCAAATACGTGAAATAAGTTTAAGACGATTTTATAGATAATTTCAATATCTTTCGATTTTATTTAAAACATTTTTCTGTAATTTTTACATTTTCCGAGATATTTGCAGAAAAGTCGTTTTTGGGGTGATTTTTGTTTTTTTTTACAACCCCTGTGGGTCACTTTTTAATTTTCGATCATTGATACTTGATGTATATCTTATAACTAATTTTTGGTCAAAAGGTCAGGCTTGGAGTATGAATGAAGATTTAAAATTCCCCTTTACCGGACTATACTGTGTATTATAATGAACTCGGGTCATTTTCAGTAAGTTTGCTTTGGGAATTTTGTGTTGTTTGTGAAAGATTTTAATGATAAGAGCCAGTAGGATAAGAACAATTTACAGAGTGTGCCGTAAATTATTGCAAATAAATATATCACATGCCTTCATATACTTCTTAAATAAAAAGCTAATAAATAGTGAAATGTTTTCTTCTTTACATAAAATACTGAGTGGTCCAAAAAAGGAATTTTTTACAATGCAACCCACTAAGAATGGAAACATCCCTGTAAAAATGTATTTTGTTTTTTATCCGATTTGGACTAGATTTTTTTTTTAAGATAGAGGAACAAAATTTCTACTTCGGTGGAAAATTTCTGGATTTAGTAAAACTAAATCCAGAAACTGCCAAATCTTATTATTGAATTTTTTATTTAAAATCTGACTACACCACTAAATTAGGGAACTCTTCAAATGAGTTTGTTTCAAATGCCGTGAAAACTTGTTTACTATTGAAAGATTTATAACAACATTAATATTGACAGCATTTACAATTGACTGCTTTAAATTAATGTTTTGAAGAACCAACAATATGAAAAAGGTAATATGCTCTTAGCTCATTACCTAGCAAATATAGTAGCCCCTCTCTTAATACCTAAATAAAATGTTTCCAGGTAAATAATATAAATGTATCGGTAAAAGACTACTTATGGAATAGCCAGCAAGTTCAGCCGCTTTAACACCGTTGGACTTATTCTTACTGGAACATTTGAAATCAGCATTTTATGAAGAGGATTTCTTTGTTCAAATTTTGAACACTTTATTGACAATTTTATGACAAATAAAACCTTAATGATCGTCTAAAAATTGATATTTTTGAAAATTGGTGCATATTTACCGATGTTTGTGTTCGCTTGATTGGCTTTATCATTGACCTTTGTAAACTATAATCTGTATAAATAAAAATCAATTGCCACATGTATGACGGAGAATCACTAAAGAACGGCTCGATCGATTTGGCTAATTTCTTTTTCGTTGTGTTCGTAATTATCAGGACAAGGTTTGTATGAAAGAAAATTTTTTGAAAACCCACGGGAAAAGTCGGGAATTTGGATGGTATTGTTATATGAAAAACATCTTTCTTAAGTTTTGACGTTTTGATATTGATAGTCATTACGTGAAATGAGGCACAGTTTGAGAGTTCTACTGTCACATGTTTTCATAACAAAAAAAAAACGCGCATGGCCTTAAAGGTCTTGCAACCTTGAGGATGATATTCATTGGGATCATACACTTGCTGATGCTGTTATTTCGTCTACTGCGCATCAAATTAGATCACTTTTTGTCATCATCATTTCAACGTGTTTTCCATCGAACTCACTTCATTTATGGAACAAATACAAAAACAATATAGCCAAAGACATTTTACATCGAGTGCGTATAACAACATCGAATCCTGAACTTGAATTTAACGCGGAGATCCACAACGAAGCGTTGATTCTTATAGAGGATTTGCCTGAGGATGTCCGGCAAGATGTTGCACGAATTAGGAATGCCAGCGCCGAATCGTCCCATGCACGTTGCATTCAATCGAGAATTTGAACGAGAACGGCAATACGATCGAGATGCGTTGAGTCAATCAGTACAAACAAAGGTCCCACTTTTGAATCAGCAGCAGAAAACCGCGTATAATACATTGATGATAGCTGTCAACGATGGCTACGGAGGAATTTTTTCCGCGATGCACCTGGCGGAACTGGCAAAACGTTTTTAATTTCAATGATTTTAGCTTCGATTCGCGCACAAGGTCAAATAGCGCTGGCCGTAGCATCATCTGGGATCGTTGCCACATTGTTAGAAGGACGACGAATAGCCCATTCACCGCTCAAACTACCACTGAATTTGCAAACGATAGATGAACCGACGCGCGACGTGCAACATTTTCAAAAAATCGGCAATGGCGAAAGTACTACTGAATTGCAAAATAATCATTTGGGAAGAGTGTACGATGGCGCACAAATGAGCATTGGAGGCACTCGATCGAACGTTGAAAGATTTGCGCAAGAATCAGGACCTCTTTGGAGGTACGATGATTCTGCTGGCTGGCGATTTTCGGCAAACACTGCCAGTTATTCCAAAATCAACAGCTGCTGATGAAATAAACGCTTGCTTGAAGTCATCGAATTTGTGGAGATACGTAAAAAACTCTCAAGTTCACAACGAATTTGCGAGTCGCGTTACAAAATGACGATTCGGCGGAAGTGTTTTCCACACAATTATTAGACATTGCCAATGAAAAAATTTCGGTTCACGCTTCCACTGGCCTCATTTTGTTTTCACCTAATTTTTGTTAATTCACAACACCGAAAGAACAATTATTGATCACGAAAGTGTTTCCGAATATTGGTTCAACCACACTGGCACATTTAACATGTAAAAACATCGATATTTGCTAAACACTGATGTTTTTCTTTCGATGTATCGAACGCATCGATGTCTAAGAGGCAATGTTTATCGATGTCGATATATCGATCTTTTTATTTATTTTATTATCCCTAGTTATATTTAGAATATACAACTATTCCCACCGACATTACTAATGCCGGTGGCCGGATTCGAACCCACAGCTACGATAGAAAGATTTATATTCGCACTTGCCATCGCGCAACAATGTAATTTAAAACTAATGCGTTAAAACTACACATATTTGTTCAAATTTGATTGTTCAAAAATGTAGAAGTGTGATTCGACTGTTAAATAGATATTTAAGTAATTAATAAAATATCAATCGTATCATTTTTAACTTTTGTACCTGCCTGGAGAATAATATTATATCAATAGAAGGGAATATCCGCTCTTGAACTGAAATGACAAAAATGCCAAAGCAATACTAAGCCGCGGTGTAAAGTTTCGTTTCTCTTGGAATAAAACAAATCCACTCGCTTTGCATAAAGCAAACACAAAAATAAAACTACAGTTCAATTTAGATAAATATATCGTAACTGGAGACATTGTAATAGGATTTCTCTGTCGTTTAAAATACTTTGGAGAAATTACCAAAATAAAAGCGTACACTGAAGTTTTATTGGGGCATAAAATAATATAACTGTCCTACAATTTTACTTCGACCAAACAAATTTTATATCTCGTGGTACATACGTAAGACATTATGCTGGTACAGTTACTTTTTACAGTTTTTATTGAATTATCTGTTTTTAATATTAACATTAAATATCTGATGTGGCCAACACATAACTTTCTTATACCAGTATATCATCCTGATCTAAAAAAATCTATTCTATTTAATTCTTCACTTACCTCAATTAAATTTAAATGTTTTTAATAATTAATTATCAGCGTCCTTCAATACTGTCAATAATAATTCATGTCATATATTTTAATAACTTCGTCTTATTGACATTTTTGTAACTAAATTAGATATTTCAAATGTCAAACTGCCAAATTTATCCTAACCCCATTTTATGAGGTCAAATGCGTACAGAATTTCAGTTTACATCAGCTTTATTTAAGTACTTGGAAAATATATTTTATTCGCTTGATATAGTAGACATGATTTATAATCTTTCATCAAGAATACATTTTTTTTGTAAAGTCAAATACAAAAAAAGTTTGGGTCCCGTGCACCCCCTTTCAGCTGGCCAATTTTGCTCATCACCGAGTTTTTCATTGTCTTTAGAACAAGTGTACCAAATTTGAAAGCTTTATCCCAAAAACTGTGGTTGCTATCGCGATACTACAGACATGCGGACAGATTTTTTCCATAAAGTTATGTTTTTTCATTATAATTCGTCAAGATTCGTCCAGAAATGCAATACAAATTTTTTATATTTTTTCCCGAAATTGTACCTTCTTATTTTATTCATTATGTCTCTTCTCTGGTGATACCACATTCACCAAATTTAATGTGTCACCTAAAATGTTGTTGAAAATCTTAATTGCCAAATTTGGGAATTCTCTGCTTACTATTTTTTGAGTTATCGCGGATACACACACACACACACACACACACGCACACGCACACGCACACGCACACGCACACGCACACGCACACGCACACGCACACGCACACGCACACACACATCCACACACACGCACCGACAGACATCATTCGGAAAATAGTCCGAATGGATTTAGGAGGGTTAAAACGTATATATCAATCAAAATATCGAGGTCGGAAAAAATCGCGATTACTATACTTCCTTATATTAGGTATAAGAAAGTAAAAACCACGGATAACGATTACTGTACAGGGTGTTTAACTATATGTTATATATACACTTACTTTGATTAAATTCAAAAGTATGTATTTAACATTGAGCACCTTTTATTTTCAATCACTGTATGTAGGTGTTAAATAAATTTATGTTCAAAGTACGTGGGATGTAATTTCCATTTGGGTGACACATTGCCGATAAAACGCATATAATATATGCCAGTTTCGTACAACTTTTACATAAATATTTGCATACAGTTCGTATGAACCTACATACAGTGCCATCATCAGAGCATGCTGTTTACATTATTGTACTATCAATCTTTCCTATGTCCAATTTTCTATATTACATTGTACTGACGAGGAACAATAATTCGGAAACATGTGTCCGTAGTCGCATTAGCCACAATAGGCCTGCTGATGGCCGCAGTGGAAGGTCTGCTGAGACCCACTCACAACAACCGTAGTCGCATTGTTGTTTCCTTTTTTGGGTACACAGTACTTAAATTTATTACCAGTAAATCGCTTTAAATAAATATTTTTAAACCATCCCTCAAGTTACCGAAGCAGTCATATGGTAGAGTTGAACGGGGGTAATGCATGCAATTTCCCTCGTAGTGCCGTCAAAAAAATTCTATTGAGGTCGGTATAATAAGATCTCTTTTATAACTAACAATTCGGCACCTTAGATTTTCTATGTAAGAACACCGCCAAGTATAAAAGGATGACCCCTGGCTGGCTCATTACTATAAACTGAATGCAGAAGCCACGCATCAATAGAAGGTGGGTCAACGTTGATTTCCGGCGGAAGCGCTCACCTATTATCGTGTACCAATGAGAAGCATTACAGCAACGTGTGTAGTATCTTGTGAAGTTTTACTGAAGTTTCGCACAAAGCATAAAAATTGAGTCGGCGTGCCTTTTTAGCAAATTGTGACTGTTTTGAATCTTTATTGACATTATTTTTCGAAAATATAACTATTCACATAGATCTTGTTCCGAAAATATAAATACTTTTATTATTGCTTCGATCCATAGATCGGTCCATCTATCTTATAAATTATAGCTCAGTTCAGAGCTTGTATTCGCTGCCGTCCGTCCGCATGCAATGTGGACGGTAGGCAGTACTCAAAATGCCTGTATTTTTCAATTACACACCGTATGTGGCATTTCATATTAGGTATTTTTTAATTTCTATCAATGTCCCTCCTACCTTAGAAAGCTCCTTCATCCACTTTTACCAAACGCACAATTATTCTGTGCCGAAAGGACGGTATCTCTTCGTGCTTTTATTAGCAAAGATGGTATATCTATGCGTTGGACTATATCTAGGATTTATTTTAGAAAGAAGGCTAGGCCCATAGTTTATTGTGAAATCCAAACTACATATTGTGTATCGACAGATTTAGCACATATGCAATATTTCATCCCGGGCGAGAACAAATTTCCAATAAATTTTTATTTGGCTAGCCAGTGAATCGAACCATCAATCTCCTTAACTAAGTGTATATTTAGTTAAGTACATTTACACCTTTACCTACGTTTTCTCAGTTGAAGTATCCAATTTCCTAATAATTATATAAAGACTTTGTTACTACCCTATTCACTATTTATCGTTAGAAACTTTATGTGTAAGTAAAGGGATATGCTTTAAAATATTTTTCATTTATGGAATTTGGAAACCTTGGTATTGGAATTATACTGAAAACGATACATCTTTTTAATACTTTAATGTAAATTTCTTTTAAATTAAATAATTACAAAACACTGTTTTTTTTCTTGTCTAATTTTCACTTTTATTTTTATTTTAAACTTTACAGCTAGTTTCATCCTATTCGGACATTTTCAAGTAACTAAAAATACAGACTTATTCAGTATGTATAAAATGAACAGCACTAAATAATTTTATGGTTGGTTTTTCTGTGCACAGACGTTGTCCTAAACAGGAAAGGACGCAAGGAAACCCCCACAGGACACGTTTCCATGTTCGGAGAAGACATCCAATGGCACGATTCCGTCAAGTACCTTGGCGTAATCATGGACAAAGGCCTGACATGGAGACAGAACACCGAAGCCATCGTGGTAAAGACCAAGCGGACGAGAGCTCTCATCTACCCAATGGTAGGGAACCAGAGCAGGCTCAGTCTGAGGAACAAGCTTCTGCTAGTCAAAGCACTCATCAGACCACAGCTGACCTACGCCTCCGTAGCATGGGGATACCAAGCGAAGACCTATCTGAAGAAGATCCAAGCCGTGGAAAACGTGGCCATCAGGACAGCGGTGGGCGCACCATGGTACGTTAGAAACGCTGACATCTTCAGGGACCTGGAGTACACACCAGTCACCGAAATCATCCGGGATAGAGCGAAGAAACTGTACACCTTAGCTGAGGAGCACAGGAATCCGCTGATCAGGGAGGCCACCTCCTATGACCCGGCCGACGCACCGAGGCACAAGAGGCCGAAGGTGCAGTTACTGGACAACGGGTAAGTATTACTAATCCTTTCCTTACAGATGGACCAACCCACGGAAAAGACATGACGCAACCAACCACCTTCCCACAAACCTTGCGGGCGCCGGTCAGTAAACCGACCAGCCCCCGTTGTCCCCCTGGCTCCGTGAAGGACGAAAGTGCTAAGAAAGCACTTAGGCCTTCACCTCCTAGAGCTACACAGTTCATCCTCACCTTGTCCGATGATCCAGATGACAATGTGTCAATTGACACTTTGTGTACTGGCAGTCAATCCCAAGTCACAGAATATCCGCACAGTCCCTGACAGACCGATGACTACCCCCGGGGGTGACAAGCTGGCGAAGAAAGAAGACGAAGACAGAAGAGCGCCAGAAGAGGCCCTAGCCAGCAGGGTTCATCAGCCAGAACCCAGGGAGGTTGGCCGAAATCTTCGGCATCGCTCACATTTGTGAGTGGGGCCGTTCGTAAAGTAAGCTAACCCGCCCTGCACGAGGCCGGTCCAGGTCTACAGCGATGACTAGGGTAAAAAGGCAATAGTCCTGCCTGGCCCTAGCATCCGAGACCGTCATCAAGCCAAATGGATATTGGCGCGTTGTCCTAAATACATAGAGGGTGAGGTAGTAAAATTTATATTTTGGGTTGAATTTTTATCTGTACAGCAATAAGTTTTACTGAAGTAAATTTAATAACGGGGAATTATTTATCGCTATCTGATCGTTTAATATGTATGTTAACATTTTTATTTTTGTTTAACTAATTTATTTCCATAGGAATAGTAGCGTCACTGTATGTTGGTTTGCGGTAATTATTGTAGGAAAAGGATGTGGTTTGTTTTTAAAAGACAAACTACATCCTAGTATCAAAACCGCCAATCTCCTACTTTCATAGTTTCGAGATATTAGAAAAAAACTACTGTGACTTTATTATAAATGCCAACGAGAGGGCAATTGTTTCATGCTGAAGTTGATTATATTGTAAACAATAAATCGTAATAGTTTTATTTAAAACTTTTAGGATGTTTGCAAAATATGGAGATAAATATGGAGATTGCCATTTTTGTTTCTAAAAGTGTGAGATTGCCGGTTTTGTTAATGAAATGAATTAAAAGTTAGGCTAAGACAATTGAACAAATAATACGAAGTAGTTGCAAAGCCAAAACTGTATTCAAAACTTTTCATAGCAAAAACAGTAAGTTACAAAAAATTACCAATACAAAAAATTATATCTAAAAAAAGAAAAAATTAAACGAGAGTATGAGTAGATATGTTTCAGGTTACTTTATTACTTCTAGCTTTTTTATATTCTTTTCGATATGACCAAATACCCTATCTGCAGGTAAAAACGAATGGCCTACAACAGAAAAAATTACTTCCAAATTTTGAACATTTATTGGGGCATTAGTTGCTAGCCATTTACAACACATTCCAATACGAGTACTGTTCTTATTTTGGCCGCTGCATCCATCTGCCATTAGTCTAATAGTAGTTTGGTTAGTTCCAAAATCTATTTTAGTGAGCCTATCAAATACAGCCGATGAAATCTCATTGGAACCTTCTCCAAATTCATTTTCAGTCCAGTAATATGAAAAAACATTTTATTTACCAAGTTTGGATTTGATGTACTCGGTACAATAATAAAGTTGTACAAATACAATTGCCTTGAATAGTAGGCACATTGGTCCGGTACTTTTGGAAGAACCAAGTTCTTTTGGCAGTCGAATGATATTATTACCAAATCATCTCTAGCTTCTCGTAATAAGTTAAAGAATGCACCTGCCCTTAGTTTGTGTATTTTCTTTCTACTAATAACTTTTTCTTTTCTTCTTCATCTGCTCAATGTTTAATCTTTTCAGTAATTTCAAGGCAAGTGGAGCATACATCAGTACGAGGTGTTGTGAAGCTTAAATTGTTAGGTTTGTTGTGAGTGGGTCTCAGTAGACCCTCCACTGCGGCCATCAGCAGGCCTATTGTGGCTCAGCTTAAATTGTACTTCGTATTGAAAATTCTTCGAAAATACGACGATTTTACTTTTTCCTCTGGAGTGGACTGCTCATCATACATTTTTTACATCTTTTGTATAAATAAATCTGAAAGAAGGTCTCTTTGCAGACGACCGACAATAATGTGATTCAATGCACTTGAAACTATTAATAAACTTTTAAACATTTTGTTTTATTTCAAATTTAGAAGTTGTCTCCGCCTCTTTTTTCTGTTGGTCCTTGACCAGTATTCGCAAAAATTTTCATGACATGTGATAAGCGATGTTTTGTAATAATTAATATTTTTAAAAAAGACGACTGACAAACAGGAATGATCTGTTTGAAAGAGTTCTTAACAAAACATTTTATATTAATAGTTTCTGCTTTGTGTCTTTCATATTGTGTCAAAATTGCAATATTTTGAAAGAAACGAATCTTGCAAAAGTTTGTTTTTGTTGCATAAAATGCTCCGTGAAATTCTTTTACTTCTTTCATGGTTAACAATGAACATTAATAAGTCTTCGTTTTATACCCAGAAGTTGGATATTGTGGCAACTGCTTTGACGAGTATCTATAAAATAACGTACATTTTATTTAACATTGTAAACTTTTACATGATTCGTTGAACATAAAAATATTTCCTATTAGAAAGCAAATAATTTACCTGATCCTCTTGTGAACGTTACATTTCCATGTAGTTGGATCACGTATTCTTTTCCGAGCTTTATTTTTCTCTACAGGAGATGCACATACTTCCATTATGTCTTTTACAAAAGTTTACAAAAATAAGCAAAGAATTCAAGATAGCTTATAACAATGAGAAGAACCAAACAGACCAAGCTAAACTAATAATAATAATTATAACGCACGTGGTGGCATGATGATCACGTGAACACCAAGCGAATTCTAATTGGGTGAAATGGAGATTTCCGCTTTTAATTCTGAAAGTGATATGGAGATTGTCGGTTTTGTTTCTGAATACAAGTTTTCAAGCTGATTTTGCATAGGACATTGCTACTTTCGTTACAAACTCAAAGCATATTCTAACAGAGCAACAACTGACAAACCATATGCCATATGCAACTCATTTTACAGAAAAATGGAGATCGCCGGTTTTGATACTAGACACCACTTTTATTTATATATTTACCGCAAACGAACATACAGTGATGCTACTATTCCTTTTAATTTCTACAACCGTCTCTCTCATAAATTAGCCGCATATAATTCAACGATACATCGAGCTTTAAACATTCCTTTATTCGAAATATATTTAAAAAGGAACTGGAGACAATACGACTTATAGCATATAATAACGGGTACTCCCAAAATACAATAAATAAATTTATTGAACAATTTCCTACTCAATACGCGACTTTGAGCGAAACAGTCAATTATGCGATATACAGAGATAAGCAGTCTTACCTTTTTTGCTCGCCCTGATCGGATGCTGGCAATCTGGGATTTCCTCGCAGCTGTTCTGGCCAGAAACTCAGATTGACTACCCCTCCGGATATGCACATACACCAAATACACGAAAAAATATGATTAATAATTGAGGACCGGTTAGCGATATAGCAAGTATGTCCTTCAATGACGAATTTCAAAGTGTCGCCCTTTCTTCCTCTCTCCAGAAAAGGATAGACTAGCTACCGATCTCTGCATATTTATCACACGAAAACAAAAAACAAAATAACATTCTCTTAAAAGAAATATACGCCATGAATAACGTAAAAAAACAAAATATATATTTCAATAGCATATGCTGGACATCTCTCTAATTCAATCAGTAATAACCTTGTCAAAATTTAATATTAAAACATCATCCAGTTCGAACAAAAATGTAGGCAGACCTTTATACTACGCAAAAGTAAAAAACTGAAATTTACGAAATGTGTAGGGTATATCAGTTAGATTGTCCAGAATGTAATGCAGCATATATATAGGTCAAACAGGTAGATCATTTGATATAAGATATAAAGAGCACATTCACACACAAAAACAACACTCAAACTTTTATAAACATTTAGTAGAATCAAGCCATACTATAACTAATAATCATATGGCAAAAATATTACATATTTGTGAAAAAAGTAGAAAATTTAATTTACTAGAAGCTATGGAAATAAATAAGTTAAACAAAAATTAAAAATTATAACATATTCAACGATCAGATAGATATAAATAATTCCCCGTTATTAAATTTAGTTCAGTAAACTTATTGCTGTTAGAGAAGATAAAAATTCAACCAAAATATAAATTTTACTACCTCACCCTCTATGATTTTAAAACAACATCTGTGCACAGAAAAACCAACTATAAACTTATTTGCTGTTCATTTTATACCTAAATAATAAGTCTCAATTTTTAAATACTTGAAAATGTCCGAAAAGGATGAAACTAGTTGTAATGTTTAAAATAAAAATAAAAGTGAAAATTAGACAAGAAAAAAAAACAGTGTTTTTTACTTATTTCATTTCAAAGATGAATTTTCACAAAGTAATGTCATCTTCAATCAACTTATTCTACATTTTTTTGATTGGGTATGCGATTTTACGCTAACTTTTTAGAGCTCATTTTCTAGTATTTTGCATATCATTTTGCATACTAATGTAGACAATAATAACCTCATAATCTGAGAGGAGAGATAAGTTATCTAGCACACACAAGATTAAAGATCTTGGATGTACTTAGAGTGTCTTTTTGAATATATAAAATTCTCCTCGACTAATCCTACTTTACCGGGGCATTTTCAAACATCCAAATAGAACTGGCAAGCTTTCTCAAGAAATCTTATGGAGATCCTTTAGGATATCCTAGGACTTAATTAGTTTAAAAGAAATAATCTTAAAGAACAGGGTAAGATTCATCATCATTGTTAAAAAAGTCTATATCACATCACTACTTGTAAAGAGAAGTATGCAGTTCAGAACATCTAATTTTACTTGAGTGTTTGATAAAGAATATGAATATAGCAATTGTGACTCCATCTAGGAGTACTTTGTTGTCGGATATTTACAGTGTCTTTACGGAAAAATGATATCTCATAATGCTATCCATAGTTCATTATGGACATCCACAAGCTTTCTATATTTCTATATCGATATGAAATATTGTTGGTGTATCCATAGCTAATTCAATGATATGAACACTCATAGGGTATCCAGTAATATCCCTAAAATATCTTGAGTAGCCTGGGATAATGTGGCTATATATTCGACATAACTGATTCCATTTTGAGCAACATACTGATTTATAACTGGAGCATAAGATCTAATTATGGCTAATAATAATTAGTTGTCTTGGAGTCCAACATTATCAAGATTATTAAGCAGCATATACACTATATACAGTCAAGCCCATCAAATGGATTACTAGAATCACCATATTCAATTTATATCGATTTGAAATTGCTCAAATTTTTGAAGCGGCCATAAAATCGTAGTGAACGATTATGTTATTAATAGGAAAGTCTAATACCATGCAACTGCCTTGTATTTTCTTAAAACTTAAATTGAAATGATCTAAAACAATCGCAACAGCTGTCACGGATGTATAAATCAAATTTAATTTCCTCTCCCTTCTAATGCCTCTTTGGTTTATTAGTTGGTGCGGAAATTCGTAATTAGTTCGTAATGTTCCGAATTATATAATAAAAAATATCAAAATATGAATAAATTGAAAGAATAAAATTGAATTTATTTTTGCTTTAAATTTGACATTATTATTATGGTATAAAAACCACTATTACCGAGTTGGCTACGATAATATATTTCTTGTTATCTATGATAATTACACCAGTATAATATCTAGGTCTCTAGTATAAGGGAACCCAGAACAAATTTACATAAAGCTGGAACCACCAGAAGTACTGGTGGCATCTTTTAACATACTATAAATCCCCTAAAATTTCTTAAACCAAAAAAGGCTTCAAAATCATTCCACCATCGTCAAATTGCGCTATAATTCCAAAACTACTATAAACATCCAAAAATACAAAAAGAGCAATATTAATTAATTTGTTCATGCCTTCTTTCTGCAGCGTTAAATAAGACATCGGATAAACCTTCCTACCTGGTTTGATTATTGAGGTAGATAATTTAAAGAATGTTGTGAAATTCCCAGACATTTGTAAATGTGTAATAAATAAAATGATAACTCGAAAACTACTTCATATATTAAAATACATGAATGAGAAAAACTATAAATTGCAAAACTCGCATTTCATATAACACGATAATTTTTCCTTCTTCAACTGATTATATATTGAAAATGTCGACTAGTAAATATTGCCTTCATAGCCGAGAATAGTAGTTAATTTTTCTATGTATATAAAATAAGACTCCAAATATCCATTCATTTATACTTAAATTGTTATTAATACGTTACATGAATGCTTGGATATTGTGCAGCTTATCGTTGATCGGGAGTGACTGTAGCAATAAAACAAAAAGGTCTAAAATCACTGGAAGAAGCAAGTGAGGAGAGAAAGGATGGAAAATTTAAGTCATTGGGTAATAAAATTGAGCTCGTACATGTTAATTGTCGAAAAGATTACAATAGATCAACCAGTATAAAAGTGTCGATTAATTCTCATAGGAGGTAGTTGGAGAGTCTACAAACCGTCATTTCATAACTTCTGAATCAAATGTTAATTTTAAGTCAGATTGTATATTTTGCACTAAGAAAATGTTTTCATCCTCGTGGAAATCGCACCAGAAACTAGCCTAGTCACAAAGTTGAAAGTTAAAGATACTCTCATAAAAAGTACTGTGATAAAAGAAATGATCAGTTGGGTTTTGAAGTAAAGCATCGCATATTATCTGAAACAGATCTGGTTGCGTCTGAAGCGCGTGATAATAGAAATTGTTATGGATCTTTTACATGTAAAAGCAGTAAAAGAAACACCTGGTATACCCAAAGCATAGAGAATGTCACTGCTTTCCAAAACCTTCTGGATGAAAATAACGAGGAAATAGGCCAGATCTCGCTTGCTGGGAAATAGAAAATAAAATGTCTTCCCCAAACTGCGAGCCATGGATATTCAAGTACATTTGAAAAAAAATTGTCATTATAAGTAGTGGTGAGGTATGTAAAACTTCTCATATGGTCCAAATGCTACTATCCGACCGACATCATAGATATCTCTATGGAGGATAGCGACTTGCCGAAGCAAGTACAAAGGAAACGACCTCTAGCCCAGGTGGACTAAACTACTGTTATTAAATACGATTTGAACGAACAACTACTCAGCGGGCAAATACCCAGACCTGCATTGGATTATACCTTCAAATCATGGTAGCCAATATCATTTGTCAATTCCTAACCAGATATAGACCGGTTTAGAACTTATTAGTTCTCCTCAGTATGCCATAGGTTATGGAACAGACAAATGATAGTGGCTAACCTGCTAGGTTGACTAAGGTAAATTGAGTAGTGAGAGATATGTGAGACTTCTCAATGGACCAAATGCCACTATCCGACCGACATCATAGATGTCTCTGTGGCGGATAGCGACTTGCGAAGCAAGTACCGAAAATGGCGACCTCTAGCCCAGAGTGGACTAAACTACTGTTATTAAATATGATTTGAATGAAACAACTACTCAGCGGGCAAATACCCCGACCTGCATTGGATTATACCTTTAAATCATGATAGATCGATTAAGGAGAACTAATAAGTTCAGAAACTGGACTATGTCTGGTTAGGAATTGACAAACGATATTGGCTACCGATCTATCATGGCTTGAAGGTATAATACAATGCGGAGTCGGAGCCTTTGTTACGTTCAAATCATATTTAATAAAAGCATTATAAGGATAAGCTGGTAAATACCAGGTACCGGAAATATTTACCATTTTACAGACACACCACATAAAAATTTCATGTGTTGTGTTTATTTATATATCTGTAATATATGCAACCACTTTAACCTGTATTGAAGTAGAAAGGTGTAGGAAGCCGGGATACTCCTATGTAATCTTATACGCAGCTTGGCACTTTCTCCTCAGTTAACTTAGCAACACGAAAGCGTGCGGTTATTTTCGTAGTGTTGTTTGGTTTGGTTCTCGCATAAAACGCTTAGCAATGGCGAAGTTACTACCGTTTGTGCATAAACTACAAAAAATGATTGAAACTGTGATGACTTTACAACAGATGGGACACATATTCTGTGTACTCCATGCAATCTACCTTACGTATTTCATACACGCCGTGATTGTGAAAGACATTAAATTCGGCTATCCATCGATAGAATATTGCCGGAACAGTTACAAAAAAAAGATTTTTATGATTTGTATGTCATGTTTTGTGCATGTAGTTTGTCTTGGAATGTGGTCGACAATGCCGAGTTTCCTTGCAAAATACGTTCCAGGTTTTCCGTTACCTGGTACGTATCATGGGGTATATATCTCATTATTCATTTTATACTTTTGCTTTCATTTGTCTACATATGTTCTTCTGTCAACCATGAGACAGTAGTAGCTACCGGTCCTGGACTCTAACCTAGTTTCCTTTCCCTGGTAATCACTGATAGTTCTCGATATATCACTGTTCTGTGCTTCAGGGATAGTAGCAAGGAGCTCATAGAGAATGCTTGGAAAGATAAATTTTTCTGCTCAAGATAAACGGCAGTATATAATTCAAGCTTGTGTAAACATTTTGGAGGAGATAATGTCTGTCAATTATAACCTTGAAGAATACCCTTGCACTGAATAAATAGCAACCAGGAGGATGTGAAAATCTGTCTAAAGGACTTTTGCTTTTCTTATGGATCCTATCAGGTAAAGAAGTTGAAACAAAAATTGTTTCCATCACCAATGCAATAATCGCTTTATTTCGCCCTCTTTCGTATCGCTAGTTCTTTTTAGCATTGTAGTATATCCGCCCGAAAATATGGGTGCAGAAATTTAACAGTTCTCTTGTCAGCACCAGGCTTTTCTGATACATAAAGAGAGACATTTAGAATCGAAACATCGGCTGTTCAGCATCATGAGCACAAAGTGATGAAGCATTCCGACAATTCGTATTTGATAAGTCTTACCATAATATAAAAATTCTTGATGGACATGGGACGTTCCATCCGATGGGAGGAATTAATTCTATAAGACCGAAAGACACTTACATAACACCAGAACACGCTGTATACACCATTCTTAAGACACGATATATACAGCGTGTC
The DNA here is from genome assembly GCA_029963845.1 of Rhamnusium bicolor. Classification (NCBI taxonomy): domain Eukaryota; kingdom Metazoa; phylum Arthropoda; class Insecta; order Coleoptera; family Cerambycidae; genus Rhamnusium; species Rhamnusium bicolor. The sequence continues at coordinate 24,194 of JANEYF010005958.1, forward strand.
TCAAGAGCTTCTGCAATATGTATTTGGACATATGCGCACATTCCTACGCAGCCTAACCAACCAGCCTTATCAGTGAGTCAGGTGGACACGTGAATAACATATTAACTAGCCTTGCCCCGCCTCGAGCTTCTCAGTCTGCCGTAAGGGCGGCGATTTACAACACATGACACTCTTTAAACACACATTATTGGCTAGAGGAGGGGCCTAATTTAGACTGTATTTTTTTTGCACAATAATCCACTTACTAGCAGAGATAACCCTCTGATACTAGTCACGCCCAATTTGTAAAAGGTCTTGAGACACGCTGTAGATCTTATAACTATCGACTGAAATATAATGTTGTGTTTCCACTGAATTAATTTTCAATTTGTCTTTACTACATAAAGGTCTGTCTGAAAAATCTATGTGTTTTGAAATATTCATCATATGCTTCATGAATAAATGTAGATTTGGCATTAATATCAATAGTTACGTCTTCGTACCTAAAAAGTAATCTTTTAAAATATATTCGTGCAGATACTTTTATATCAGCTAACAAATCATCACAAGTAAAGTGGCAATGGCTCATATAGAGGGTGTTGTAGAAGTCGGGCACCACTTTGTAAGCACGCTATAATATAATAATAGAAATAACAAAAAAAAATATGAAAAAAATTATGTCCTTTATTTTTTAATATTCGGAGCTTCCAAGGAGGTACAATTGCAGTAATGAATTTAAGGGTCATCGGGGTTGCTTTCTATCAATTGGAATAATAACTATTTAGAAAATTTACCTCTCGCCGAACATAGAAACATTTTTTATCAGCACGACGGTGCTACCCCACATAACGCGTATTTGATAAATAATTTTTTGCAAGAAACCTTTTACGATCAATGGATCGCCAATAATGGACCTTTCCTATGGTTTTCTCGCTCACCCGATTTATCAATTTTAGATTATTTTATTTGGGGAACTATTAAAAATAAAGTTTATGAGAGCCCATTAACAACTATTGAAGATTGTATGCAGAGAGTAAGAAATGCATTTCAAAACTCTTCACAGGATTCAATTAGAAGAGCTACCCATGAAGAACTAATCCGAAGATGCGAAAAATGTGTGGAGGTTCGAGGGCGGAATTTTGAACAATTATTAAATTAAAATGGAATCATGTTATTAGCTGATTTTATCTTAGCTATTTTAGTTTATGCAAAGTATCTTCAATCCTATTAATAGGCATGTTACAGTGTTTAGTGTTATTTTCCGTTTTTGTGGATATCTAGTAACAAATGTACTACAAGTTCCTGATATTATTTTATCACATTCTCCTTAAATAATAAACAAATTCAAAAGTCTTCTTGGGTGTAATTTAAACGCAAATTTTCAACGAATAAAAAAACACTCTTAAGAGGAAAACTTATTTAAAAAAATACTATTACTGATTTTAAATAAAGGGGTACGACATTTATTACTGACTCATTTCAAAGTGCAATTGCATGCGTGTTAAATTAAACAAATTAATGAAATAATATGTCAATTTATTGAAAAAATGATGCAATTTTTACTTAAATAATTTATTTTTAAAAATAACATTAAGTGTCTTCATCGGGTTCTAATGCATTCTCCTAGCCGCTCGCGCTCCTGAGAACTCCTCATTACTTCATTCAATAATTCTTGGTTTATCAGTTTGGTTTCTCACGTAATTGCATCTTTCAGTTCTTGTAGAGTTTGGGGACGATTAATATATACTCTAGACTTCATATAACCCCATAAAGAAAATCTGAACATGTCAGGTCAGGCGACCTTGAGGGCCAGTTAATTGTATCGTGTCGAGAAATAACACGCACAGGAAACATTTGTTTTAACACCTTCACTGTAGCAACAGATATGTGGGCCGTCGCCCCATCCTGTTGAAATGATTAGCCATTCCTAGTCTTTGCAATTCACCAGTTAAAAAGTTTTGAGACATATTAACATACCGCTTTGTATTTACAGATACTGTTTCTCCATCTCCTTTAAAAAAGTAGGGCCGAGAATTCCAAAAGTAGATACACCACATCAAACTGTAACTCTTTCTGAGTAATGAGGTTTTTCGAACATTAGTTGGGGTTGGTCACAGGCTCAATATCTATAGTTTTGTTTGTTAACGTTTCCCGATAAATAAAAATATGCTTCATCAGACACAATGAGATTGTTTAAGATATCGGCATTTTCATCATTAATGTTACAAAATTGAGTACTACGCTCTAATCTTGTTTGAAAATCTGCTGGCAAGAATTTTGTACAATTTGAATTTTGTAAGCGCATTCCAAGAATGTTTGATTGCAGAGTGCTGTGGACTTCTTTGTATTCTTCCACGACTAGGCACATTAAATTGAAGGCGAAATCGTTTCTGAACTTCCGTGATTGATTCATTTTTAATACATGCATTAACACAAAAACACATGATGTTGTGCAAGCCAGTGAACCATTGTTAACTTCTTTTTGAATTTTATAAACAACTTGATAACAATAATGTTTTTCAACTGTCATGATGTAACAAAAAGTGAAGCCACTCTAAATAAATTTTGTTGATTTGCGCTTTTTAGCATCAAACATATTAAACATGACCTACTGAAACATAGTGCAATGGTATCGGTATATGCACATACGTCAAAAACTGCATCATATATGCTTTAACAAAATTTCGTTTTGTAGCTGTATGTTAAGTATTAAGCACAAAGAAATATTTTAAAATGTGCAGTAATAAATGCCGTACCGCATATAATTTCAATCATCCCTCTTAAAAGTACCCTCAAAGAAGAATACAAAGCAGAAGATAATCTAACACACATGCACATTAAAATATAATTTATGGAATACTACATTACACTACTATGTCTGATTTAACACAATAATAGTTTACCTCTAAGCTGTAGTAAGGTAAATGTGTAAATTATTTTGATTTTAAATAACTAGTTTTTCTCATATTTTTTATTATGTTGTTACATGTATTTTTTCCGTAAAAATTGAAAGGGTGCGAGGATAACAGTTTTCATGAAAGAAAATGTGGATACGTATAAATAAATATAATACAGATTTGAGATATTTGAGAAGAATAATTAAAAGGTATCGACCGAAGAAATTAAAAATTTTCACCAGAGATGAAATAAATATAATTTGAGGTATCCAGATAATCAGATGTATTTAATGATGAACGTATGCTAAAAGCTTGAAAACCTCCTGTAAAATATTTCTTATTTACTTCTTATAGGGGACTATAATTATTGGAGTATCTGAGTATGTAGCAATAGCATTGCTGAACGATATGTTGAAAGTTTTATTGAAAATAAAAGAAAATCACAAACATTTTCGGAGATAAGGAAAGTACCTCGAAAAAATCAAAACAAATGGAAAAGACACCACAACCATAATTGCTATTTTTTGTATCATCATCCTAGTTCATACATCTAATGAATTAAAAAACCTGTGCACTCAAAATGTTAGATAGTTTTATCAGAGTTCAGTTAACTGAATGGTTCCATTAACCACCCATTGCCAAACATGAGTAAGGAGTAAGGAGAAGTCAATGAATTTACCTAATCATCTTAACAGAAGGGCTAATCTATGATTTCAAGCTGAAAAAGAAAATGGTGTGTTCTGGTACCATTTATATTTTGTTAAAGATAGTTTTATCAAAACAAGTTACCTGCAAACGTTTAAAATGACGAGTTTTAGTTTTTCTGTAATGTCTCCAGATATAACCCTCAAAAAATCGGTAAAAATGTCCTGGTGCTTACCCTGTTATGAAGCGTAATATTTTTACTATTACTGGGAAAAATAACATGATGTCATCTAAAAGAGAAGCAAGTTTAACAATTATTCTTGGTGGAATGTTGCCTTAATCCGGCTCTGGGTTATAGTTTCTTAGAAAGTACTTAATCTCCACAAACATTAGGCAATTGTCAACAATTATTGAAGAATAGTACACGTATATATAATTTATGCTGCTTTGACTGTAGAAAGGTTGATCACTCATTTTATTCAAGAATGTTTTCAAACCTCTATTAGCAACCTGTTAGCTGCGAATGCAAGTTGGTTAAGGACATCTAGATTAGTGAAGGGGTTGTATTAAAGGAAACCCTCCATGACCTAAGAACCGTGGGACTTCAGGCTCCGTCCCGTTTTATATAATACCTATTTCCGTCGAATTTATGATTAGTTGTAAACATAATTAAGGCAAAGTACAAGTCAAAAGCTAGGATTAATTTTTAGTTTCATTTCTTCTTCATTATTTGGGTCAGTAGTTTTTTGTTCATTTGAATAACATTAGTTTATACAGCTTTTGAATATGTTGGCAAATAATACGCCCATAATAATTAATAAAAAAAAATTGAGTTAATATCAGTTAAAGTGCTTTCGAAAGTACATTTTAAAAGTGGTTCAAATCATGCTGAAAGGGACTGAAAACCCTTTGTTATAATTAAAATTTATGTTCTAACAATGATGGTAAGTTGGTATTTTAGTTGTTAGAATGTCAAATCACAAATTTTAATTACAATAAAAATTAATAACTAAAACGTATTATTAGATATACATATATAATATAAGCTTTATTCCTGTCTACCATAAAAATTATTATTGTATGAATACGAATTGGAATAAAGATAGGAAAAAGAATATTCAGAATAATTAGCTTTATTATAGATTGTAGTAGCGCCGAAAATCTGAATTTTTATTATAAATTTCATTATCAATAAGCCTGGCCAAGCAATGGTAGATTCAGGGTCGGGCACAATACCAATGCCATCGCGCGCTTGTTTACGATGACGATGACACGACACACTTCAGTTGTTATCTGTCGGTCGATGCATAGAGTACTAATAAATAATAAATAATGTTGAGCGTAAAGAGTAGAAAACGATCGTACGCTGATAAAGTGAATAAATTTATCGGTGAATTTCCGGATTTAATCTATGATGGATGTAAAATAATTTGTAAAGTTTGTGAACAAGACTTAATGTGCTGGAATAAATAGGGCTGCAAAATTCATGTCAATAGTAACCGACATAAAAATTAAAAAAATGGCGTGTCTTCTTTGGAACCACAGTTTATGTTTGATTTACTGTTAATGCTGATTGATTGTGATGTTCCCTGCGCATATTGGATAAACCAGCATTTCGGGAGTTCTGGAATAAATACAATCCCCAGGAGAATTTACCAAGTCGTTCATCGTTACGTAGATATGTACCAAGTGTTCGTGAAGACATTGTAAATAGGATTAAATGTGCATTAAAAACCACGGCTGTGCTTATGTGTTGACGAGACGACAGATTGTAAAAAAAATCTATTTTAAATGTTATAGTACGTGTACTCGACCCTGTTAAACCAATATTTCCACTTTTACTAGCTAGCAAAAGACTAACTGCGTGTACTGGCGAAACAATTACGCAGGTGGTGTTGGAGACTTTCGAAAAATTTGAACTGTCAACAAGTCAAGTGTTGATGTTAGTGACCGACGGTGCTGCGACAATGCGTTTGGTGATCCGTTTTCTTCAAAGAGACGATTGTAGGTTTTTACATGTTACGTGTAAAGTGCATGCGTTCCATCTTGTAGCAGAAATGATTCGAAAATGTTTTCCAGAGGTAGATGGATTAATAACAAATACAAAAAAGTATTTCTCAAATCTCCTAAACGGCTTTGAGCATTTCACACACTATGTCCTGGTATTCCGGAACCACCAGAGCCAATTCTTACACGTTGAGGAACGTGGTTGAAGGCAGCTTTTTATTATGCTGAATATTTTCAACAAATAAAAGCTGTGATACTACAGTTCAACCCTAACGAGGCTGCAGCTATTGAGGAAAGCCAGACAAGCTTTCAAGATGTTTCCCTTGAAACAGATTTAAAAACTATTTATAGCAATTATAGAGGACTACACGACGCAATACAAAAATTGCAAAATACTTCGTTGTCGTTAGTGGAATCGCTGCAAATAGTGAACGACGTAAATACACAGCTACAGACAATAAATGACACAAAAAATAAGCCCGCTATTGAAAAATTCGGGAGTGTATTACGGAAAGATCCTGATTTTACAAAATTAAGAAAATTTGTGATGGTGCATCTACAGCTGCGTTAAGTGAGTTTTATTTATGCCTGTATTACTTCCGTAGATGTCGAACTGTCTTTTTCAAAATATAAACATATCTTTTCACCACAGCGAACATCGCTTACTGAGACAACTGTAGAAACATATCTGATGCTATACCGTTATTATAGAAGTGCTCCAGTTTGTGATAACGACAACCAAGCTACTTCATAAATCTGCTTAAGAAGGTGGGTTTTGTACATATTTTTATAAAGTGTACCAGTATTAATAAAATTTATTTCCATTTATTTTATTTATTTATTTATTTATTATTAGTTATCACTTAGATATACAATGTACATGTGTGAACGTCATTTAACAGATTAATAATAATGTGCAGCACTAAGCTTACAAAATATAAGGAAATACATAAAAAAGAATTTAAAGCGAACGAAATAGTACAAAAAACATACATCACAATATACAAAATATTTTTGTTTTTATTATTGTACTTATTCAAGTATTATGATATGATGCATACCCAGTACATCTCTGTAGGATTAATGACCTTGGCCAGGCTTAATTATCAAAGTGTTTCTGATGCAATATTTTTCACAAATTGGGAAAAATAGAAAATTTCAGTTAATTCGGTTAATATTGTGTTGACTATCAACTACTATAGCTTCAACCAGAGGCATGCTATTTTCGAAATCGTATGTGTTGTGGATTGATAATTGTGGGAAACAATAGTGTATAGTGTATGAAGTTAATTATGTATTAGTAAACAATTAGATATAAAATCAGAAAAACTAATAAATTAAAAAAAGTAATATTTACCTATAAATTGTTGGTAGTTGACTGGAATCCTCACTAATATTATCATTGTTATTGTTATTATCGTTGTTACCATAATTACATAAAGCAACTTGAGACATTATTTAAAAATTCCTTAACAATGAAAAATTTATTAACTAATTATATCACTGAATTTATTGGTAGTTAATGTAAATATATTGACGAATTATTGCGATAACGTTAATTATTAATATTGTAGATAAGCAATCAGGCACTACTAGGTTGTTCCATTTCAATAAGGCATTGAAGCAATTTTCAAAATCACTGAAATCTGGAAACATTATATTATATTAATAGGCATTTTATATACACAGCGTGTCCCACGATCAGTTTATTTAATAGGATCAGTCTTGATATATTTAAAAAGACTACGCCCGATGATTTGGTCTGCTTTGTATAGAAACTACTTTCCATGGTATTTTAAATGCGATCCTTTAAAAAAATCTGACTGATGAAATATTGGGAACCTGTCATTGCACCTAAAAATACTAATATCCAAGAAACTACTACAGAAAATAAACCTTAAACAGCATCGTTACAAGTGTACGTATTAATCCTGATAATTCAGCTAGATAAATTCTGTTGAGAAATCCTTCTGTATTTTATCAAATTGCAGTCATTAAGAAGAGATTTGCGAATAACCACAATATGTTGATAATGAGAAGACTAATGCAAGAGGTAAGGTAAGAAAACCTGCATCAAATTCCTATATTTGTACAAAGCATTCGACTTAGTTGAATAACATAATACTAAAATACAGCTTAGTTTCAAATTTGTCAGCAAATATTATCATCAAGAGGTACCTGCACGAGCAAATGCTATCCAATGGCAAGAACAACCGAGAAAATTCGTGAAGGGAAAAAATTCTGAGTGTCAAACAGTAATGCCCATTATAACAGAGTTTTTGAGACAACCCGAATTGAGAATCTTAACCTACTTATCATCTTAGCATACGTAGACGACAGAAAATCACAGAAAACATTTATGACTTGTAAATAGTTGGGGGAAAAGACTAAAGCTCAAAATCATTATTTAATCTGACTCGAGATTCAAGACTTCTTTGAACCTTTAGGATAATATTCCTAGAGGAGCTGAAAACTGACACAAATATTAGAAAGCCAAGGTGAACTACAGAAAACGCTCAATAATGCTAAGAGACCCAACAGGAGAGGAACATTATAAATGGCGATAACTTCATCGTAAGAGAAAACAATGAGCAAATTTATATACTTCAGCAAGTACTTTAAGAGGAAACTGATAAATGAAATTTGAACAAAAAAGGCATAGAACCAGTATAATGTATGAAGCAAAACTGCTACAATAATTACAAAAACCAACAGAATATAATCAAAAAAGAAATAAATAAGAAGAAAATGTGTTATTTCCAAAGCAAAGAACTTCAGTGGCAAAACAACGACAAAATAACTGAAACGGAAAAACCATCGAAGAGAAGAGAATCGATTTTCAGAAATAAGATACTAGGAACACATCCAAAGAAGACCTAATAATCACTAACTAAAGAGAGGAAACTAAGATTCGAACATTTGAAGATTGGAAGTCCTTCCTAGGTTAGTAGTATAGACGTATACTGAAAAAAAAATAGAAATTGCACAAATGAGAAGCAGAAACTATTCGAAAACTAAACTGGAATTTAAAAAAATATACACAACAGAAAAAGAACGTGAGATGACAACGAATATAATAATGCCAATTACTTGGGGATCAGAATTTCCTCACCGTAGTAAAACTTGGCGTGTGGTGGTGTTTACAATAAAAGTAATTTTTGAAGTTTCAAAAAAGTCACATTTTTTGACGTTACAACAAAGTCACATTTTGACGTTTCGAAAAAGTCATTTTGACATTCCAAAAACATCACATTTCTTGACGTTTCAAAAAAGTCACATTTTGACGTTTCAAAAAAAGCCACATTGGTGGAATGTCACTAATATTTTTTTTAGACATTGGGACAAATTTTGCGCATCAATGAACTCAATCTCTTCCTTGACCTCTAGAATGTGTGTACCAAATTTGAAAGCTTTATCTCAAAAACTGTACCTGCTATCGCGAACCAGACAAACACTCAGACCCACAGACAGAAAAAATTTTCTGTCTCAAATTTTGTGTACCGTCATAATTCGTGGAGATTCATCCAGAAATGCAATAAAAATTTTAAAAATTTTTTTCACGATTACATAACTTCCTCACTTTGAGGAGTGAGGAAGTAAAATGAGTCAATACTTAAGAAAACTTCCAGAACAACGAACCTTTTTTTAATTCTTATTTAATGTCGGCGTATTTCCACTACCGACGCCTGGAAATAACCTCATCATTAGCTGTGTAAACACTGGAACCCCTAATCAAACACCCACTTTGTCGTGTGAAAGGGATCATTAACGTGCTCACACCGCAGATTCAGAAACCCATAGTATAACACAACAACACCTTTTAATTCCACGGTAGGTAGTTTTGTCTACAATATTTCTTTATTTTGTCCTATTATTGACACCATCTAGGGACATCTGTATATTAATTTTAATTATGTCTTAAAATAATTTTGAAGTTTGAACTGAAAGTTTTTATTTCGTCCATATTTCGGACATATGCCAAATTAACAAAAATTCAACTTTACACCTCAATTATATATAATTTCAATTTATATGACACATATATATTATGTATATTTGATATTATCATTGATTTAAAAATGATGATTTGTATACTAGTCCAACCTACATAATAATCTCTTTAAAACTATTATCAAAATCTTACATAAAAATGTCTCTCGTTATGATTTTAATGATTATTTTTGTTTTCTGACTGTCGTCTATAAATACGTAAAAAAATATTTTGTTAGTTGTTTGTTTTTTCAGATCGTTTGTTAATTTGAATTTTCTAAATATTGGATGTAATAAAAGTTTATCACACTTTGAGTTTAAGAATCTTCTAATCCTTATTTTTTTTCTGTAAATTTAATTAGAGAATTTAAAAAATATTGCTCTGAAAAATTTAATATTTTGTTATAAATTAAGCATGATTGTTCAATATAAATTGGCATGTATCTTTTTTTCAGTAATATATTTAAGATGATAGATAATGTTAAATTCTTACTCATTCCAAATGATCATACTGTATATAAATGATTCTATTGTGTATAATTTTGTGTTCTATTATGACAAATATCCTTAATCGCATCGTGGCTATATTTGTTAAACTTCCACGAATTTAATAATTTCCTTGCTATTTTTATTGAAATATATCATTAAAATCTTTCTCTAAACATTTAGAACAGCATTTTGATTAATTGATTATTTAGTCTTTAATAATATAGACGATGATATAGATGTAAAGCTTGTCGAAAACAATGGAAGAAACCAATTTTACTTTATTTTACAACACACAGGGTGAGTCAAAATTAAATTTCTGTTGAAGCTTAATTATTTTTTTTTGTTTTTATGTATTCTGCTTGAAACACGAAAACGTATTTGTTTAAAATTTTGTATGTCACCCTTTGAGATTAGATCTTACAGAACACGTAAAACCACAACATTTTTTTTTCGTTTCAAATGTAGGTTCATACTACTTTTTTAAATTAATTTATACTTAAAAAAATTGCAAGTAAATAAGCAGAATTTTTAATCAGCGTCAAGTTCTATTAGTTTGTCTAAAATTTTGACATGATAAAAACTTTCAGTATAAACGTATATATATCGTATATTCACTGTAGGCTATATCTCTGATATTATTACAAGAGGAGCTTCTTACAAACTGTTTGATGTTGTTCTGATTCCGTATTGTTATATGCTAAATAACAAGAGTATAATGAAATAAAAAAAATAATGTGAAAAAAGTGATAAACAAAAAAAAATATTGTCGATAAAATATATTTAAAAAAAAACGCTGCCAATTACTTGGGGATCCGAACTTCCTCACCGTAGTCAAACTCGACGTGTGGTGGAGTTTATAATAAAAGTAATTTTTGACGTTTCACAAAAGTCACATTTTTTGACGTTTCAAAGAAGTCATATGTTGACGTTTCAAACAAGTCACATTTTGACGTTTCAAAAAAGTCACATTTGTGGAATGTCACATATTTTTTTTAGGCATTGGAACCAATTTTGCTCCTCAACGAACTCAATCTCTTCCTTAACCTCTAGAATGTGTGTACCAAATTTGAACGCTTTATCTTAAAAACTGTAGCTGCTATCGCGAACCACACAGACACAGACAGAAAATTTTTGCTGTCTAAAATTTTGTGTATCGCCATAATTCGTCGAGATTCGTCCAAAAATGCAATAAAAATTTTACAAAAATTTTTACAAACATTTTTTCACGAATACAACTTCCTCACTTTGAGGGGTGAAGAAGTAATAACGGCTTACTGTTATTTTTTGTGACTTACATCCTATTCTAAGAAACACCAAATTATTTGTACACTAAACTGTAGCTCAAACATAGTCACCTGAATTCAGTAAGCATTGTAATACTAGTCTATGGACTCAAGAGAATATATTACATGAGTTGTAATTTTGCCTGGTTGCCATGCCAACATATTATTCCTGTGTAGTATTTTTTTTCGGGGTTATTTCAAAAAAAATTGTGAAAAATCTGTTTCGCATTATTTCCATTACTTTAAAATGTTTAAATAATTATGTTTAAATGATATTCATTGAATGTACGAGTGTCACCTCTCATAAAAAATGGGTCTTTAGTATAAGAACCGACATAGACTGTTTGTCTTATCGCATAATAAAATGTGTCTCTTAACTATAAATAAAATACTGTCTCCGTCTATGCATATTCGTAACCTCTATCCTTAAATCCAACAATCATTATTCGAATAAGTACCAATTATCGAATTATTCGATTGTTTTTATTCTACAGTTCCCGTCACTAGTTCTGCGCAATGTGGCCCGAGAATTGTGACGTTATTGACAGTCAATTAACTGTTGGTAACACTGAAATGTTTTCAAATAAACAGTTAACTAGATTTCTCTGTTATTCTGTTGTGTATTTAATTATCACAAAAAAACATCTAATTGGATTAGCAAATTATTTGTCATTAAAATATAATGTATTTCTTATTTGTCTATAAATTTGTGATAAAATCAATTATTTTAAAGAAGTGCTTTATACATATGCGACTTTTTTATATTTTTAAACTGCGTCGCAAAACATATAAACTTACATATCATTGTCACTGAGTCACATTTCTTTTTAGAAACTATTCAGTGAGTGACGTCATTTTTCGACTCTATTAAAACAAAAACAAATGAAAGTATGCATGGTAAAGTAGCGTTATAGAAGAGAAAATCTGCGACAGGATGATTCGATAAACGAATATGACGAGATTTCTTGGATTTTACTGACTATGTCTAAGATAGTTTTTGTTCCCACACCCTGTACATAAGAAAACAAGTAAATTCTAAATTTATATAAAATATGTATCATACACCTCCTGCGGCATACAGTACCAGGAACTAATAATTAATGAAAACGCTCTCAGTGTCTGTGTCAATATAATGTTTTACCAAAATGATAAAATTTGTAATAAAAAACTCCTCATATAATAACAATTAACTTAATAAGCCAAGAAGTTATCTGTATTATCAGTACAAAACAGAAAATAAAATGAACAAAAATGGTAAAATGATGTATTTGTTAAATTGTGACATTTAGCTTATAGCTTAAGAAGGAAAACTGGGTTCATTTTATGTGTCATTTAGCTTAGTTTGCTCGTACTGGCATAGATTATGTAGGTTGAGCACGTTTAAAGAAAATAACCTGGTTTAATATGTTGCAAATGTAATTTACGCTCTTATACGGGGCCAGGTAATAACATCTAATTGATTTAGAAATTAGTTTCTGTTAATTATGTGGTGTCTAATAAAATAACAAGTTATCATAATGGATGATTATTTACGTAACATAACTTTTATTATCATATTGACCAAGGGCGAATGAGTGTAAAACTCATCCCTCCACTTGCTAGAAAACTGAGCTTTTTCGTAATTATTTTGGATGGTCATATGAGCACAAAGACACTTGTTGACCAATCGAAATGTTTATCCTTTTAAGATGGTGGCTACTTAAAGATTATAATCAAGGATTAATTCGTTAAGGGCCGATACTTTCGGTCTCGGTTAACACAAATCAGATGATAATATCCAAGGAAACTATTTGTGTAACAATGAGAGAGAGAAACATTATCATCCGATAAGTGTTAATCCAGACTGAAAGTACCGGCACTAAATCTTTGATATCTCGGTCAGCAATCGTCCGATTTTTATAGTGTTAGTATTAGTGTTTTTTAGTGTTCTATAGAAAGCATATCGCTTTTATCTGATCTAGTTATTCAAATAAAACTAATTATATATTTTAGAAGTTCACTTTATGAATTCTTTGTGGACTATCCACTTATTTGATTAATAATTATTACTATATAATATTCTGGCTATATCATTGTTATTTTTACTTTTATGTTTATCAAATGCAATATAATATTTCCTTTGATGTTTTAGTACCGTATGGGTCGAATTGGTGAATTATTTATTAAATCATTATAGCCTGGTTGAGTTAATAACAGCCCTCCAAGCTAAATAGATGTAGGTATTTATTACTATTAGCTTATTACTTAAAGGGCAAAGGGTGAAATCAACTTTATCATGAGATATAACGTTTTGGCTGTACTGTGCTAGCTGCATACATCATAAATCTTATCATTTATGCAAATAATCTTAAAAATCTTTATTTGTCAATAAAGAAATCGACTGAGATATTAAATGGGGGTGGATGACGAGAAAAAAGAAAATCGGCAGTAACTAAAAATGTCAAATAATGTGATAATTAATATGCGATATTTTCTACATAGAAGTGCACTAAAAGTTGGTTGTTAGAAGATTGCTGTAGAAAATCGGAACACGGAACATTCTTAATTATGATCCAGTCAAATGATCTAGTTGAAATAGGTCTTTCTTCAACCCTGACATTTGTTGAGAAGCATATATTGCGTTCTAATGAAGGGAAAAATTTCACATTCAGTCCAAATAAAATCGTTTTACAAACTTCACGATTGATTACATGAAAAAAATGTATAATTCATTTTAAAATTGTCTAAATTCATTTGTAATTAATAATATTACATATCTTTTAAATTGGATCAAATTTCACAGAACTTATTCAATTACTGATTTTATTTAATGTCTATAATAATATTTAATGGTTAATCATGTCATATTGTAACTTAAAATCAGTAATTTTTTTACAAAATAACTTGCATTTGTCTTTAGTACTTAATTTGGTACACCTACCTACACTGATTTTGTGGTTTGCCATTTAATAAGTAAGCAATGCAATTAAAATGAATTTAATGACAATTCTTTTAGCTGTAATTTTGTTTGTATTTATTGCACCTTTTAATACGACATATGAATAAATTCCTTATTAATAGTACTAATAAATGGTACCACGGTACCAATATGGTTCCATTTGAAAAAATTGAGTTTTTCCCCAAAAACCATTTTGATGAACTTTATTTGCTGATAAATCAAGTAATTTAGTATTTTTGACGGGATTTCGATTTTTCTAGCATTACACAAGTCATTTAGAATAAATCGGAACCGTCATGGCACACTTAAATGGAAAACTAAAAATTATATTATAAAAAATACTGCTGATTGAAATGTTACTTATTTGGTATCGTTGGATTCAAAAAATTATGCAGAATTAAAAAAATGCAATAATATACAGAGTGTTCCATTTAAAAATCGTAAGTTAGTGTCACTTCCGGTGAAACCGGAAGTGAAAAAAAGAACTTTTTATGTCAAAAATGCCGCTTATTGTGTATATAGTATATCCCAAATTTCAATCAATTATATTCAAAACTAAAGGAGAAAGGGGGTGTACCATGATCCTGTTACATTCGGTATAGCTTTTATGGTTCTTAACGCTTGGTAGATTGAACCTGCAAACCACATTAAGATTTTACGCATAAAAAAGCTTCAGTACATATAAAATTAGGTAAACTACAGTTTATGGAGCATATTGTGATAGCTAAATCCCCAGAGGATGTTGTTTCTGCAGGTTTGAGAGCATTGGTCTATGTATGAAGGGATCCTGTCAAAGACACAATAGATTTTCCGAGGTATATTTCATATTAAAAGAAATTCTGCAATGGAAAGAACGAGTTTAATATTTGCCACCAAATAAAACCTCATCAACGGACCACCTTCTTTGAGTTCACTATCAGTGCCTTATATAGAAATTATTCAAAACTAAAGTTCTAATCGCAACAAAGTTTGGATGGAATGTAATTGACCAGATACATCCTATGACAATTGATATTGGACCAGCACCAGAAGCTTTAGAATAATTAGGTGCAATGTAAGAGAAGAAAAGTGTGTTGACATTATGGATCAGATGGTCACCAATATTTACAGCTGTAAAAGGCAAACGAAGTATTCGCCTATGGCGTTTCTTTTACAATATGATTGATATAGCAGCTCTTAATGCATTTATTGTGATTATAATAAAGGTGTAAGACCCAAATGCAGATTATTTTTGAAGAACTTATTACCCCATATGCAAAATAGTCTGTAAACCCAGCACTCCAACGCAGTGTTTTGGAATTTATTACCAAATTTATAGCTCTACTTTCAGTAGCAACATAACAAAGTAAACACCTAAAAGAAAAATGTGCACATTGTGTCCGGCAAATATAAACCGTAAAAGTAAAATAATCTGCAAATATTGCAAAAATGACATTTGTAGCGAGCATAGTATTAGAATTTGTACTACATGTTACACTAAACACCCACTGCAATAATTTTTTCTTCATACTTTTTGCCGCTGAACTGAACACTTTCTCCTTTTCTCACTTTCTGACGAACAGTTCTGTTTCAAATGATCTACTACGCTCTTCCTTACACACTGATCCGATTAATGGAAGTCGTGACAAGTTGAAACTTGCATACATGAGTATTCAAATTGCAAGTGAAGAGTGGTTTTGAACCAGCAGCAGTTTCAACCATTTTTATCAATTTTTTGCACTTAATATGTGAAAATACATGGATTTTTCATAAGGGTCTCGCAGGACCAGGTTATGTAAATATGAGGTAGTAAATGAAATACGTATTACCCATAATACGTTTTTAGGTATTCTAGTTTTAACAAACTCTCATTTAAGCTTAGTTTGAGACATTCATAGAAGGAGAGCTTTTATAACAAAAATGTGTATGTGTAAATGACAACACAATATATCATGCTGGATCTCGGAGGTCCGGTCTACCGTAGGGTTAAATAAAAACTAAAAAGGTACGTTATATTCTCTAGCAAAAAGTTAAACCTAATGTCACCTACATATTTGAAAACTAATTCAATTTAATAATATGCGTGATTTTCTAACTGATCTTTTTCATTCACGGAATTTACTACCACATGAATAATTCATCTAAAAACGTTTCCCTGTATGATATTGGAGGAATAAGGGTCTGCGCCTGTGACTCTACATCAAGAGGTGTCTTTTGATGAGTATAAAACAAAAGAAGTAATAATGTAATTCCCTGACATTTTTTGTAGTTGTCCCAAGAACGAAAGATAAAAATTAAGAGAAATGCAACCAATAGTATATATAGGGTGGCCCTCCTATCTTCGCTCTGACCACAACCATTAGGCTAATACAGGTTTAGAACAAAGTCCAATTGGAAGTTGTTGGACCCTAAATGTGCTACTTTTTAAAATCATCTTTGTACCAAGTGTACCATAAATCCTGGGCAAAAAAATGTTGAATTTTTTAAATGGACCGCTCTATATATTTTTTCATTTTTAAGATTTGTATCATACAAGCTTTATAAAGATACTTTGTTTTTGGGTATCAGATGCAACGTTGCCAAGTTCATTCACGTGTTAATAAAATATAATGAAAAATCATGGACAGATAAAAGTTCAACAAATTTGTATTTTTAGAGATTGATTCAAAAATCTAAATACGCAGGTAGCCAAGATATGTACTAAAACTTACACATTAGTTAGTTTCATTTAAGATGTACAGGGTGTTCTGATTCAATGGTTTTTAAATTACTAAAACTCTTTTTTTTTCAAATGTAGCATATTGCAAAGAGTTCTCAGATTTAAAAACTTATTTAAAGAACTTTCCAATGATACATGGACAGTATCTAGTAATTTATAAAAAACGTAAAAATTTAAATACGTGAATTAACTTAATATTTTATTCTTAACGACTAATAATCAAATTAAAAACCAAACTAACTAGCTGAGTCAATTCAACTTAAAAAAAAATTCATTTTAAAACATATTCAAAATGTCTGCCATTCTGCTGAATGCATTTTCATGTTTGATCTTTTGTTGAACTTTTAACTTAAGTATTAATTGACTGTTTAAAATGTAAAGGATACATTTAACACTGCTGGTTCAGTAAATTATATGAAACATACCTGTAGAAGACCAATTTCTGTTCTAACTGAAGAAAATGAAATGATGGTTGACAGCTATGGTTGAAACACAAATATTAGTACTAGAGAATAAAGCCAATATGTAGAAGTTTCAAGAACAACAGTACAACGGATATCAATAAAGAATAAATTTCATCCGTTCCATATTCAGTTACATCAGGAACTTTAACCTCTCAATTTTAGTCGTAGAATAGAACATTGTAGATGGTTAATTAATAAGATTAATGTTGAGAGAATTTTTTTTTAAGAAAATTCCACATTCCATAAAAATGGAAAAGTAAATCAGCAAACTGTCATTATTGTTAAGACCAAAATTCCTATCCAGTGGTTAAATATACAATTTCTAGACAGATGGATTGCTAGTGGAGATCCAACACACTGGCCTGCAAGGTAGCCAGATATGACCCCTTGTCATTTTTTCCTATTGTAATATGTAAAAGATAAAGTTTATTCCAAACCCGTTAAATAAAATATTAAGTTGAATCGCGTATTTTAAATTTTTACGTCTTTTATACATTAATTAGCATTACTAGGTACTGTGCATATGGTATCATTGAAAAGCTTATTAAATAAGTATTTCAATTATGGAATCATACACAGAGTGTTACGTCTGAAAAAAAAGTTTTAGCGATTTGAAAATGGTGAAATTGGATCGGTGATTTCCATTACCATGTACATTTTAAATGAATCTACATAAAGCGTAAGTTTTAGTAAATATCTTGGCTACTTATATATTTAGATTTTTTTATCAATCTCTAAAAATACAAATTTGATAAGTTGGTTTCTGTGTCGACGATTTTTCATTAAATTTTATTAAAACGTGAATAACTTGGCAATATTGCATTTGATATCCAAAAAGTAAAGTATCTTTGCAAAATCTATATACGGCAGATTCAAAAATTTAAAACATATTATGTCGGTCCATTTAAAAAAAAGTAAAAATTTGTTGCCTCGGTTTTATGGTACCCGTTGTATAGGGTTATTCATTATAAATTACCCACCCTTTATCATCGTTATTACTGCCTATAAAAAAAAGTTTTAAATAAAAATTGTGTGCTTATGACTGGATTTTGTTAAAATGCTATTAAAAGTACAGTAGCGTGCATATTCTTCTTAAATGGGATACCCTATATATTATTAAATTTTTGGAATTATCCTTTGTTCCTAATTTCAAAAAATATACCATATACCGTTTTTGAATTATTAAACGTCGATTATTTTAGTTAAACTAGTTACTGTAAATATGGAAAAGTTAACATTATTAAAGTGAGCTATGAAAATGAAAACTATTATGTTTGATAAGTGACATTTCTTTAAAGAAATAATCTAAATAGTTTACAGTGAGGAAGAAAAAGTCCAAATATTTACCTGTTATACAGGGTGATCTACTACGAGTGTGCCAAACTTCAGAGGCTGGTAATTTATCAAAAAATAAATGAACTTTCATTAATCAACATATGTCCTAAAACGCATAATAAGGGAGCTACAACCCCTTGAAGGGGGTTGATGAATATCAATTTTTCGATTATAAGTCCAATATGGTGGTGATTAAAGAAATGAAATTTTCATGCATTACGGCCCCGATGTAGGCGCATAAAAGTACAAATTTCGTAATTAACAGCTTGCTTTATTGAGGTAGTTTTGAGGGGTAAGGGGTAGTTTTTTACCCTAAACTTTTTTTGACATCACTTCCGAAGCAAAACTTTTAAATAACATTATTTCCCATGCAATAACTCAGAAAAATGTATTTTTCAAAATTTCTGTCACACCAGCCGTTTTTGAATAATTTGCGTTGAACGGCAATAAGGTTTTTCACGTGAAATAAACAACATTTTTATTACAAAATTAAAAATCAATGTACAACACAGAAATAACGTACTTAATAGCTAAAAGAGTAACTGTTCAAAATGACCTCCTTGAACACGAATACACGCCTCACAACGACGAATAACTGAATTATTAATTTCAGCCATGTCACCATTGTTTGTGATATAAGCTATACTATTATTGATCCTTTCCATCAAGTGCTGAATATTATTTATTTCCTCAAAATAAACTAACTGCTTCATATGCCCCTAGAAATAAAAATCTAGAAGTTTGAGATCGGGAGAGCGAAGAGGCCATAAAACAGGACCACAGTTACCAATCCAGTTATTTCCAAAATTCCGATTCAACCATTCATTCACATGTCTTATTGCCGTTCAACGCAAATTATTCAAAAACGGCTGGTGTGACAGAAATTTTGAAAAGAAGTTTTTTCTGAGTCATTGCATGGGAAATAATGTTATTTAAAAGTTTTGCTTCGGAAGTGATGTCAAAAAAAGTTTAGGGTAAAAAACTACCCCTCACCCTCAAAACTACCTCAATAAAGCCAGCTGTTAATTACGAAATTTGTACTTTTATGCGCCTACATCGGGGTCGTAATGCATGAAAATTTCATTTTTTTTAGTCACCACCATATCGGACTTATAATCGAAAAATTGGTATTCATCAACCACCTTCAAGGGGTTGTAGCTCCCTTTATTATGCGATTTAGGACATATGTTGATTAATGAATGTTCATTTATTTTTTGATAAATTACCAGCTTCTGAAGTTTGGCACACTCGTGGTAGATCACCCTGTGTACAAAATAACAAAAATAAACGTGCAGCAAAAAGGACATAGGATGTTGTATCCAATCGTCCAACACCATCAGAAAATACGTTCAAAAAATATTTACCGAAAGGTGAATAATACCTCCAGTTTTAGTAGAAAAAAAGCGTGTAGTTCAAGCAAACCAGGAAGAACAGCTAGATATACTGCTTCATTTCGAAGGTAAGCCCATCCATATTTATTCGCGAATAGACTTTTTTGAAACATTGTATTATTTTTTAGAAACTTCTGAATAAATAATGCAGTCGACCAATTAGGTAAAAGTTATTCCAAAATCCAGCATACGTTAAAAAAATAACAGCTACAGACCATATAAAATTTTACCCGTACAAGTTTTAACAGAGACTCATAAAAGGAAGAGGCTAGACTTTTGCCGCCAGATGATTCAAAAGTTAGATAAAGATTCCGATTTTTTTACTAAAATATTATGGACTGATGAATCATCCTTTTCTACGGCAGGAGTTTTTAATAGAAAAAAATCGAAGGTCGTGGGAAAACAAGCACAACAGAAAAAGATTGGTAAAACAAATAAAAAAAGTCAGGAAGAAAAACTGTTAGCGTTTGGTGTGGAATTTTCAGAAACAAAATTGTTGGGCCTATATTTTATGATTATACTTTAACTGGAGTTACCTATCTGGAAATAATTATCCCAGAAGCAGAAAATAATCTTTTGCAGAATTTTCCGGAAGCCAAACTTGATGATATGATTTGGATGCAGGAAGGGGCAACAACGCATAGCGTCCTACCCGTTCGAGATCATTTGAATAATGTATTCCCAATATGGATAGAGAATAATGGCCCTATTAAATGGCCACCTAACAGTCCGGATTTGACCCCTATGGATTATTTTTTTGGGGGGATTTCTAAAAGACATTGTCAATAATAATAATTATAATAGTATTCAAGTCATTAAAGACAGAAATAAAAATCTGAATGTAAATAATGAAGCCATTTCCGGTGCAATTATAAATATATAAAAGACGTTATCAATTATGCATTGACAATAATGGTGGACACATCGAACATCTTTTATGAGTTATCATTTATTTATATTTAAATTTCCTAAATAAATCTTTGTTATCTATTTTGTATAAATATTTGGTTTCTTTCTTCCTCATTCTAAACCATTTTGATTATTTCATTAAAGCAATATCACTTATCAAACATAATAGTTGTCATTTTCATAGCTCACTTTAATAATGTTAACTTTTTCATATTTACAGTAACTAGTTTAACTAAGATATTCGACGTTTAATAACTCAAAAGCGGTATATGATGGGGGTAACATATGGTATATTTTTGAAATCAGTAACAAAGGATCATTCCAAAAATTTAATAATATGCTATTTAAAAAAATATGCACGCTACTGTACTTTTGATAGCATTTTAACAAAATTCAGTCATAACCACACAACTATTATTTAAAACTTTTTTTCTATAGGCAATAATAACGATGATAAGGTGTGGATAATTTATAATGAATAACCCTGTACACTCAAAAATAATTTTAAAAAGTAGCGCATTTAAGTTCCAGTAACTTCTAATTGGATTTTTTCTTTAATATTCATTAGCCTAGTAGCTATGATCCGAGTGAGAATACGTAAGCCCTGTAAATGCAGCAAATTTGCCATATCTCCATCCTGACTGGTTCACCGTGTACAATCGACAGACTTGCAGTCTACCGATTACTTAACGAAATTGATTTTCGCTTTGTTTTGAATGTACACAGTTTGCCAGCACCAGGTGACATAATACTGACTAGCAGTAACGAATACTGATTATTACCAAACCAATGTGTGTACCGTGTATTATATTATAACATTTCGATTGTTTTAACAATAATGAAACTTTAAATTATTCTTTGATCTAAGAAAAATAGCATTGTTTACGAATATTTTAATTTTATTTATAATGTAACATGAAATGTAGAAACTAATGCAATCAGTACTATTTAAAATCAAAGTCTTTTTGTCATTATGTTAAACTGTGAAATTATTATATGCGTACATTTTAGAAACTCGCTGAAAATTAAAATAATTAACTAAATTGTGATCGGCACCTTCGCCAATTTTTTAAAAAAGTAGTTTATCTTGTATCAAAAAATACATTTCCCAATTTGATACATACACAATACACATACCTACAAGATAAAGTGCTTCGTAAGAAAAATAATGTTTATATTACATGTGTATAAATGTCATCAAAAAAATAATTATAGTGATTACTAATGTGATACACAATTTCATGTGTCAGTGGCAAATGCGAATAATTTTTTTACACGAAATTTATGCATCTAAATCTGTTGGCTACAAAATTATTTTCGTCATTTCTTTCGACAGCTACTAATTCTAGTTACGATACACATTTTTAAAAATATCATATCTACATGACTAAGACTAAAACGCTATATTTCTAGACTATATAATTCACCAATCATGCCAAAATAACTAGTACGTATATATTTAATAACTTTTTTTTACCTTAGCTGTTAGTACCTAATAAAAATATTTCATCCTTTATTGAGCATAGGTACATTTGAGCCTCTATTATATAAGAATTAGTCAATTTCCACAATCATAACTGCACTATTAAAGCAAGCAGAGAAATCAATAAATTCTGTGTTTTACTGCAATAATAATAAATTCTTGGCATTTCAGAGACAATAATAAACCTAAGTGTTATTTTATTTTGTCTATTTATAAATGTCAATTTGTTGGCACAGATTCAAGAGACAAACAAACTAAAAACTAACCTCTACAAATTTAATATTAAATTAAATTGATTAATTTTAAGTCGTATATAGGTATTGATTATTTAATTATTTAATAATAAAGGTTTTAATGTTAAAATCGGAGTTAATTTTTTATATATCACACTATATATTTAAAGGAAGAACTAGGTTTAAATTTTAAAAATCAATAACCTATTTCGAATGCCGCTCGTTATCTACACTTTTTATTTTATTTATCACTATTTTACACTAGTCAACGAATTATTAACTATAACAATTTAACTTTTTTGTAATATAACCTCTATTATTTAGAACATGCCGAGTGTTTTAACGATTTTTACGCATTCGTATTAAATTTTTTCACAACCTTTAGATATATTAATTAGAGTTTATTTAAAAGCAGTTTAAACAAATTAATCACAACATTTTTATAATAAAATTAACAGTTAGAAGGACGATCTTATAATATGGGCAGTCTGGTGTCGTCATTGCAGTTGCACGAACTCCCTCGAATCGACGCGATTATACTCGAAAGCTTTTCAGGACCCTCCGTAAGCTAAATCGTTTGAATGTGTTGGAAATTTCATGAATGCCTGACATTTTTTGCAATACCGAAGCTTACCCCAGCATAACTCCGTTGAAAAGTTATGGACTTTTCCTAAACAAATGTTCAGATAATGAGCACGATATGTTTTATTGTTTACTAATTTTTTAATTGCAACAGAATTAAATAACATCAAATACTCACGTGGGAGGCGTGAAATTAAATCGTAAAGGCTGGATCCCCTAAGTCACGCTTATCAGATTTTAAGATCTCTTCAGATTTTGTTTTACTCTTTTAATCGTAAAATTTTATTCAATAATCGTCCCTAATTTTGTTACTTCCTAATATATAATACTATATTTGTTAATTGTACTACACTAATCTCTTGTATAGAGTAAATTAATAAATGTGATTTGTGTACAGGGTGATCCCTATAAAACTGTACCCGTTACTTCTTTCATCGGCAACACATACAGAATTGAATAAAAACAGTAACACCTAATACTAGTGAATCAATTTGACAGACAAGGTACTTCATGTACCAAATGATTAAAATTTCAACATTGGTAATTGCTGTGGTTTTTATGTGAAAAAAGTGTATATTTCGAAGGCTTCTTCTTAAAAATTAACAAATTCTTGTCAGTTCTGCTTTTACATTTCTGTCGCAAACATTATCCATGGTGCCTAGAGTTCGACAAGTTCATATTAATCGTCGGTTAAGTGATTTACGTGGTCGAATTATTAATATGCAGGAGGTCGGACTTTCACTTACGGAAATTGCCCACCACATAGACCGTAATGTGATAACTGTGTGTTGAAATGTTGCTTAAGGTGGTTTGAAGAAGGTCTTTATGAGCACCGTCATGGTTCTGGACGTTTTATGAGGACAACAGTACGTGAAGAACGTCATCTAAGAAAATTGGCTGTAAGAGGTTTTCAACAACACGAGCTTTGGGAAATGATTGGATGGAATCTTTAGGACAATGAGTACCATGGCGGCCATATATTGACGAATAAGATCTTTTGCGCTTCGTTCCTACCAATCCATTTTATGCCTACCTCTTATTCTATTTCATCACGCCTTCAGGTTGTAGTGGTGTAATGGGCTAGTGCATTGGATGCAGGAATGACATCATGTTTGTCGTTAGTGACGAGTTTCGGTTTTGTTTGTGGGTCCATGATGGACAAAGGAGGGTAAGACATTTCCGCGGGAACGAGGAAATTTATACAAGTAGTTGTTGGATACCATACTGCCCTTACGCGTGGAGTGATGGTTTGGGGGTGCAATATGTTTTGGCAATAGGTCATCACTAGTTTCCGTTCAGAGCAATTTGAATGTGGCTCGTTACATAACAAACGTGTTAGAAACTATTGCAGTGTCATACCTTCGAGCGTTAAAGTTTGCGTCTCTTATTTTATTTTCATATTTTTTCTAATGGAAATATACAAATGTGATGAGGACTTCTGAATTATGTTCGACACCCTGTATGTTAGGTCACTATGAAACTCCATTCCGGTGCCTGAGTTTTAGGAACTGCAGTGCGGCTACAACTGGAAAACCGTATCGATGCTGACGTCTTGACGTCATCCCGCGTTCGGTGACGTCACTTAATATTCTCTGCTGCTGATATACGGTGTGTCCATTACGTATTTATAAAGTTGTAACGTTCACAGTTCTTCTTCTCTTAGAAACAAAATACGTATAATCGCATTTATTATTATTTCTTTAATAAAAGTTAAATATAAAAATAGATTTCTTCAATATATGAGCCCTAATTGTAGATACGTAAGCTCAAGCTCTCTTCCATTTAAGTTACTTTCAGGGTAAGGTAATTTATTTAAAAATGAAATATTATTTTTGCTTTTTTGGATAATTTGAATGATTATGTGTAAAAAAACTGATTTACTGAGCAAGAAAAATTACAGTGGCGTAGTATGAAATAAATTGATGAGTTTAAATGGTAGATGTACTCGAAAACTAAGAGACCCAGTATATCTGAATTATTAAAATAGCTATTCAATATTGCTTATGAACTGCTCAATAAATGTACAGTACAGTACAAGTTCTATATCGACTTCTCAATCTGTTTGAAAAATAGTTAAAAAAAAATAATTGAAAAAAATTAATTTCAGCACCCTGTTTCTCTGATACCGAGCGAAATATGATATACGTTTATTAAAATATTATTTTTTTAATGGAGGATCTATTTGATTGTCGCAGTCTTGGTACTTAAAATGGGACACCCCGTATATACGGATATTTTTCGAAATAGTTCAGCATGTTATATTCTAGTGAAAGTTAAATTTTAAGTCAATGTGAAATATTAAATTATATAGTTCAATATAGGCTGGTCCAGTTTCCGAGGCACAAACTTTAGGGAATGTGTAGAGTATATAAAAATAATAGGAGTTTCTCCTATGAACATAATTCGGAAAATGCACTCAACAACTTAGCCGAGAAGATCACCCAATCCCTTCAAATGAAAGAAAATGCGATGGGAGCTTTTCTTGACATTGAGGAGCATTTAATAATGTACTGCCCGACATCTTATATGCAGCAGTGGCTGCAAGAGGAATTGAGCCGACTATGGGCAACTGGATACGTGCTATGCTACCAAACAGAACCATAACAACGTCTCTACGGGAAGAAACAGTTAGCTTTAGAGTCACAGAAGGGTGGGGTTCTCTCTCTCTTTTGTTTTTACTTCTTGTGGATGACCTACTGGCTATTCTCACACTGTGGGAGGTTGAGGTTCTAGTATATGCAAATGATCTAGTCATATACTAGTCAGGCGTGACATGGAACAGATGTGTGTAAACCCTCAAGAAACAGTAATAGTACCATTCACCTGGAAAAGGAAACTGGAGAACTTAAGACCGCCCTCCTTAATGGGTGAAACTATTTCATTTGAGGAAGAGGTTAAATATCTAGAAATCATTCTAGATGACCAATACGACCTGACTTTCAACATCCTTTCTCCGGAAAGAGATGAGAGGGATCGGATGTCGACCTACTGAGGGTAAACAATTACTGGTTTACAGACGGCTCCAAAACTTCCGAGGGAACAGGAGCCGGAGTACATAGCTATAGACCAATGGTCAGGATATCCTCAAGCCTAGGTACTAATGCAACAGTTTTTCAGGCCGAGGTTCATGCCATTGAACTGTGTGTGCGAGGGCTGGAATATATGCATCTTACACGCAAATCAATAAAAATTTTCATAGATAGCCAAGCAGCTATAAAAGCTCTTGGCTCCTACTGGTGTAACTCCAAAACAATATGAAACTGTCAGAAAGCTCTAAATTATAAGAGCAAAAACAACAAAGTGACTCTGGTCTGGATACCCTGTCACTCTGGTATGGAAGGTAACGAAATAGCTGACTCCTTGGATAGAGAAAGAGCGGGATCACTAATCATCTGACGAGAACCGATACTTGGCATATCTCTAAGTAGTGCTAAGATGACTATCTCAACCTGGACTAAAGAAAAACTTTCCAGTATTGGCAAGAGTTACTAGGATTAGTTTATAAAATGCCCTTTGAAATCAAGAACTAAGAAACTTTTAGAGTTAAACAGGGTAAACCTAAAAACTCTAACAGGGCTATGTACCGGACACTGCCGACTAAACTATTATCTGCATAAACTCAGCTTAGCGGAAAACGCCGAGTGCCGTCTGTATCTGGAGAATGTGAGAAGGCAGACTACATCTAATTCACCTGTCCCGCTGTGGAGAGGATCGGATTATCATTATTTGGAAACGGGTAACTGCTGCCAGAGGATCTGGACACAGTTTCGCCCAATAAAGTTATCAGTTTCATTAAGAGACTGAACTTATTAGGTGAAATATAATTAGGAGTAAGCCACAATAGGCCTGCTGATGGCCGCAGTGGAGGGTCTATAGGGCTCCTCTCACAAAAACCTAACCTAACCTGACTGTGTATTTTGAGATTAATACTATTAATTGTGTTAATTTTTGTCCTTGTAACTGTGAATATTATGCTGTTTAGTAACGAAGAATATGCAGATATTTATTATTGCTATGGATTATGTGATGGAAATGCTAATGCAGCAGTTCGTGAATGTCAAAGATGTTTTCCAAATATAAGACTTCTAGATTTTCGCATTTTCATTAGAACACTTTGGCTTGCGCTTAAATAATGAATTGAACAGAATTTGTAGAAATAATAATCAAAATCGTATTCTTCAGGCTTTTAATAACAGGCTGAGCTTTCGCAAAGCAGCTCAGCAACTGCAAACACCGAAATCGCAAATATTGCGAACGTTACGAGATGGCCACAGACATACTTATCATCTATATCCCGTGCAGCAGTTACGTCCTGGGGATGCTGAAAAGCGCCAATGGTTTTTAAATTCAGCAGAAGGAAATCCTGATTTTTTGTGTCAAATTCTATGGGCAGATGAATTTGCATACATTATAACAAGAGTAATGAACTACCACAGTATTCATGTTTAAGTCGACAAAAATCCTCACGAAATTCGACCTCGGTCATTTCAAGATAAATTCTGTATGAAAATAACGTTTGTGACCCATATTTGCTACTCCCAAGGTTAAACTCTCAATTTTTCTATGAGTTCCTTATCAACGACCTGCTTGCCTATATCGAGGATTTGTCCCCCGAAAGCATTTTTCAAATTATGTTCATAGAAGAAACTCATAATATTCTTACATACACTTCACAATCCTGAAGTCTATGATTCGGAAACTGGATTACCCTGTATATTGGGCACGGCATTGTAGTTGACTAGAGCACTCCATGTAACATGCTCGACTAGTCACTGGCTATCTGCTCCTACGTTCGAATCTTAACTTCAGCAGATGGCAATTTCATGGGAAGTGGTTTCATGTCCTCGTTTTTTCAATATATAATTCCCTTCACAACAGCTTCTTCTCTAGGCTTTGGGGTTTGTCTCATTTATGTGGTTTGTTTTTTATATCATTAAAAATTCATCAAAAAAAAGGTAAATGGATTTACAATCTCCGAGAATTTTACATAATCGTTATCACCCATCTCGGACGATTTGTATATAAGGAAACAAATCGTCATCAATCAATTTTCATATGACGGAGAACTCCAGATGTTTTCTAACAATAACTTTAGAGACTGTTGATAACTGATGCAACTACAGAATATTTTTTCTCCAACATATGTATTTGACAATTTTAGCGAATCCACCCTCTATGTAAGCTTCCAAGCTACAAAGCGCTTATATATTCACCATCCCTTAACATGTAGGGTGCTATTTGGAATACTAGAATGTAAATTTATGTTCGTATACAAGGAATATGTTGGGAGATAAAATTACTCGAAAATGCGAGGTGTTGATTGTGGATATAAGAGAATTCCAACAATCGCTCTAATTTTGTAAAACAATTTGTTAAACATAACCGTTCAAAGTTTAGTTAATGGTTTAGACTAATGTTCAATGTATTCTCCATGTGTGATCATAAAATTATTAATCAATGTTTGATACGATAAATTGAATTAAAAGATGTCGGTAAACTATTCCTAAAATTGTCAGAGAATCATTATCTTATGAACAACCACTTTCCCGGCTATTTTCCACTATGAAAAGTGAATTATGAAAAAGATATCAAAATGTTTGAAATCTCCATAAAAAATGAATCAATTGAGAGGAGAAAAGAGGGGAAAAGAGGGGAAAAGAGGACGGAATATAGTTTATTCAAATTGAAATTTACAAGGGACGAATCGAAGAAAATGAATCAAATTATTTAAAAAAAATCTCTTACAGTATTTCTGTTGTCTTTAAAATTTGCAACCTCCCCATCCCCGTACAAAGTTACTTTAGATATATAGAGATTTGTATTGTCTGGGTTGATTAGTTGATTATGAATACAAAAATAATGTTCCTTTAAATCCAAAAGCACCTTGTATTTCAGTAAATATCTGATTCATCTGTCTTTTCCATTTCAAACACACTTTATTTTCTTAAACATTTTCCTTTTATCCTGAACTTTTTCTTTATAAAATTTCCTTATGAATAGCTTTTATAATATCATTATATTGTTACCCGCAAGGCAAAAACTTGTCTTCCAGAAGTCAATCTTACTTTGGTTTTGGTTCGTTCATTTCAAATATTACGTAAAATGAAATTCTTTGTATTATCATCTAGTAATTGTTATCCCAATTTATCTCACAAAATAAGCACTCGGAATTATAAATATATTGGCTGTACAGGATGATTTTGTGAGAATTCTCCACCCCCCCCTAATTTCGTTATTTTTATTGTTACGAAAAATTGGTAAAAACAGAAGTTATAGGACTATTGATGTAGATATTGAAAATCATATCAGAAAAACAATGGATGCTCACACAAGATGGCTACAGTTATTAATTTTATTTTTTAAATTGAACATCCTGTATATTTAAGTCACATATTTGACTAGAACGATTTCTCACGAACACAATGATATAGCGGTTGATGGGTCTATCTCTAATACCAAGGGAGATATGGGGGAATTTTTGTGCGAAGTCCATCCCCCGTTAACTTTGTTATTTCTAACTCTACAGTGTGTCCCAGAAAATGAGGGGAGCATTACTTTGCCTATCACTTAGATAGGCAAAGTAATGCAGCATTTTTCCCCATTATCATGGCGTCCGGAAAACAATTGAATTCCGAATGGTTTAGACGTTGTTTATGAAAAAGCCAAAATCGTCATTTTTAAAAATGCCTTTTGACTTTTTTATTTGTTTACAAAAATTACGTCAATTTCATTTTTTGTTATAGACGCCATATTGGATTATTGCATTTTTAAAATCAGAAAAATTGTCTGTTTGAAAATTAAATTAAGAATGCCACTGTAAAGTCCTTAAAAAAATATTGGAAAATGATCTTAAACATTTTGAAATTAAACCACAAATAAAAAAGTTACAAAAAATTTTCGTTTTTCATTTTTACATCATATCGTTGAAAAATATACAGGGTGTTTCATTTGAAACAATTGAGAAAATTCAATTTAAAAAGTTCTTAATTCAATACTAATTTTTGGCCACCCTGTACATTTTTAGAAAATGAAAATGATTCAAAAATATTAATTAGATGTCTCGTAACTGGTATTCACATAAGTTTTTCATAAAACCCATAATTGTGACTGATTTTTTTAATATCCATCTGCAGATGGCATTATTTCAACAAAAAAAATTCATTACATCAAAGTGGTTGGGAGACAGCCAATAATAATACAGGAATGAATAGAGCCTAGAAAGAGGCTTCAAAAAATGTACTGATATACATAGCATTCCATTTAAAAAAAAAGGCACTTAGTCCTGTAATTTAGTCTTGGCTCGCCCTGTATGTTCGAAAATAATTTTCAGTTACAGACTCTTTTATCTAGTTTACTTGCAATTTTTTAAAACATTTCTAGCTGTCGTAGAACTCGAGATATCGAGGTCCGACGCACTATTGCCCCACCCTGTATAAAAAAAATCCAATTTTTTAGGTCCACTGACCTGAGATATTAAACAATTTGTAAAATTCGTGAAAATTTGTCTGCCCGTTTAGTTAGAATTTACACCATTAACCTCGGTAAATCAGGAACTTTAATTTTTCTTGTGCAAACATGTGCATAGACCGACTCACTCAAATTTAACAGACATGAATGCAGAACGAATATAAGTTGTGACCATGTATGCTAATACGATTGCAGACTTCAGACATTTTGAATAATAAATTGTATCAAGCGGTATGTATTTTAATGTTTATTTTATACTTTTGCTTTTACTTGTCTATTTGTAAACCATGAGGTAGTAGCCACTGATCCTGGACTGGTCCAGTTTCCTCTCCCCGATAATAACGGATTGAAAAGAAATGATTGCGAGTGCATCAAATCAGTATTTTTTATTTTATTTTTTTCTAGACTATATCAGATAACAAAATTGAACAAGCGTTTAATTTAGTCCTAATGGATTTTAACTACCAAAATACAATTTTAATGAGAACTTATTAATATTTTTACCGTTATCATACGAGTTTAATTTGTTAAAGATTATAGTCTTATTTTCTACTAATGGGTAAATAATTTCTTGTTCATGTATTCATTTAAATGGGGACTGCCCGAGGCAAATAAACGCGATTAGGAATGGGGATTAACTGCTTTGATCCGTACATCTGTCACGTAATTTAATTTGTTCGCTTTGTTGTCAGTGAATATTTCTTTTAATCAGACAATGTAACAGAAATATTCTTATTTGAACACAAAAATAAAGTTATGCATTCGATTTTCACAATTTTTTTTATTTGGAAATGTCCATAACTTTCTCTCCACACAGTGTTGATTAATATACTAAATTACAAAACATGGATAATAAAATAACTTAGGAGTATAAAGTTAGTTATTTTTCCAAAAGGTACGATATAGTAACAACAATTTAAAAGATGAATAGTTTCTCTTAAATTGTCGACAAAACATTATCTGCATTTTTTAATTTACCAATTATCCTCCAATCAAATGATTTCTTCAATTAAGTGATTCGCATGTATTGAATCTTGTCTTCTATTGAAGTCTCTTTCTTGTTCTGCAATTTGTTTTCCAAACGTTCTCACTGTCTATTCAATATGCACTTTGGGCATGTGACATATGTAATCTTAAACACTGCATATTAATAATGAAGTATCTTCACGAAATTATACTTCCATATTCAAGCTTAGATCGCACAAAAGTGTTATAAAGCAATTTCAGTGTATCTGCATTATTAAACTCACAGGAGTTTCTAATAATAAAGCCTAACATTTTAAAACTCTCTGATGTTATGCTACTAACATGATTTATGAAAGAGAGTTTGCTACCAAATATTATACCTAAGTCTCGAAAGACAGTAGGCCTTGCAATTACGATATTATTAAGAGTATAGTCAAAATTTAGTGCTTGTACTTTATTAGAAAATGTCATAACATTGCATTTTGTGATGTTTAAGGGTAATTTATTTTTAATGCACCAAATATTAAAGTTTTCCAAATCTTTCTGCAGACGATTTTCAATATTTTTAATAGAATAATCTTTAAATCATCCACATATAATAAATATTTACAATTTAAATTAGATATGTCATTTATAAAGATATTAAAATCTAAGAGTCCTAAATTCGAGCCTTGAGGAACTCCAGAAGTGGCACGTATTTCAACAGACTGGACTCCACAGAATTGCACAAATTGTTTCCTGTCAGATAAAATAAATAAAATAAATTCATACATCAGAATCATAAACTTTAGAGAAATTATTAACTATAGTAATAAGCCTGTAATTTTGTATTTTGGCACGATCTCCCTTTTGAAAACAAGGACAACTTTAGAGGTTTTCCAAGTTTCTGGAAAAACAGCAGTTTTAATAGCTATATTAAAGATGATTGTTAGAGGATATGTAAATACACAGGCAAAGTCTCTAATAAAAAAAGGCAGGAATATTGTCTAATCCAGTGGTAAATTTCGGTTTTAATTATTTTAAACTTGCATATACATCAGTTTCCAAAAAACCGCTTATATGAAAGTTATCAGAAGTTAAATCAGTTATTTCGTTTTCATAATTTTTGTAGAGTTGTGTATACATACATATCCTGGAAGTGTTTGGCAAATTTATTAACAATATTCTCATAGCCCAGTACATCTTCAGTATTATCAATCATGGTATCAGGTATGGTAAATGTATTTTTTTTTATTATTTAAAAATTGTCAAAATTTGTTTGGATTACTATTAATATTGCTTTCGATATTGCTGCAATAATTTTTATATGATATATCAATGTTTTCTTTGATTAACGTTCTCAGAATTTTGAATTCAGTCAGTGCATTTTCATCTTTATGCCTTTTATACCGTTTCCAGGCCCTATGCTTTATTTAATATTATGTATTATTTCACTTGTAAACCAAGTTGGATAACTTCTGTTACATTCCCTAGTTTTCGGTACACATACATCCAGTATCTGATAAATTTTGCTATAGAAACTTTCAATAGCTAGATCGACATTAGAGATATGTGTCAAAAAGTTTCAATCCACTTCTGCAAGGCATTGGTAAAGCTCGAGAAAATTTGCTTTGCGAAAATTGTAATGTATAGTATTTATTTTTTGTTTATTGTTTTTCGAAGAATTTTCTGATTTATAGATAAATACCAGTGTAGGATGATATGAATCTTGCGAAACTAAGATGTCGATTGTCTTTTCTAGAATACATTTTTTATTAGAGATAACCAGATTTAATAACCTATTATTGCAGTTTCTTATATTAACGTCAATAGGTGGCATTTAAATAGAATCTCTTACCATGTCCAAGCGATTTTCCGAAAAAAGTTTAAATATTTTATCGAATTTACACGGTACTTTGGAAAACACTATACCGGATGTAAATGACACCTGGCTCACCGCCTCTATTTTCATTGTTTATAGAAATAAATTAATGAAATTTTAACATATGGTTATACACATAAAAGTGTATTAGAAGCCAGTATTTTCAAATTTTATTCACTTCCGGTTTCGCTGGAAATTACCCCAACTTTTTTATTTTAAATGGAACACCCTGTATATTTTTACATTTTGGGTATTTATGGTGAATTCTTAATATACATTTTTGTTTGATTTCTTTCTTTCTTCAACAAAAATTTAAAATTTTGATTTAGTGTGCTGTGATCTACAAAAAATGTTTCTGATGTGATTTTTACTATTACAAAAATTGAATTATTGTTTTATGATGAATACCATAACTTGCTAAGTTATGGTATTCAATAAGAATTCACAGTGGAACAATCAAAACTATTCTAAATAAATAATGTAATACACAAAACCCCATACACAAAATAGTGTGCTGTGAAAACAATTGTAGCGATCAGCTGATCGTACAAATAATATCTATTGAAAGACCGACTCCTAAAAAAAGTGCGATCACACAAAAAAACCTCTATCGCGGTGTCGATCGCCAGGAATAATAGATATACGTCTACCAGTGCTGTAAAGTTATAGTGAAAAGTACGGCAATATATTTTACAGTAAAAATTAAGTCAATAATAATAATAAATATTCTTAATAAGTAATAATAATACTAAATATAACAGTGTGCAATTATATAAATTAGTAAATAGATAATTATCGACTCTGGTGAGTAATTAATTTTATTTAGAGTGCAAAATGCAAACTTCGAATTGTTATACAGGGTTCGGCCATTTTACTAAATGCAGTGACATACTGATGATAAATTTACAGTGTGTGTGTGTGGAGAGCTATTAAGAAGTATCCATCTGCCGTTCTATCCAATAGTGATGTAACAATTTTGACTTGATAAGCAAGAAGTTGACCAGTCTTAATTAGTAGAAAAAATTTCAAGTATAGGACCTTCGTACCCCGCGGACGAGTGGGACGTTTTCTTTGTTTAACGGAAGAGTTTGCACTATTTTAAACTTAGATTTTGCACTATTTGCATGTCAATTTTGCACTAGTTGTAACTATATTAGTTAATTTAGAAATTTAAAAATAGCGATAATTTAGTTACTCTATAATCTGTACATGGGGTGTCATAAAATCAATTCATTAAATTTGGGAGTAGGCAATTATTTAGCATTCCTTGTTAATACAATAATTAATAAATCGTAATATTACAAATCCCTCCTGTAAGTAGGAATACTTGCTGGGTAAAAAAATTAAGTAATACACGAAGGATTGCGTTGGCCAACTGCATCGTTCTAGTCTAGGTGAGTTAACCTTTACATTATAAAATTTAGTTTTTATTTATAAGCTTATTTATAGCGGGGATTAATTTTCTTTATTCGTTCGACAGAATGAATTGTTATTGTATTACAATATTCATAATTAATCATTAAATCATTTTTGAGGAAATCATTATTTTATTACTGTTACTAGTAGTTAGGGAATCTGCATAATTCAGAATTACGAAACATTACACAATTATCTTCCTAATTTAAAACTTTCGGAGGTGTAGTCATAATTCAGAGGTGGAAACAGGGGGGCTGTTATTTTCATGCTAAAAAATGTCAATTTAAAATCAAAAATCAACCTGTTTCGGGACTTTTTCTAAAAGTTCATAATTAGGCTTAAAATGAATTTATCCACACATACGGGAGCTCACTGTATTTATACTTTGCACGATAGAAAAGCCATTAATTAAAACTAATTACTTCCTCACCCCTCAAAGTGAGGAAGTTATGTATCGTGAAAAAATTTTTGAAAATTTTTATTGCAATTCTGGACGAATCTCGACGAATTATGACGATACATAAAATTTCAGACAAGAAAAAATTTTCTGTCTGTGTGTGTGTGTCTGTCTGTGTGGCTCGCGATAGCAGCTACAGTTTTTGTGATAAAGGTGATATTTGGTACACACATTCTAGAGGTCAAGAAAGAGATTGAGTTCGTTAATGAGCAAAATCGGTCCCAATGTCTAAAACAAATATTAGTGACATTCCACCAATGTGACTTTTTTGAAACGTCAAAACGTGACATTTTTGAAACGTCAAAATTTACTTTTATTAGAAACTCCACCACACGTTGAGTTTTACTACGGTGAGAAAGTTCTGATCCCCAAGTAATTGAGAGCGGTTTTTTTATTTAAACTATAGAATTGCTACCGGATATTTATATTTTGTTTGTAATACATTTTCTTGTCACTAAAACTTTCTTTAAGTTAATGGTCATATACGTAACACAGGTCATTTACCAGCAATTACAATCCGTGCGTTTCGAGAAAATGCCGGATGCGCTAGTCATACAAATACGATCTTAAATGTTGTAAAAATTCAGTCAGAATTTGTAATAATATCTTATTAGCAAATATACCGCCTGCAAATAACATCCATGATGCATTTGAGCACATCTGTTGCAATTTTAATCTTGCAAAACTTTCCTGTTTCCCAAAGCTTTTATTGAACACATTTGAATAATATCAGTTTCGTGACGGACTGAACTAAATGGCACATACAAATTATTATATTATGTAGCATGTAATCCTAGGTACATGTATACACCGTTATTACCCAGATAATATTTCCTATGTGTAAAAATGTAAGTTTTACAGGAGTGGAATAAAATTTATTATTGTAAGAAATTATGAAAATTGTAATTTCAAATACATTTCACAAATAATAATAATAATAATGAAACAATAAATTCTGATCAAATTAAATTACTTTTTTCAGAAATTGTTGTCTATATTTTGCAAAAAATAATAAGTTTCCCACATAAGTTTATCATTTAGGACTGACACTGAAAACCACAAGGGGAAGTATTTTACTATGTGACGTAGTATTAAAACGAATTAAATAGCCATGGAGCTCTAGATTTATAAAGACGTAACTAGAATTGTACGAGAAGGGCCGGGAATATTCAAGAAAGTCCTAGATCATATACGGATGGATATATAAGGCACACGGTGGGTCGAGGAGCTCAGTCTTAATTTGGAATTATACGAGTAAAGAAGAAATAAATTAGAGACTGAAGTAGTGATTTGCGAGAGTAAATTGTGATTATAGTTAAGTATCGTTATTAATTATTAATTAATAAAGTTGTGGGTAAAGTGGTACCAACGATTCTACGATATGAGGTGTTTATGTATATAGAAAGCACGTAACAATATATATGATATGATTTAAAAAATTACTTTTTATTGCTTGTCTAATTTTCACTTTATTTGTTAGTTTTACAACTAGTTTCATCCTATTCGGATATTTTCAAGTAAACTAAAATGTATATTTTAGTTTGGATTTTCACAAAGTAACTTCATCTTCAATCAACTATATATGATATGAATAGTGAGCAATTAAGATGCATATAGTGTAACGGTCCACTTTTTTGGCCTAATCAAAAGCCCTATCTTTAACGAGTAAATCACTTGCAGTCGCAGTAAGTTAGTGTCTGTTTAATTTAAAAATCTGATAATACGGCCCTGCGAGCTTAAATTATTGTATTTAAAGAGTCAAGGGCTGGACGCAATTTGAAAACACTCAGTAAAAGTGCATATGCCAAATAATATGGGAAAATAATTATATTCTCTGATGTTGTTAAAAAAGAGTTTCTTGTATTTTATATGCCTTATAAATTTAAATCTAGAGTGTGTAGAACTAATCGTGCGTGACCATGTCTGTTTCTAAGGAAGTTTGCGTAACCTGTAGCCCTGTGATTGGTCAAGAACACGGGAGTGCACGGGAGCGCGCGGGGGTGCGGACAGTTCGCAACGAGGTCGATGAAGAATCGATAGAGGAGTTCGCCTGGGGCGATGGAGTAGTAAGGACGTATAGATTCCGCCTAGAGTGGTGGTAGAGTGAAGACGAAAAGTCCCTAGGGCGGTGGTGGTGAGCGAACTTATGTGAGTGCTGCCAAAGACAGCAATTAGTGGCTGAATATTCAGTAATATGGTATAGTTATAGTACATTTAGTTACCGCGGTGTATTTTGTCTTATGGAATGCGGTGTTTGAACAAGTTATGGTATGGTTTTTTATTTAGATCCCATTGGAGGATTGCCTTTGGTATAGAGAAGATGCTATTAAGCCGTTAAGTGACAACAGTGTATTTGGTCTTATGGAATGCGGTATTTTGAGCAAATTATATTATGGTGTTTTTTGGACGAGTCCAGTAGGACCTTTGCGATTACTGAAAGTAAGTGATTAACTTAATATTGCCAACCTCTTTTCTGACAATTAAGATATACTGTGTATTGAGTGAACTCTAGTTTGAACTTGGGTTATTTAGTTAAATATCGTTATGTTTATTTGATATTTGATGTCGTATGTTGTTTTATTTGTTTTGTAACCAAGTGGTTAACAATTATTGTCTTTTGGCTAACTGTAAATACCGTTATTTTTATTTGACATTTGATGTCGTATGTTGTTTATTTGTTTTGTAACCAAGTGGTTAATAATTATTGTCTTTTGGTTAACTGTAATATTTGCTTAACGCTAAATTTTTATTATAGCCAATACTGTGTCTTTTTTATGAGTGCACTGACTTGTGGTCGGACATTCATTTTAATTACTGTGCCTTCTGTTTTGTAACCGAATTTGTATTCATTTTTTCCAGTTTTTATTGAATAGATATGTATTTTGTTTAATTTAGCTGTTTTGATTAGTTACCTGTTCTTGAAATATAAAAAACTGGTGGTGCCCAACTAAAAACCCTGTATATATAAATATACATTTAAGCAATCCAAGCTAAACTGGTGGAAAGGTTAAAGCTCATCCCTGGGATATACAAATTTGGCGAATCTCTTGCTTGCTGGGTAAGTTTTAAAATAACTGGCTTGCTTTTTATAAAACTAAATTTGAAATAAATGTAAAAAGGGGGTCGTTATAATAGAAGCAATTTAAAAAATGCAACAACTATTTTAAAATGTTGGTTACAATTTTATACCAAGGTGTCTTGCCACTGTGCAGAGCAACCAGCATTACGGTCACGCTTATCTAAAAATAGATTTTTGTACCACCAAAGGATATTATCCTAGCAACGACGACATCTGTCTATATATCGGCTATCCAATTCCTGTGGTTACATGCTATTGGCTGAATTGTTAATGTAAGTTAGTGTTAACTTTCTTCAGATGACGATCTTTTTTTTTCGAAATTCAAGGTTATCTGAAAGAAGAAATATTAATGGACTTTCTCTGAAATGTCAGATTATATTGAAATATTTTTTTGCTAATTTTATTTTTATATTTATGTATTTTGAAGTGTGAGATAATTTTATTACAAAAAACATTTTTATTATTATTCAGTAACTTATAGTTACGAAAGATTAATGCAGAGTTTAATAATTTTTTTAATAGTCACTAACGTTAAAAAATATGCCACAAAAATTATATTACAAACATACAGCTTGTCACAAATAGCGCCATTAAGAACGAGTCACTTATTGTATAAACATTTTTTTTATAAACTTCTTTTCCAAAATGAACACTTTCCATTTTAAAACCCATGTGAATTTTGTATGTCACCCCATATATGTTACGTTTACATCAACGTCAATATTTAGGGTTCATTTAAACGTAAAGTATTTAGAATACTAAATGGGCTGTTGAAATGTATTTGTGAAATGTATGCGGGTAAACTTCAACAAACAATGTTAGAAATGAATTCCTAAAGCCAAGTCACAAAGTGGATGGTTTGAAAGAACAAGTAGACCGTAAAAAATCCTGCTGAATAATGTTGATGAGGTACTTAACATGTAAAATATTATAAGGAATTGCGGGAAATGGATGTGGATGTGGTATACTCTAAAAGTATATAATAATAATATCAACCACTTCTTTGGTTTTATTAAGATTTAAAAGGTAAATTACTTCTAGATTGTCTTTTGTTAACGATTGTAGTTCTCGCAATAGCTATTTAATACAAAATTATAAGATTTCATTAACAAAACTAACATCAAGTAATATGGATCGTTATATCTTTTTCTCTCACAACTTTGTAAACATACATATAATAAATTCTCTTGAGTAAATGGAACGACAGTAATTATCACCACAAGCTGTATGGAATAGATAAGACTAAACTGCATTGGGTTTACAGTAATAATTGTCTGATATCTGTTCCCTATTTCCTTATGCCGGTTTCTCTCCTATTTTATGTCAGAAAATGTAACTAGGTGAATTCTCTTCTATTTATAGAAGGAAACTTCCAGTACAGGACTTAAAATTCTAAGAAATATAAAACTGTTAATAAATAATTTCAACATAGACATATTCACATACCTCTTACAGGGGACAACAACAAGATAAAAAATAACAAAACAAACAAAAATGCCAAAATGGATAAGATCAATAAGTTGTAGGCAAACTTTAATAGGTTGCCTCCAAAAAATTACTGTACAGGGTGTCCATAATTCCCGCCAAGAGCTTGTATTTCCTAAACAAAAAAAAGATATTTGAGAAATTTGATATATACAGAGTGGGACAATAGTTTGTCCGACCTCGATATGTTGAGTTCTGTGATAGCTACAAACTTGATTTAAAAACATGAATAAACTAGACAAAAAAGTCTATAACCGGCAATTATTTTCAAATATACAGGGTGAGCTAAGACGATTCTACAGGGTCAACGAACATTTTTTTTAAATGAAATGCCATGTAATCACATTTTTTGAAACCTTTTTGTGGCCTCCCTTCCACTCCTGTATTATTATTAATTTTCTCCCAACCACTTGGATGTAATGATTTTTTTTGTTGAAATTATGCACGTGTAGGTATATTAAAAAAAAATCATTGCAGTCACAATTATCCATTTTAAGAAATAATATGTTTTACAGGGTGCGTCAATAGTGTGTTCTCCTTCGATAACCTTTGAACCGTTAGTGATTCAACAATTTATTAAATACAAAAGTTTTTTGGGTCGATAAGATCTATCATTTAAAATTATTCTGAAATCTACAGGATGCTTAAATTCTCTGTTACATACAAGAAATATTTTTTTTTAATGGAACACATTGTACATTTTGTCACTATTTTATTAAATGAAAAGAGGATTATACAGTGATATTTTGTTTTTTGGATTTGCATGCAACGTTGCCAAGCTATTTAACATTTTCTGGAAATTTAAGGATTTATAAGGGTCCGTTTAATAATTTTTATTTACATATGAAAACAAGCTGGGTAAGCAAATATTATACTATTCTTAGTTCATACTACACGCTAAGTATTAATACCTTTTTACATTATTCTATTTTACAGGGTGTCCATGACGTCATGTCAATTAATGCGAATTTCAAATGGTATTAACTCTGTTTTTTTAAATAGAACACCCTGTATTTTTTTACGTAGTTATATTCCTCCTTCAAATTGCTTTCTTTTTTGTATAACACTTCTTACAGCTAACTGTTGTACGTTTGGAGATAATTAAGGTTTTCTCTCTAACCTCACAATCATACTAAAAATTAATACAATTTTATCAAGAATGGCTTTGGAAAAACAAAAATTGGTGAAAAATTATTTTCTATAAAATCATAAAGGAAACAGCAAAAGTAGCAAATTTATTGAATAACAATAATAACTCATCGACTTAACAACAAAAATAAACTCTAAATTCAAGAATGGTTGTCATAAATGTTTATATTCGATTATCGGCTAGAGCTTTGAAAATAATAATGCGGAAAACAAAAAATTACTTTAACACAAAATGTCTTTCACAGCGGTTTAATCATTTAGGACGTATGTATAGTAAACAAGAGTAAATTAAATAAAGGTATAGAGGCAGTCTAGGGATACAATAGATACAACAAAATGCAGAAATACGTTAAACGAATTTATTTACTAGCATCTTAAGTCTATAAAAACCCAGGAAAGCTCTTCTAGTATTTTACACAACTTATGATGTGATAGAGGAAAAACGCTGGAAATTTTCGATCTCAAAGATAGGGATGTTGTTGTTACACAATACAGAGTTCACAAAGTGATACAAAAGGTTTAAGAAATAAAAATTCGGAGCCTGACAATGTTCTAAAAACTTAATGTAGCTATTACCAGAAATCAAAATTTATGTTATTTAGAAATATTGTACATTTATTAATTTCAAATAAACATTTTTGGTATATTACACTCTAAAACAGGGCATATCACCAGAAGGGTCTTTGCCGATATGGAAGAGTCTTGCTAAGTTAGATTAATGGCGGAAATTTTCCAAAAAATATATTAGAGGAGGCGTTAGATCCTGAATGAAATATTTCTCCAAAAAGTATTCGGAGAGAAATGAGAATTGGAAGAATGTTAAGTCTTGTTTAGACCTCTTACCCGTACCTGTTCACCATTTTTAAAAAAATGACAATGTTTTCTATATATTTTATTTTATTTTTGGTGTACCCTAGCGAAAACTGGATAAAAGAGTTCAATCCTAGAAATATTGGAGAACAAGGAAAACAGATGAGGAGAAGGCATTTTTCCCTACCTTGTAACGTATACAGGATGATTTAGTTTGAGTCAATTAAACTTCTCCAAGTGATGGAATATCAAAGATCAGTGGCGGTTCGTGGGTCAAGAGATAGGGAGGTCAATTAGAAAAGTTTACTGTATTACCTACCTTTTAAAGTGATTTAAATTCCAAGTCGATCCTCCGGTCTTTTTGAGATGCAAAGTGGTTAATTACTTTTTCAT
Source organism: Rhamnusium bicolor (assembly GCA_029963845.1). Taxonomy (NCBI): domain Eukaryota; kingdom Metazoa; phylum Arthropoda; class Insecta; order Coleoptera; family Cerambycidae; genus Rhamnusium; species Rhamnusium bicolor. The sequence goes on from JANEYF010005958.1 coordinate 66,600, forward strand.
TAAAGTCTTTTATCTTCTTTATTAATGACCTTTCTATGGTAAGCATAGCTAAAGAAGATAACCTTTCCTGACCCATGGTATTTCTTAAAAATAAATGTCTTTATTCTTTTTTAAGGTGGAAAAACAACGTTCACTTTCAACGGTAGTCATAGGGAGAGTATACAAGATTTTTAACAGTTTGACACTTTCAGAAAAAGTATTGCACAAATTATTGTTAATAAAAAGCTGTAACAAAGCAACTGCACTTCACTATTGGAAAAATCTTCTCGGCTATATAATACTTCTAATTCAGTTTTAAGTTTCAAATGATTTATGACTGGATACTCCGTTTTAACTAATTTAAACATATCTTGAGGAAGGCTTTTTTTATAATCATTAAATCGATCTGCATGAAATAACTGAGACACTGCTAAATGATTATTGAAGCCAAACCTGTTTTTGATCTCAGATGTAATTATATCACAAACTTCTAATGAAATTCTCTCTTTTGATTCTTCAGTTTTATCTCTCTGGGCAGACTGCATGGATGTCTCCTCCAAATAGTTATTCAAAATTTTATTTCTGATGTCTTCAATTTTACTATTAAAAACGCCAATACACTTATTTACTGTTGTGACATCGATATTACATTTTTGTAATTGATTGAACAATATATCACAATGAGGCTTAACTAAATGAAAAAAATTGAACCAGTAAAGAAAATTCATTTTGTAAGTAGTTTTTTAAACCAATAGCGTAGTTTATCGTGTTGTTTTCTGATTCATTATCAATGATTTTTTCTACACAATCTAATAATTCTGTTCGATAGGTATAAATAGTCTCTATGCACTTTGCATTAAAATTCCATTGTGTTGGAGCCGCTTTAGGTAATCTCACCTTAAAAACATTATCTAACACGGCTGTTCTTTTTGGCGATTTTCCAAAGAATGAAGAAAAGCTATGTAAATTAGCAAAAAAAATTTTATGCTTTTATCCTGACTTGATGCTTTTTGTAAAATTAAATTTAGTTGATGAGCGTAACAAAGAATAAGATTTGCTGAAGGATAACTTTTTTTAATTTTGGCTTGTACACCTCCAAAAGCACCACTCATTACTGATGCTCCATCGTAACTTTGTGCTATCAATTTTTCAGGACTTTCATTAATTTTCAGACATTCTAACTCTTTTAAAATTACATCTGTCAAATGCTGCAGTGTCATTCCTTGAGGCTGAATAAATTTCCAAAATCTCTCACATACAACACCGTCTAAAACGTATCTAAACACAAAAACTACTTGTACTTTATTCATAACCCAACTTATATCCATCTTTCAGTTTTAATATATTTTGTACAACACTCATATTTAATAGTAAACACCAAAAACACTGTTTTACTTAATTTCACGACAAGTAGAGATTTACTAATAAAATGTTCACAAATAAAAACATTAAAAACAACGCGACAGAATTTACCGACCAACGCGTACCTAGTCAGCATTAAGACTGCTCTCACAGACGAGGTCCTCTGTGAATGCTCTATTGAACTTCGTGCGTTACTGTTTCCGTAAAATGTGTCAGGGACATTGTCCCCGCCAGTGTTTTCTGTCTCTTTTGCTTTCTGACGATTCGCGCATAAGTCTATTTCACTTTAATTCGTTGTAAATTCGGTCCGTAGCTAGCTTTGAGGATAAGTTGTGGATTGACCCAAGATTTTTAAATTCTATAAATGAATAATGTAATGAATATGAATGTGCTCGGAGGGGATACGAAATCCTGCGATCTAGATATTTGAATAGTATTGTGCATGTAATGAACTAGAAACTTTAATATATTTTTTAAGAATATAAAAAATATTATATATTATATATTTTTAAACTTCAGAAAATGAATATTTCTCTTTTTTTATTTGTATGTGGGAGGTCATTGACCAAACGACCCTATAGAAGAACCGTCAGTGTCAAAGATGTGGTCTAATAAATTAGCTTGCACAGGTGTTGCATAAGGAAATTACAGCCCATTAAAAGGGGGTGCATAAATTAGAGTTTTTGAGGTGTAACTCCGGAACATTGAGATTTACAATGATATAATATTGGTGGTATATAAAATTGATATGGTTAAGCAGCCTTTCCTACCTCATTTACAAGGGGTTGTTTCAGAAAGTACTTTCTCACCCACGTGTTCTTATTTACACTCTTTCAGAAAATATAACCTCAGAGCATCACATTTAATCTATGATTTGATAAACAAAAGTGGAATAAACGGAAGGTGAATGATTTACGAAATTAGTATTACCATGGGCGCATGGTAGCCAAGTTTATTATTTACTCGATACCAAAGGTCGAGTTCGATTCCATCTTGGAGCAAATTTGAAATTTTTTTTGTAATTTGTTTCGTGCTAAGATGGGAGAGTGAATGTGATGCCCTAGATTGGTTTGGACTCCACAATAAACTGAAAGGTCCCGTCTCTCTTTACTCAACACAAAATCCTAAAATTTTCTGGAAGTTGCTTCGGTGACTCGAGAGGCGGTTAAGAAAATATTTTAAGAAAACACACATTTAAGACTGTTGTTATCAAAAGTATGTTGGGCAAATAAAACGATCAATCCAAACTAGATTTAAATCTAATACTGTTTATAATCACGGTTTCACCTTTGAATGCTTAGAAAATGCAAAACTTAACAATAGTGGAAATAGGCTTAGCCCAAATATTCAGTTTGTTGGTCATAATTCACCTCCAGATTATGTCAACTTGGGTGACGAAATACTGAATATAATGTGCAATATTTTGGTTTGTATATAAACTACTTCAGTGCTAATATTTTAGGGTTTGGTATCTACTCTTTGATGTTAGCTTGGTCGTGTTGGGATAAAAAACAAAAGTAGTAGCCAAAGAATCATTTATTTAGTAGGGATATTTGTTGGCTTGCTAGTTGAGGCTCTAAAGACAATTGCATATGAAATTTATTAAATCTAACCTAAAACCAGGACAGTAATATGTGGTCAGACCCTCCTGGTATAAGATTGTAGTATATAAATGTCCTTAATATCCCGTGCAATTTATTAGGTCCAATGTCTCTGGATACTGCACATCAATTTGATTGACCCTGCATTAAGTTTATCACCGTCATTTAAATTTACCGAGGACCATTTCCGAGATAGACACATTTCACTTTCTGTATTTGGAAGTAATAAACATACATAAAAGGAGATTAAAATTTCGCCCTCCTGCAGCTGGATTTTCTCTAACACAATTCTCAGATAATCAGTGCCAGTAAAATATATAAATATTCACTTTATGTTAAACTCGACTGAAGTCATCAAAAATTGTTATTCAGCTCAGCCGAGATACAAAATACACCAAAATCAGTCAAACGATAAAATGACTTATTTATACACTACATTTTTATAAATAAAATTCTGCTGATTGATTTACATTTATCCTAAACAATAAATGCAATTATCGGCGATCTTGGTTTCACCTAGTTGATATATACTTGCTCTCTTGTAGTTATAATATTGTTATTTCATTTACCGTATTGAATATGTTAGTATCTACTATGAACTATTTTTATTGATGTGTGGATAGAAGATAATACGTAGAAGATATCGATAGTAACAAAATATTATTATTATATATAATCATTAGTAGCATCCTAAATAAAGATACAACGATTAATGTCTTACAAGCCATTGTCCATCGTCGTAAAATTGATTTCTGTTAGTTTTTTTTATTATAATATTGTGATTTATTTTGTGATTGAAAAACACACAATTTTCCTCCCATTTGAAAGCTTTATCTTTATACATATAATTGGTGAAAATTGCATACCGTATTATTGGAAGGATCAATTTATTCATCCGATTTGAGGATCTTGTTCTTGCATGTAATCTATTCTGACAATTATTATATCAGTAATTTGAATTTGACGGATTAGTTGGATTAAATAATGGTTGCGTTTGCAAATAATTTATTTGCAATTCAGCTTGTTGTTTTTGCGTAATTTGACTCAATGTACCTTGAACTGAATTAAATAAATCTTTTACTGAATTATCTATTTCTACTTCATTTGAACTTGTTGAAAATTTTTGAACTTGAGAAACATTAGGATTTTGTGAAGTTTCCGAAATTTTATCAGAAATATCAATAACATCTATATCTGATTTACCTGATACCGTGATTACTACGTAAATCGTTTTTGTTAAACGTCTTTTCCAACGTTTAATTAATAATTCTTGACTGAGAACCACCGATGCTATTTAAGATTGACCAATAAAATTCAGATGGTTTATGATCGCCCAATTGAGAGCCGGACAACAAATGATCTAAATGCTTTCCTTCACAAGTTGTATGATAATTTCTTTAAGGTTCAAATATAAATTGGTGTCTGGTGGATTACCAATAATATCGTATACATTTGATACTACTTCAAGAGGTAAATATGCAAGGCTATGATCATACTTCTTCCTGTCACTACTAATTTTAAATAAATTAAATTGTTTTTCGACTTGAGTAAACCAGATTTCTAATTTAGATATCCAGAATGGTGATAAATTAATGGACGTTGCGAATTGTTCTCTACTAGGACTGACAGGCTCTTGATCATTTGACATTTTTAATATAAATTTAGTGATATAATAATAAAAGCAATTCAATAAATACAGGAGTATGCAACAAATTGTCCAAATAATTGATAACTAATTTAAGATGGGAAATCATGCTGTCTCAAAATTTAAATTTCTTGTTTTTCCTTTCTTGTCCTCGTGATTCAAATTTCTAGTCTAAACGTCCTTTCCAAAATGTTGTCTTGAAATTCTTGTCTTTGTCTTGATTTGGTCGGATAATTGTTGTCTGCCGTCGACTTACTCGTCGGGCTAATATTTCTGGGACATAGAATTTATTCGGGAAAATTGTTATCCAAAATTTTAGGTAGTATTAATATTTATTCTCGTAGTTTAACGAACGATCACGTCGGATTAACCAATTTGTGGAGTTTATATTCGAATTAAATCACGGGAAATTTTAGAGATTTTTATTTTGACAAATTAATGTTATGTTCTAAAATAAATAATATTTTATTGCTACGATATCTCCTCCATATTATCTTCTATCCGTACATCCATGAAAATAGTTCATAGTGGGTAGTAACATATTCAATGAGATAAATGAGATAACAATATTCAAGTGAGCAAGTACGCATACTGTTATACTTATAATAATTGACAACTTTCTTAAAGTCTCTCATGACTTGTGAGGTTATGTTTAAGATCATTTTCATTGGCGAGTTAGAATAAAGTAACCTAATATCTATTTTTACCACAGTCTTCGTCTTCAGTGTAGTTAAAACCTAATTGTTCTCTGCCTTCTTTATTCTGTACCTAGGCCTTGTACCTGTTGGGTATTGTATTAAATAAATAAATAAATATTATGCATCCAAAGTACTGATTTCACAAAAGGGCCACTGATGGATTATAAAAATAATTATAAGATATTTTTAATTTTTGATAAAAATATTCTTCTGCTGTATTAATGGAAGAGAATGAGAAGAAAAATCGCTGTCACTGTAAATTGGCTAAATTCGCTCCCACTGAAGGAAACAATATCGCCACTAGGGAAACTTGATTCATACTTTTGTATGTTAATTTTGATACGTTCTCAGCACTGAGGTGGTTTTATATTTCATTACTAGCTAACATTTGACACCTTAGAGGCAAATTGTGTTATTTCACAGAGGCAGTGCTTTAAAGGATATTTAGTTAATAACAAAGTGTATTTCCTTTGTAACTGAAATAGCTGCCCGAAACCCTCCTAGGTAAATAAACATCTGTTTACGGATAGAGGTTTAAAACAAAGCATATATTTCAAAAAATGAAACAAAGATGCAGTTAGGGACACGTGTTTCGAAATTATTGTTCTTCGTCAGCTTAGCGGAAGTTAGAAATTGGAATGTAAGATGAGATAGCTCGGGAACAAAAACTTAGTACAGTACACAGCACTTAAATCGCGCCTTCATGTCCCTATGTGCTATTTAAGACCTCAACATAAGAGCAGGATATACATATATTGTCAACATGGTTTTCGGAAAGGAAAATCCACAGAAACTGCAGTTTTAAACTTCTCAAATAAACTTTATCAAGGTATGAATGAGCATAAAAAATATATAGGTTTATTTATGGATCTAAGTAAGGCCTTCGACCTAATAAATCATGATATTCTACTAGTTAAACTACTTGAATATGGTTTAAGAGGTAAAATGTATGACTGGTTAAAATCTTATATTTCAGGAAGAAGTCAGATAGTCGAAATAAACCATATTAGATCCACAAGTAAACGGATCCGTTATGGTGTGCCACAAGGGTCTGTATTGGGCTCATTACTATTTTTATTATATGTAAATGATCTACCAAATTTTATTTCTCATGGACAAAATGTTTTTATGTTCGCAGATGATACGTCATATTTATGCACTTCTAATTCGGTAAATGAAGCTGTCTACGATATTAGTAATGATATACGAAACTTTTCTACGTGGTTCAATAGTAATGGACTATTTCTAAATAATTCTAAGAACCAGTTGACACGACAAAATTCCTTGGCATTTATCTAGAAAATGCGCTTAATTGGGAAACCCATATAAACTCTTTAGCAAACAAATTATCAACAGTATATTACGCAATATATCGTCTAAGAAATGTTACCAGCCAACAAACAATTATAACGTATTATTACGCCCAATTTTACTCCAGAATTTCCTATGGTGTATTGTTCTGGGGTGCAACAAACAAAGCAGAAAGAATTTTTGTTACAAAAGAGAGCTATCGAAATATAATAGGTATTCCAAAATATATATCATGTAGATCATTATTTAAATCCCTTAAACTGCTAAATTTATGTTGTATATACATCTTAAAAATTTTGATTTATGTTCACACAAACTTAAACTTATTTTTTAATAATAACTGTAACCATCTTTATAACACCCGAAACAAAGATGATCTTTTAATACCTTTGCACTACTTGTCAACATATGAACTAAGTCCACAATATATGGGTATAAAGCTTTATAACAAGTTACCTGCACAGTTGAAGCAAATGAATGCTTATAATTTTAAAGACGAGCTTAAACGAATTTTGTTGAATAACTGCTATTATAGTCTAGAAGAGTTTCTGAACGATGATTTAAAATGTTTCTTATAAAGGTAATAGTAATATATAAATTATTTTGTATGTTTTTTAATATCAATTTTTATATGTTTGTTTTTTTATAATTATTTATCTTTTATATCATATGACTTGTTGCTAGATCGAATCTTTATGTGTATTTTTATTTATTTGAATTTGTTTTCACTGGAGAATTGGAGTCAGCAAATTATTTTGTACATTCGATCTTATAGTGTTTTGACGTGTCTCATGCTATCCTGTATAGTCTCTTTGGACAATAAATCATTATTATTATTATTATTATTATTATGTACACTGTTAGTTTCCGATAGGCAGATACAAACAAAATAAAAAAATAGATTGTAGAGATTAAAAATAAAACAAAGCAAGTGACCCTTGTTTTCTTAACCGCCATCCCAGTCACCGAAGAAATTTCCTGAAAATTTTGTGTTAGATAAAGAGAGACGAGGCCTCTCAATTTATTGTGGAGTCTAAACAACATCGAGGGCATCAATAGTTTTTAAAAAGGGAATTTTGGAATTTGGAAAATGTATTTTATTAATTTAAATTATTTTTTTTTTAATTACATTTTTCAAATGAGCACTATTACAATTAAATCATTTTTGATAATTTTTGAAGTTTTCGATTACTACTGTTCATAATAAATCAAGGTCAATGTCTTCAATTTTTACTCGTGTTGCATTTTTATGTTCTTCGAAGTATATGTGGGTTATGTTCGTATATATTTGCTTTGAGGTAATTCCATAGGAAATAATGTCGTACAGTTAAGTCGGGAGATCTAGCTGGCTAAACAATATCACCGAAACGTGAAATTAATTGGTCAAGAAACATGTCTCTCAGAATAATCATCGTTTGTCTTGCCATGTATGCTGTTCCTATATCTTGTTGAAAAAAATACAGTACTTACCCAAGCTTGAGGAGCTCTATCTTGACAACATTTTGCAGCATATTTCTATAGCGATATGAATTCATGTGACAGTTCGGTTATTAGTTATTACTCTTAAAAAAGTAAGGTCGAATTATTATTATTGAAGATACTTCACATCAAATCGTCACTTTATTGCTGTGTAGAGGCTTCTCGTGAAATTTCATTTGATTTTCCGCATACCAATATCTCTATAGTCCCCAAGTGGAAATAAGCCTCATTACTCATTGTCAATTTGTTGGTAAAATTGATTCCGTGTGAGTTTATCCTGTTACCTAAGTTTTTGAAGGATTTGAGTTTTATATGGGTGAAAATGCAAATCCTTTTTAACTATTCGTCGGAAACTTTCGTCCGAAATATCCACAGCAAATGCAAGTCTCGAAACTGAGCGCATCGGACTTTGGTAACTGAATGTCGCACTCTTTCAGTATTCTCCGGTGTTCTTACTCTACAAATAGATCCTAACAACTTGGAAGCAACGATACCGTGCACATGGAACTGATTGACCCAATTGAAAATTGTGTCCCGTTTTAGTATTATTCCGTGCCTAAGGACTTGAAATTCACAAATGTCTTTGCGTCTGCAAAATGCTCTGTTTGATTAAACGCGTTGATTTTAAATGTCATAACTACTTAATTTTCACAAAATAAGCACAAACATTACGTAAACAACTAGCTGTCAACTATTTTTCATTCCACAGCCAACTCAAAATCGCCGTTACTAATTGCATATGCGCTCTTATCCGCTCGGTTAGAGTGTTCCTACTCGGTTACGAAGTCTAATGCCTAGGGACTAGTGCCATACATGTCAAAAACTGAAAACAAAGAATGTAACTACGGACAATGTTATCTGCGTTACGCTAATGAGGAACAATAATTCAGAAACACATGTCTGTACTGCATCATCGTTTTCTTTTTATGGTATATACATTACTCCTTTGTTTCATTCTTAAACCTCACTAGCTTTTTCTTCATATATCTAAAAACATTTGTTTTTTGTTTTATTACATTATGTTGCTACCAAACAGTCAACATCAGAATTAAAATTTCTAGTTTATTATAAATTATAATAAATGTTTTACTAACCCTCGAGAAATTTACATTTTAAACACAGGAAATTGCAGTCTTAGACTGAAGTTTCTGAGTGCACATTCAATAGACTCGTGTAACACGATTAATTCAAGAGTAAATAAAATGTACGACAACGGTAACCGCTTTCCTTTCAATTAAGGTATATAAATTTGCAGGAATTACTTCCAATTATTTGTTTACTTCATTTCATACAGGTTTATTGCACGCCACAACGCGACTCCGTGAATGACAATGGGTTGCGTGGAAAATATTTTGTTAAGAAGACAAAAATCAAAATATTTTTAAGAGCGCGTATTTGTACTCACTACCAACCTTGACAAATATTTTAATAACAAAATCTTCGAGAGAGTATTTCCTAAGGCATTTACCAGTAAGTTTGCCTGAATTTTATTTGCCATGCCAAACTATTTTATTGACACACGATGATGTGTGTGAGTAACTTAGAATAAAGTGACAGTATTTGGATACAAAAAATTTCCATGGCCCGCTTTAGAGTTTTTTAAAGCATAGATAATGGTGTTATTTCATCAGGTTTTTTGAAAAAAATTTTTAGTGTCTACTTTAAAAAAAAATCTGATATAAAGGAATCTGACGTTTATATTTTGACACAATATTTCTGAAACATATTGGACCAATAAAGTTATGCTGCTGGGGAAGCTACATAAGGTAGCTTAAAATATCTAACAATTAGAAGCTGTAAAATTAAAACTTTATGTTTAATATGTAGCTTGATAATGCCATACCATCTGTTACTGCCAATTAAGATTTTAAAGTTACCGTGATGAAGACTTTTTGTTATGAACTGATTTTAAAAAAAATCTAGTTTTATGAGTAGTGTTAGTTGGGCGTTCTAAATCACCCCACTCTCTCCATCGGGTTGATATACAAAAAAGAAAGGCTGCCTCTGCCTGGTCGATCTAAAAGTTCATATAGGTAACTCAAGAGCGGTAATAGACATTTCGATTGTTTAAAAAGGTTTCATCATAAAATTTATAAATAATTACGATAATAATTAATTCATTTTATTTAAAAATATTAAACGTAAAAAATTAATTGCATAAACCTTGGACATTCTATGAATTAGAATGCACACTTTTACGTTCAGCCCCCAAGTTTCAATAATAACACCGGCACACAGAAAAAAAAGTTGTTTGTACATTTGACGCCACCTACCTCCCAACATGTATTTCGACCCGCTGAATCCGAATTTGAAGTCAGTTTGGACCGTACACCCTCAAATATCGAGTAAGTTGAAAAACCGTAAAAAATAGTGAAAATTTGGTGTTTCGGTAATAAAAAAACTTTTTGGATCTAAACCAAGCCTATATTTTATATATTTCGATCCGCTGAATACGAATCTAAAGTATATTTAGACCATAAGCCGTTTTAAATCTAAGTAAATTGTAAAAATCCTCGAAAATTGCTAAAAATGGCAAAAAATTGTGATTATGTTGATGAAAAAAATTTTGTAGACCCGGATCGAAGGAGGATTTTTATGTAATTTGATCTGCTTGAATCCGAATCTGAAATATATTTGGCCCATTAATCCCTCAAAATCTCAAGAAATCGCAAAAAACTGATAAAATAGCAAAAAATTGCAGTTGAAAAAAATTGAAAAAAATCTATGAAACACGATTAAATACGTTTCTTGTATTTTTTATGCATAAAAATACAAGTTTAGAATCTGAAAATGTGAAAAATTGTAAAATCTATAAAAAATGACGTATAAACAGAATGAAAATTTCTTTCATCAAAATGAGTACGTTCTTGTAGTAAATTTAGTTGCAAATTTAGAGAAAAACAATTATTTAACGTAGGTAGGTTAATCCCATATGAGTAATTATTCATGATAAAGCAAACAGAAAAATTCTCATAAAATTCCTTTTATTAGTGTGACCGGTTTCGTGAACAAGTAAATTACTTCACATCTTCAGACACAGGAATTTTTTTAAATAAAATGTGTCATTCACCGGTTTCAGTGAACAAGTAAATTACTTCACATCTTCAGACACAGGAATGACACATTTTATTTAAAAAATTCCTGTGTCTGAAGATGTGAAGTAATTTACTTGTTCACGGAAACCGGTCACACTAATAAAAAGGAATTTTATGAGAATTTTTCTGTTTGCTTTATCATGAAAACAATTATTGTTAGATTACGCAAACACTATTTGACGAAATCAATTTTCACAAAAGAAAACAATTCGAAAGACTCATTCGAGATATTACAAAAGGTAGGGTGTCATATAAGATTGTTCTTTCATTATTGATTTATATAATACAGCAATTTGTGCCTCTCTATCCTATTTTATATGGTTAAAACTGTTTCCGAGATAATTCGGGTGAAAACTTTTTAAATTGGCACCGAGTATATGGAACATGCTAAGTGAACGGCTAGATAAATGTAAACTCTCAACGACCCTATCACTGATTAAAGTCGTTACAGACCTGTTTGATCAATTATTCTAACCTATTCAGATCTGCAGAATTGAGATAAAACAACCTGGCTGATTTCAATCCATATAAGATGCAATCAAAAATGCCCTGCAAACGATCTGACCATTATTTTCACGTAAACTGCACAGCAAAAGTTCTGGCATTATTAGCAGATGGGCGAATTGTACCAGTAATATTAAAACTTAGCAACTAACAATATTTTCTCTAAAATTTCTGTCGCCCCCCACTTTGCCAGAGATTTTTTCTTTCGCGAAAAATAAAGTTCTGGAATTCATTGCTTAATCATGTTTTTCGTGAGTCCTATTTTACAACGGATTTGGAATTACCTCTCTTGTACATACATAAGAAATAAAACGTCTAGTTTATATCGCCTAATAAAATAGGGCCAGGAAATGTAAAAGACAGTAATTTAAACTCCATTAACTACTTTTAGCTGAGCCCATCAAACAAACATTTTTCCTATTCAGCTTGGATTATTTGTTACCATTAGCCAGAAAACGGCTTCTTCTAATGAGTTTCCTCCTCACTATATTTTCATTTTATCGAATATCCGTTCGTCGGCCACCTTTTATAAACACTCTGATCGAAGAAGCTTCATGTTTAGACCCCTAAGGAAATCCGTGGTGATATTAATGCTGCTATCAGTTCATCTGTCTTTTGAGGCGTCTGAATAGGCTTTATAAATAAAATTTAACACGCCTCGGTGGGTGGTTTGTAAAATTGAAAAATGGTGACGTGGTATTGGCTGAACAGAACAAAAAATCTTATATTATTTTTTATACCGGGTGGAATTCTGAGCTAATGTTCACCCATCTTAATAACTGTTTTATTGTATCACTATAATATAATATGTATATAATTTCTTAATTATAATAAAACAATCAGTATAACGGTATAAACTCTGGAAAATTATTATTCGACTAAATGTTTTTTTACTTATCTATCAAAGGTTGTCATGTGATTGGCTTTTAATTCAACCAACATATATTTTTACCCAAGTAATACACACAATGGTGTACTTATCGTGTACTGTACATATTTTTAGTTTTGGTACATAATTTGTTGATATAATTATTAATATTAATCCGCCCCCCCCCCCCCCATTTTTCAATTAGCAAAATATTACAAAACGTTTGTAATTTTAAAATTACAACAGCTATGTCTTTGGTAAACAAGTTTATGTTGGGATGAGGTGCTGAAATATTCTGTTAGTTGTTATTTTCGAACGTTTAATTTACGTATACTTTACGTATATTTTTTTTGATATACCAGTAATTTACGTTTATTGCGAGTACATTTCTACGCATGTATATTTAACAGAGATTCGTATAATTGGTAACGATTTCGATATGTTTAATATACGAACCTATATTATTTGGGTATTTCTTTTCCGCAAGCTTGTATAACAAAAAAAGTAAATCTGACAACTGACAACTCTCGCCATACATTTAGACAGATAGACTGCGCGATTTAAAGGTACATTTACAACCAATTCGGTACGGACACATTCTGCTGGTCGGTTGCAAATTGGGTTTTAAATATATTTCGTTGAATGCATTTGTTTACAATAAAATTTTAAGTCGGCACGACCTTGAAATGCACTTCAGGTTTGAATAGGATTCTTGCAAATCGCAAATATTCACTTCAATTAGGGCGTGAATTTCAAATTGCGCATGCGTACTACGACATAAATTTATTGTTTATATTTAAAGTTGGTTTGTGATTTGAAATTGGAAGCTTTAGATCTTTCGGTATTATAAAATATGATGTTTTTAGAAGTTATGTTAAATAATTTTAATTATTTAATCAAACTGAATTAGCACAGACGCAGACGTACTATTAAAAAATCTCACCAGATGGCAGCTTCCAACTCATTATAAATAACCTAAATTTTATTTCGGCACAATTCACAATCCGTTAATAAATTGTGCCTGTAGCGATTTGGTTGTAAATGTACCTTAACGGGCTGGTTGAATTAAGCATAGAAAGTCAGCGATGTCCCGTTTTTTTTAACTGAATTTTTTTTGTACCGAAGGATCTTAGCATAACGCGTTTTAGAATTCGATTATTTTGAGATTTTATGTTACCAAAGTTGTCGTTTTGTTTTTTTATTTTGATATAAGTAACCAGAATGGTCTTTCTAAGTTTTAGAGATTATTTTCGTTTTTATACAATATAGTGTATCAATAAAAAGTTCGTAATGTAAAAAACTGATTTTTTTTTTGTTTTGATATTTATTTTAGGTTTATTAACAAGGATCAATGTTCACATTTATTTCTTGTTCTTCTGTCAAAAAATTTCATGAAAATATGCATATTATTTTTGCCTGTCCTTGGAAAATTTTCTAATGGCGTCCATGCCTGTAAGGTTGTCATTATAAAATTCTTAAAATTATATTACTTTAAAAAAATTGACGACACAACTCTCATTATCTAAGTACACAATAAAACATAATAGTCAATACTAAGAGATCTCATTATGAAACCATGTTGTAGATGTTTTAAAAAAATACACCAAATTTTTTAAAATGTTATAAAAACGTACCTTTCTTTGCTTGGTAAACCTTCGGGTCTGAAACGGAAACAGGGTCTAAGTCAAATATAAACTATTGTGTTTACATAAATTAATTTCCAATTCGTAACCGAGTTAGATACATTTTATTTATACCAAAAAAAAAACACATCATGCAATACATTTTCCTATATTCCCCAAAGAGATCTTGTGCAGGTGAGTACCGAAATTTAAGGACAACGGGCACACACACCCAGTATCTGGGTATACTTGGACTAACTTTTTAACGAAAAAAATTTCGCACAGCAAATGTTCAAACCCAACAGAGTCAAGTACGCTCTTTCTCCAAGCACTTATAATGTATGTAATTAAATTAATATAACATAAAATAAATTAAATACGGCGTCTCAAGATTCACGCCGGAGCATATTTTCAGAACAATGGCAGTGATGTGTGTTCTTGTATTAATATTAACAAATTGTACTGGGTGTCCACGATATCTTTCAGCTGTTTTTGGCACCGTCAGTTTAAAGGCTAAAATTTAAAAAAAAGCAAGTTTTATATGACCACGTAGATTTCTAAAATACCTTGAAAACTAAGAGTTTCTCATAAATACAGATTGATTCTTAAGTACTTCGAGACATCTCAGGAAATGATTCCTGAACTTATCATGAGATGAAAGGCTAAAATGAAGTTTGGTCCTTGATTTTTAAAAAAAAAAAAAAATCGGAATCTTTGAAACGCGTGAAATTTTTTACGCATATAATGAGTACTTAAAAAGACTTATTTTGTCTCTTAAAGTTCTTTTCGAATCCATCTGAGATATCTAGGTGAGTTTCTTGGATAATATTTTCCCACAAAGAAGTGTGTTTTCTGGATTTCAATAATTTTTTATGAATCCAGAATCAATATCTGAAACTGCATAAAAAAGATCGCTTGAATCTTTCTTGTATGATGAACCGTTTTGGGCGCACTTTTTTATATTAAAATTCCGAAAATCTTTTCTTTTTCAAAAAATCAACACACTGTTTCTCGGAACGGAAGCAATTAAGGACGAAAACTTCATTTTACTTTTTCATCTCAAAATAGGTTCAGGAACCACTTCCTAAATTATCCCGATGCACTTAAGGATCA
Organism: Rhamnusium bicolor; assembly: GCA_029963845.1. Classification (NCBI taxonomy): domain Eukaryota; kingdom Metazoa; phylum Arthropoda; class Insecta; order Coleoptera; family Cerambycidae; genus Rhamnusium; species Rhamnusium bicolor. The sequence continues at coordinate 81,877 of JANEYF010005958.1, forward strand.
TCCTGTATGAGATAAACCTCAACAAAATATATATTTTTTAATTGAACATCTTGTATGTTTTTAGAAATAGTAAAAGAACTCCTCTAGTACATAGTACTCAATTGTGTGGCACATGGGAACATGAAGGCACTAATTGATTACTGTACTTATTTTAATTCTTGTTCCTGATCTATCCCATCTTAGATCAAATTCCTTAGCTACGACATGCTGATGAGGGGCAATAACTCCGAAACACGTGTCCGTAACTGCATAATTTTTTTGGGGATATGGTACTAAACCTTTTTTGTTTTATTTTGTACCCCAATAAATCTATCTTGATTTGCAATAAATAAAATAAAAAGTCGGGAATTTGATTTTTGAATAAATTTCACTCATTCAGTTTTAAAAAAATTAACAGTTTATTCATTTCAACGTAAAGTAGAGAATACGGGGGCGTAACGACCTTCTTTTTAAATTCTGATCCTCGAGTTTTGTGGGATTATAGGTGGAATGGGAAAATCAACAACACTTACTAAATTTAATGCCGACGTTTCGAAAAAGTTGTGGTCAGATTTCTGTAGAATGTGTTCCACTAATGATGTATGTGTTGTTTTGTTGGTACTTTTTTGTGTTCTTACGTCATATTCATGCTTTTTAATTCTATCTTTGGGATATATCTTTGTCTGGCCAATATATACACTATTACAATTAGTATGGTTAAAATTGATTTTATACACTACATTTAATTTTTTCCAATTTGGGTGTTTGTGATTTTAGTTTTGTGTAACACTGTGAAATTGTATTTTCATTTTTATAGGCTATGGCGAAATTATCATTAGTAAGGGCCGTGATAATTTTTCCGAAAGTGAGTTAATTTACGGAATTTTAAAACATGTTTTTTTAAAAAATTTTCTTACGTTGTTATTGGATTCACCTCTATTTTGTGTTAATTCATTTATAATTTGTCTTGTTTATCAGGATAGTTGTTATTATTCAGGAATTTCTTGATTAAATCAATATTTTTTTTGATGGAAAATTTCATTAGATAAATTAATTGCCCTGTATGTTAAATTTAATAATATTGATTTTTTGTTTAAAACTATAGTTTGAATAAAAATTTAAGTACCTCTCTAAAGTTGTCAATTTTAAATACCAGTCTGTTATAACATTGTTCTCGTTTCCTATTAAAAGGGTATCTAGAAACGAGATTTCTTGTTCATATTCATTTTCTAAAGTAAATTTAATTTTCTGATGAAATTCATTAAAAGTACTTAAAATTTTAAGTACTTTTAATGAATTTCATCAGAAAATTTGATAATTGTAGAATTTTAGGTACAGAAAGCAATTTAAAAAAAAGATTGCTTTTAGAAATGACAGAAATTAAAAAAAAACAAAAACAGCGTAAATAAACGCACAGATATAGAAGGTCTTAATTCTGTATATTTTGATATTTTAGGACAGAATAAAAATTTTAAAACGTAAATATAATAATATTGCGATTGTTTTTTGTGTACCTATCTATTTTTGTGTGTGAGGCATTTTACACCCCCCCACTCGGCTATCATACTGCAGGTTGAATTCGCTAAAGGAACTCATTGCTATAGTAACCATTTTAACGTGTATGTATATTGTCTTACCCATTTCATAAATTTTAACTTTTGTTAAAAAAACATTTTAATTAATTGTAAGATTTACTTTATAATAATTATGAGATCGTGTTTCATCACAAACTCCTGTTTTTTAGACACAAACAACATTATGAATATAAGTAGTTTAAGTACAACTTTGTTATTATACACGAAAATAATTATTGTGTTTTATAAATTGCAGTGAGCCTTGAAAATGAAAAAATAAATTTTTCGAAACGTCGGCATTAAATTCAGTAAGTGTTGTTGATTTTCCCATAAAAACTCGAAGATCAGTAAGTAGAGACCTGGAAATTATTTATTTATTTATTTATTTATTTTATATACACATGTCCAACAGTGTTGGTGATTTTCCCCATTCGACCTATAATCCCACAAAAACTCGAAGATCAGTAAAGAAGACACCTGCAAATTATTTATTTATTTATTTTATATACACATGCCCAACAGAATCTACATTCCAATTACAGGGTCGGAAATGATATATGATATATGTAGTAAGTATACATAATACATAACATATAAATCATATGAAATTAATATAAATTAAGGTGATTAATATAACAAAACAATCAACTAACAAAAGTTTGACTTAATTCAATTTAGTTGAATATTAAAAATATTAACATCTTCAATAACTTGATAATTACGGCACATAACGTATAATGGAAAAAAAACATTAAAATAGTTGTGTACGCATTTGGTATAAAATAAAGATGTGGATCTAGTAGGCCTAGTGGGTCCTCTAAAATTAATTTATTCCAATAATTGTGGAGTCTATCATATTGTTTAAAAGTTTAAATAAAAGTACAAACCTTGCATGTCTCTACGATGCTTCATAAAACTGTATAAAACTGTATGAGACACTATTTAGCAAGAATAGCTAATCGTAACCTACAAAGAGATAAACATGGTCAATTTTAAATGACAGATATTTTAAAAACTTTCTTTGAATATCTTTAATATTAATAATATGGACAGTGATGGATTAACACTTGTTGATGGCAATTTGTACCGACGGGTGACGACGGTACATGTCCACGAAGGCCCTGTATATAGTGAGGAGAATACTATTTAAACAGATTTTTTATGCATCTAATCTTGGAATAGGGGGCGTTTTGGACCGGGGGCGTTTTGGCGATCGCCACCATGCCACCATGGTCAGTCTGCCACTGAATATGGAAACCGTAGCATGGGTCCCAAACCACACTTAGTGTGGTTTGGGACGCCTAGGTCGTACCAGCGTGTTGTAGTCGTATTATTAAAATCGCGGGAGTTGCGCATGATAAAACCAAATATTTTAAAGGATGACGATACAATATTATTTGTATACTCCCTAAAGACAGTTGGGAATCAAAAGTAACACCTATATCTTTCTTGTTTAACTTCCTGGTAAATGAAATCATATTGTATTTACTAATATTTAGAGACAATACATATTTGCTGCACCAGTTATTGAGTGAGTTTACGATTCATGTTTATAACTGAATGCGAAATTTTGTAAAAGTTTGTACGATTTTTTATACGTTCTTCTGTTGTGAAACGCTGCACGATTAAATTGGCTGTTCTCTTCATGACAGCTGTCAAATATAAATATTCTAGGTTAGATAGTGAAAAATGGCGCAAAATTCAAATCTTCAAGTTCAAAATGGTAAACCTTTATCTCGTTCACCTGTGTAGTTGTTCTTCCTTCAGGCTTGCACCCGCGGCACCACCCTAGTTACGACATTGATGTTGCTATCTTTTTTTTGCCCTAGACATACCGCGATTCCATTAAAATGTTCAAGCCATTGCTATTTTAAGTACCTAGGCATTTTTCACAAACATTTGAACAAAAAACATGACATGTTACATACTTATTCTCCTCAAGAAGTTCTTTCAATATTTGTAAAAATACACAGTGTCTGCATTTAAAAAATATAATTTTTTGACGTCCCTCGTAGATTTAAGAACTTTTTTAACTCAACATAATTTCGAAACCTACGTAAATTACTGTTTGTTGTAGATTCTCACTCTTGTACACTGGGTAGTGAATTTATAAATATTTTGTATAACTGAATGCGAAATCGTCATTTTGCATAAATTTAATTTTTAAATCTGTTCAAATTGCAGTCAAAAGTAAACAAACCCATGAGAAGCTCAAGAAAATAAGTTCAAGATGAAATAAAATAAGCATGTGATTAGGATACATGTTACGTACCTTTCTTTAGTTGGTAAATGTTCAGGTCTGAAAAGATAGAAAGTAACAGATATTAGACAGTAATAGAACTTATAACTGAATAACTTATAAAGTAAAAGAGATCGATTAAAAAACTAAAAAAAGTAACGAAAGAGTAAAGCGGTAGAAATGCTGCGTTTTGAATATTTAAAATAGTTTGAAGTAGCTTAAGAAGCCCACTAAATATTCAGCCAAGAGTCAAGTTGATTTGAAATTGGTTCTATCAAATATTAAATTTTATTAAAACTTCGGTATCGGCACTAAAATCTAAAAATGAAATAAAACAGTGACAGTCATATGAATAATACCACTTTCAATTTAAGATTATACAGGGTGAGTCATATCTTTTCTGCAAAAGTTCAAAAATCGATAGAACAATTTGAACTAATGGCAGTTTCCCGAAGAAACTTAGTTCCAAATTTGGTCTTTCAATACTTTTGAAAATTTATTGAAGAATAACCATAAACGTGCCATCAAATATTATGACATTATTTAATAAACTGGCCCATAGGCTTTTTAAAAGTTTACTAACATTTACCAAAAAATAATATACAGTGTGATGTTAACGACCCTAAGAGCCATATTAAAAAAATGGAGGTCGGTCCTGGAATTTTTCCAAAATTCTTAAGCTATTTATTAACCTAAAAGTATACCAAATGTATACCAAATTTTATCTAAATATGTGCAGTCATTTCAAAAATATATCGGATTAAAGTTCTGGTCAAAAACCATAATCTCAAAATCGGTTCACATTCAATGGTAAGTATAGGGGTGTTTTGAACTCAGCTGAGTGTGCTCTACCTTCCACTAGAGTATGTCCGTTTAAATCTGGGACACCCTGTATGGCAAAATATTTTTTAGGCATTATTATACTTAAGTAAATTAAACATAAAGGGAATTACACTCCACGAAGTAAAAACAAATTATTGTTAGTTATATTATAAAAATTATGAACGTACCTTTCTTTGCTTGGTATAATTTCTGGTCTGAAATGAAAGAAAAATAAACGATATTAAACAATAATATAGCATAAAAATAAAGTGAATAATACTTAAAAGAATAAAAAGAAAATGTAAGTAAAGGATAGAAATACGTATATTATTATTTCCTTTTTAACAGTAAATACAGTATATCCCATTAGGGCTTCATTCTTCTAAATTATTGAAAGATATATATGGCGATTCAAGAAAATGTGGCGAACTTAGTCACTTTTTTACTTTTAAAATCACTATTTCCTTCTCTATTCAACTGCAAATATTTATAGACTTAGATTGGAATGGTGCCAAATTATTAATTATTTCCTAGAAATTTGTCTCATGCAGGAAAATACTAAAAAAATTATACTATACCTCAATCTAATACAATAAATTTTAGGAAGTATATTAAATAAAGCTTTTGAGGATAATACTGTTAAAATTTTAACATTCTACAATATACAGTGTTTAATTTTTCGTGCTAAAGTTGGAGATTTTCAATTTCACTATTCTCGTTTTTTTTAATGCAAAAATATTGTTTTTGTTCTTCAATTACATGTTTCATTGCGCAAAGCGATATTTTAAATTGCTCTATAAAACAATAGTGAAAATATTGTGAAATTATTTTTGTAGAAGTATGTAATTAATATACTGTCACAAATAGGACAAGGCTTTATTTGTGTTTTGGAGACCTGTTTCTTTGATTTCACCCTAGCTGGATTATTATTTTTATATTAAGTTAGGAGCCACGTGACTTGCTGTCACGAAAATAATCTTAGTGTTGTTGCCTTGGTATTTGATCATAGGAATGGAATTTTCTCAATGTCGGTTTTGATTATACAGAGAGGTAAAGTAGCCTGTTCTTAGCCTCGTTAAATTGTCAGTGTGCCTTTGGCTGTGCTAGTAGATCTGAGCGAGACTTTAGCAATTTCTCCTCGACGGTCCTGGCTTGAGGGACTTGTTTGTACCTCACACTTTGTAGCTGAAGGATTTAATCAAGCGGCTTGTACTTTTAATTTATAGAAAAAAATTGCACAGGAAGACCCTGGCAATTTGGGCTCTTTTTTCTAGCCTGATTATGACTTTAAGGAATGCTGAAATTTTTTTCAGTCAGTTTTTATGTAAAAATAAAATTGAACATGGGGTCTGTGCAAAAATATCTATTTACTTCCCTGCGAATGCTTTTGAACTATGAGATTTATTTTTTCGAAGTCGCTGAAGGCCAAAAAATAATTGAACAGAGGGCACCTTACAAAATTGAATTTTACTAGTTAGATCAGGTGGTTTGTGGAAGTGTTAAATTTATTTGACTAAGTCGTTAAGACCAAAAATAAAAATTGGACAAGGAGTCCATTAGATGAACGTAAAATTCACAATCACAAAATACTTTCAAAAAATTTCTTGAAAAATTGTAGAAATTCAACAGACTGTACAGCAAGTTGACCTACAACTCGGATACTACTAACCTGCCTAAAAGGTCGCGCAAGACTTCACAACTTTTCTTAATAATGAACGATTTGGAAAACCAAAAAAAAATCTTTTATTAAACATTTTCTAAATCGGAACGAAAAAAAAAATATTTTAGCAGTGTATCTTTTTATACTTAATGTTATTTTATTAAAATGAAAATAAATTTGAAAGTTTATTTTCAAACGACTAAATCGAAACTTATTGAAAATTTAAAAATAAATTTTTCTATGTCCTGGTGGACTAACGAAATGATTTAGATGAAATTGAAAACAAAAATTTTTAATAAATTCTGAAACTTTTATGCGGCCTAGTAAACACCCGGGAAACTTAGAACTAACCAAAATTTTGTTGAATAAATGAATTTTAAGTCAAATGAAGCTTTAATTTTAAAACAAGTTAAATTTTTTATACAAAACTGAGGTTCGAGAATTTATCTTTACAAGCCTAGCCTCGCGAAAAAATTAATTTTGAAAATTGTAAGTCACTTCCTTACCTTGTCTTCGGAAATCTCAGACGACGATGTTCTTTTACATAAACGTTTAATTTTATTTTTAGACAACCTACGTCCGTAGGATTTTCTTAAGTTTAATAACAAAAACAATGTAGATTTTTACAGTAAAATCTGATGACGGAAGACTCTTCAAGCCAAACTCAACGGATGATAAAAGCTGTCGAAGAAGCTGTTCCTGGTTCTCTACGGTGAATGTTTTAAAATCACTTTATAAGTGCTGGACGCCGTTTTCGTGTCTTGGATACCAAAAATAACCCAGCCTGGTGCATGGAGAAATTTAGTGCCTATTTTACGACTTCTGGAGCCCGTGTGAGATCTATTACCTATGAAACGGCCAACGAGGGACTGTCCTAAGAGCTCTAGATCAGTTGGTGCTCAATAATGAGGTTCGCACCCGGTTTTAAGTTAATTATTTGTCGTTCGCTGAGGGACATCCAGTCTGTATGAATGCAAAAAGTGAAAAATTATACTTCTCCTATACTCGGATAGGAATAAAAGCGTTCAGACCGGTTTGCAGTTATTGCTTATGAACGTCTGTATGAGTTTTGGTCATTTTAATGTTTGTAAGTACACCACGATGCTCGCCGTCGCGCTTATACTGCCGAGCGATTTTTTAATAAAAATGAATTTTACTATTTCGGCTTTTAAAAATGGGAGAATTTAGATAAAAAATTGCGGTTTGAAGTTTTGAATATGGTTTTTTATTCTTTATCTAATTTGCCAAAAAAAAAGTGGTGTGACTTGTGATATTTTGAACCCGTGTAGTTTCGGTCTCGGGCAATTTTTGAATGTTTTTAATGGCTGAGGGCCTTTTATGTGATCTGGGTAATTTATTGGTAACATTATTTTTTTCAAGATAATTAAATTTTTTGTATAATTTTGGTTCTACAACAATACCTACCTATCCTGGATTGCATTATTAAAATACAAGTAACTCCAAAATGATGGCTCCTATCGAAATTTAGTAAGAGTATCTTTTTTATTCAGTTTTTAACACTGGTGCCATTTTCCATTTTAAAAATTAAAAAAAATTAAGAATAAAAAATATAGCGAAAATGCAACCTACCCCCCTCCCCTGTATCTACCCCAACAAATCATGATCTTGAGATGAAAAATTTTAAAGAATATGTAACATTATGAAATTAGTAAATGGTCGAAATTTAATTTTTGCAACTTCAGATGTTTCGAATTTATTGACAAATAACTATGTTATAGTTACAACCTTTAAGGGGTTAGAACTGATTTAAGGCAAATATTTATATACAAAACTCACCCTATTTTTTTCTAGTTCTATCGCACCTTTGAATGAAGGTATTATGGGACACCCAGTATATCCAAAAAAAAGAGTTGTAGAAATTTGACTTCCCTAATTTGATACTATGTGTATAAGTACAAAAATCCGCATATTATATATTTTAAGTTCTTGAACCTCTTTAAGGCATTTGATATTTCCGGAACATGATATAGAGAAAATTATGCTCTTTTGAATGATGAATAAAAAAGAAGCAGAAAGTGAAAAAAAAAGTTGCGTGCCTTACCCGTGACATGTGAAGGAAATATTCATGCGAGTATACGTTGTGATATACTGAACAACTTTTATTTTAGTAATTTTTCATAAAAAAACAGTATGTACAAAGTTATTTCATTATACGATTATTTTTCTCCAACCTCTATAGGCATCGCTTGTAACCGTAAATTTTGTTCGAATATGTGCAATATTTTAATAATTCAGGTTAAATATGCATATTGCCTAGAAATTAATTTAGCTCAGTACCCAACATCTGAAGTAGCCATGGTGTGATTTTCTCGTTGTGATATTGTTATAAACAAACTAAAATTTTATGAATTTAAAAATACAGGGTGGTAGGAAAATATATCGACGTTATTTAAGTCACAATAGGAATGCAAGTGCTCGAAATATGGTTTCAGAAATGACACTTGACAAATGACAATCTCTACAAAAACATCAAAACGCAATGATCGACGCCGAATCTAAGATCATGAGGCAGTTAAGTCAAGCGGTTGCTTGTGTTATGGGTTTTAGAAATACGACCAACAGAAAATTTCAAATATGAGGCGTATACGTGGGCAGTGGCTTAACTTTCTGTTCATTAAACGGAGTATAGTGTTAATAGAAAATAATAATAATAATAATAATAATAATAATACGGAGAGACCTATACATACCTAGGTGTGCAACAAAGGCACATCCAGGATGTAATACAAATAAAAGAATCTCTCCACGGCAAGTACAGACACCGCCTCCGAAAGATTTGGTCTTCCGAACTTTCGGGGAAGAATAATAAGGTGTCTGCAACTAATATGCTTGCCGTTCCCATTCTGCTTTACTCCTTCGGAGTAGTAAAGTGGAGGGTAGATGAGCTGCGCAAATTAGACAGAGATACCCGCAAGATGATGAATATTCACAGAAGTATTCATCCTAGATCATCCGTTCCTCGTGTGTACCTCCCACATCAACGGGGGCGGGGCGAGGACTCTTGAGCCTGGAGTGTACGCATGGCAGAGTAGTACTGAGTATGGCATGTAACATCCTCAGGAGCTCAGCTTCCTCTCTTGCGGTTCGTAAAACATCACGAAACTGTAGGAGTGGGAGCAGGATTGTTCAAGGCAGCAAAAAGAGCCGCAGATAAGTTTGTCTCGCATTTGACATCAGGCGAGGAGGCCGGCGAGGTGCTGATGTAGAGTCAGTCACCGAACTTCAGCCAAATCGTCTGAAAGCCCGAATTAGAGCTGCCGAACAGGAAAATCTGTTTCGGCAGCACGTCGATAAACCCCAGCATGGTGTCTTCCATAAGAACATAGAAACGCTGGGTTTATCGACCAGGCTGACATTCACCTTTCTAAGGTCAGCTGGGCTTAAGTCAGAGACCGAGGGATTCATTATGGCCTGCCAAGATGGTGTTATCAACACCTTGGTCTACCGTAGCCGCGTGTGGCGTGTAGAGGTTCCTGATATCAACTGCAGGACCTGCCATCATGCGCCGGAATCGCTCATGCACTTACTATCTGCATGCCCCATATACGCGATTTCGGCCTACATCCACCGACATAACGCGGCTTTACGAGTGCTATACTACCATCTAAGGCACTCGTACGGGGTAGACCAGACACCAGTGCTGCCTTACGTCCCCGGAGATATTGAGTCCGTTGTCGAGAACGAGAAATGCCGGATTTACTGAACTACTCGTTCCCGACTGTCAGGCTAATTCAAGCTAACAAGCCTGACATAGTCCTCCTCGACCATCAACTCAAGGTGATGTATGTCATTGAGTTCTCGGCACCTGCGGAGAAAAACATCACCTTGAAGGAGGAGGAGAAACGGACCAAATATCGCGATCTCCGGTACGAGCTCCAAGTGCTGTACCCAGGCTACTCGGTCAAAATGGTCGTCCTAATAATCGGTGTACTCGGAGGGATAAAGCTTACGCTGCTCTCGGAACTGAAGATCATACCGGCCTGCCAAAAATCAGCCGAGTGGCTGGCAGGCCAAATGCAGAAGGCGGTCATTCTGGGTTCCCTCCGTCTGCTTAGGGCACATGATTCTGGTATCTACAGTCACTAACCCTGCGGGATGTGGGGAGTGGCTGTAGTTGATGCACCGGCGCGATTCCGTGAGGCGTCGGAGTCCATGGGAGGACTGACCAGCATCGGATATTCCAAAAAAAAAAAAATACGGCTTATGGATTTGGTAGTAATTTTATTAAATTTTTTTTTTCTATCCTTATAAAAATTGTTCTTATTGATGACCCGGGGATACACAATATTTGAATAGTTATAAATAGGGTTTTGAGAGAAGCTCCCTATTTTACAAAGAACTAGTTTTGGCAAAAAAAAAAAGGTTCTGCCGTGGGACACCCCGTAATTAATTAAACATGTTTAGAGATATTTGGATTTTTTTAAACGATGTACATTTTTAAATAAAGAGTAATTTTTTTTTGTAATTCACTAAATGTGAAAAATTTTACTTCACCCCTGGATATAAACTTAAATATGAATGGTTATTTAAGGGTTTTAAGTGTAGCAGAATTTATTATATAGATTAACTTTTTTTCGTAAATGATTAAATAAAGGAGTTTTTCCTCTTGGCAACCCATCCGTGGACACACTGTATAATATTTACTGAAATACATATTTTTCGTCGCTAAATACATATATTCTTTTAAACCATTTACAAAGATTTGCAAATATATATGTTTCTATAAAAATATACATAATCTTATAAAAAATATATATTTACTGCACAAAACATAAATATAAATTTCACCTTTTTGCTATCGCCTACTAGATGGCGAACTCATTTCTACCTTTATGTGAAAGAATTAAAGATCTAAACTGTAACATTGGCCATTTAACACCTGTCTCTAAACGAGCTGTAAACATTATTCATAATTCTATGTTATTGTGTTAAATAGTACAAGCGTCTATACCCGCCCCACAATTCATACGAAATAACCGGATTCTTTGAAAGGGAATGATACGTATTTTATATAGATCATCTCATAATTGGTCGAATACGATAGTAAATCTGAGTGCGCCATCTAGTAGACGATAACAAAAAAGGTGAAATTTGTATTTATATTGTTTTGTGCATAAAATATATATATTTTATAAGATTATATATATTTTTATAGGAATATATAAATAGGTTAAAAGAAGAGATATATTTAACATTAAAAAATATATATTTCAGTAAATATTATATATATTTATAACAATAATTATGTCTTAAACAGCTCCTCATACAGAGATCAGGAAGACAAATTATATTTTATAAACTTTATTTTTATTATTAAAATTGTGCTAAATTAAAACAACTTTAGTATGAAAAGAAATCATTACACGAACAGTATTGTCCATAATTAGGTGGAAAAATGTATGTGCGATTACAGACAACCAATTATATAAATTTTGTTATTTTAAATTAATAGGTAAAAAAAATATTTTCTCCATTTAATTTTGATTCACATTATAGGTAATTGTCTACTTTTAATTTAAATTACATTATTATATTTTATTTTGTGAAATAGAGCAAAAAAATATCAATTCCTATTGGCATCCCTGGTGTAAACGTCTCCTTAACAATATATCTATAATTTTCATTACAATTTGAATATAAATGAATTCTATATTTCAGAGAAATTATTTACGAACGAATTTACTTATGAAATTGAAAACTGAGGAAATTTACGAGACGAGAAATGAGGATATTTACATTCTACAATACCTTCTGTTTGAAATTTAGCTATTAGTAGGAGTATGTATATACGTATACATAATGGTATCCTTGTAGAATTCGTTTAATATCTTCCTTAAATTAGACAGTCGAATACGGGATCCCAACAAAATAAAGTGCTGCATTGTATTGTGGAGAATCTGAAAAATCATATTATCTTGATCCAATTAGTCTAAAATGAATAAAGCAAGACTTTGTCGTGGGATGAACTCTTATTTATAATATCCTTGAATAAGACAACTACTCTGCGGCCAAAAGCCCCGACCTGAATTAAATTAAACCTGCAAGTCTTGCTTGGTAGCTAAAATTATTTGTCAATTCCTCACTAGACATAGACCGGTTTTGAAATTGTTATGTTCTCGTCATTATGCCATCAGTAATGGAAAAGACAAATAATAATAGCAAACCGGGCTAGCCTAAAGCAGACTAAGCAATACAGACATAGTGAGTGATAAGTGTATCCCTCTGGTGGCCAGTGTTACTACCCGTCAGACATCATTTATGTCTTAGCGACTGATAACGATTTGCAAAGCAGGTACGCAGAGCTGTGACCTCTAACCCTGGTGGGCTAAACTATATACTGAATAAGACTTACAGACTTCCATAACTTATGGTATACTAACGAGAACTAACAAGTTCGAAACCGGTCTATTTCTAGTGAGGAATTGACAAACGATTTTAGCTACCAAACAAGACTTGCAGGTTTAATTCAATGCAGGTCGAGGCTTTTATCCGCTGAGTAGTTGTTGCCTGTAAGTCGTTGCAGGTCGCTATCAGTCACTAAGACATCAATGATGTCTTACGGGTAGCACTGACCACCAGAGGGGTACACTTATCATCACTCACTATGTCTATAGTATCCTTATAAGATTTTCATTGTATTACTTATTGGTGCACAAATTTGGGTAAGTAAATTAACTTTATATATTAGTAAACTCTTCTATTTACCAAAATATTTGCAGTTAATTATTATAATTGTACAATTAGTATTTAACTTGATATTAGTGAATTGATAAAAAACATTATCTGTAATGAAAATATCCCACGTCACACTCCACTTGAAGGGTTTTATTTTATTATGTTTTAATACAGGGTGATTGAGCTGACAGCAAGATGTTCATATGACATGTTGTATTACTGAGGCTAAGCTCCTTAAGGAGCGAGAGAAGTAATGATTTATGTCAGCGAATTTTCTTGGTTTATGTTTTGTAGTAAATAATCAGACATGAAAAATTTACTTTATTTCTGAAGTATTTCTATCTGTACAGTGGCGGATTTAGGAGGAGGCGAGGGCGCCATTTAACGTTTTATTTTGTTCAATCCAATTAAATTAGGAAAAATATGTAATACAAGGTTGTTCTTCTTCACCACAAATGAAAATTTAGTATTAATATCTAAAAAAAATCCAAATTTTGCGACCCAATGGTAGCCAGGATCTTATTTCGGAAGGCGTACAACTTAGCTACACCCTAGAAAGAAGAAAAAAATAGAAGTTTTCCCAAGCAGCATTTTACCTTTGTATCAGTCGCCGTCACGTCCTGACGTTGCTGGATAATGTCGTAACAACGATTATTCGACTCCTTTTTGCATCAATTTAGTGAACAAAATCAGGGTCGGTACAATATTGGCATGCGGCTTACAGTAATGACCAACGATGTCGTTTTAACATTATGCGGAAAACCAACTTGTGCATCAAAATTAGCGAAGTTTTAAAATATGTTTTTCTAATTAAAAACATTATTTTCAGATGTTTGGACCACTTGTGTTTACTGGAATCGACACCACAGCTGTTTCCACCCAAACTTATAAAGATAGAAACTAGAGCTTCACCTTTTGTGTTTGATTGTGATGTTTTCAATAGATTTTAAGAGTTTTGTTGTACCAAAAATTTTCACTGTAGACCGAAAAATCAAGCGCCGCCGTTTTTAGAAAAAACGATTTTTAAACTTTTTCCTTAGATGCAGAAATTTGAGTGATTAAACTATAAACACAAAATTAATATAATGACTATGGTCTTAAACTTAAAGTAACATAATATAGTTGTCCTAAATTGGCGTTTTCTTTTCACTTTATTTGTCAACATCACAATGGTGGACAACAGTATGTATAGGGTGATTCAGTAAGAGGTTGCATTTTGAAATGTCCGCTATTTCTGTTATGTCAAGTGTGCAGTCGTCGTGAGAATATCGGTAAATATAATCGTCCGTCTCGTTCAATAATACAAATTTTTTTCTATTATGAACTAGAAGATTTTGCAGTATATTTTGAGATAATTGCGGCTTTATTTCAGCGACGTGGCGTCGATTTTCGTCCTTCAAGTCTTGAATTTTTTGAGTATCGTTGGTGTAGACTTTGCTTTTCAAGAGACCCCAAAGAATGAAGTCTAAGGGCGCTAGGTCGTATGATCTTTGTGGCCAATTGTAATGGTCCATCTTTAGAAATAATTAATTTGGATCGCATTCGTTGTAAGTTATAAAATGGTTTGAATATACCTTAAACTCCAGACTCGATTAAAATATTTTCTATAGACAGTGTTGTATTAGCCCTGTATCGTGGCGCTACTGGACCATCATATTGTGCCCGACGCTTCTGTAACTAGTGCACGAGTTGGTGGAACGATGTTTTCGGGTAGGTTTTGAGCGCGAAAAGCAGTTGAGGCCGAGCCACGGCCGCAGCAAGGGGTCTAAAATTGGAGACAATGCTGAGCCTCGATCGAGAGAGGTGATGAGTTTTTTGGTATGTTGCCGTATCCTGTGTGAGATAGATTGCCTTGCATTTTCTGCAGTTGTGATGAGCTGATGCCTTGAAGATTTCTGAACTTTTGAAAATCTGTCGGTGTTCGTGAACTTTACGAATAAAGTTACTTTGACTTTTTTTGGTGGACATAAATAATTGATATGATGAGAAGTTGTTTGAAATTGTTACAAGTTTTTCCTTTTTTAACTGTAACAGTGGCTTTTAAGCTAGCCAGAACTTTGAAAAAAACTCATAAAAAAGGTAGCGCGTAACAAAATTCCTTCAGTGTATTGAATGTTTATTAATAATTAAATTGGCGAAGGCCAACTGTCTATGCATTTGTTTAGTTTTAAATTTGATTTTAACTTTATTCTAGTTAATCACTCACTTCCCCGCCCGGAGAGAAAGAGTCCGAATTTGTATTGATTTAATATAAGTATTTGTTTATAAATTTTGTTTTATTACTTTAAATAACCTGTGATCTATTAAAATAAATAATAGGACTGGAAAACCCCTCGTTATACTATTCTGATCCTCAAAGCGAGGAATTACACGATTTGGAAACTTTGTCTGTAACACTTTCCCCATTTTGATAATGGGTTTTCACAATAAATAAACGTTCTTCGAGCGAATATCGTTGCATTATTAAAATGGCAATACTTCGTGATGACAGCTTTCAAATATGATGACTGCATGCTTGACATAACAAAAATGGCGGTCATTTTAAAATGCAACCTCTACTTTGAAATACCCTTGACGTTTGTCCTGGAGCTGATCTTGAAAAAATGGCGGAGTTGTGTAAAGCAACATTGGCAGTGTTTGTATGAATCCTTCTAAAATATGCATCATGCACGACTGCCAAATTGTTGAATATTTGAATGACCGGTTTTTTCTCCATTGCTACTGAGAAGGGGACCCGACAAAGAAAATCACGAGAATAATAGAATAACACAACACAAATTTACAGGTTATGTCGTTTGTTTTAGTTCTTCCACTTTCTCTACCGTCTTTTTTCATGCATGCATCACACCATCATGCGTCGTCCATAAAACGTTAAAGAATGACTTTAATATATATATATATATATATATATATATATATATATATATATATATATATATATATATATATATATATATATATATATATATATATATATATTGATAATTCAGTCTTATGACGACGTTTCCGCAAATAAATTTAAGACACCAACGTTCACAGTCCATGTATTGCAGTCGGCCAGATGTTGTTAAAACGTGTCCATTTTACTTTAGTCACAACAACTGATATGCGACGTCGTCTAGTCGTAGGTGATATGAAGACAATTTTCCACACCTAATACAACGTTAATTTATTTGCAAATGTGGTCGCAAGTTGCAAAATTACTGCTTAGATTATTACTACTACTCCCCCCTCCCACAAACACACCTCTATTAACTCCTCCCTTGGTAAAATCTTAAATTCGCCACTGTATCTGCACATTTTATAGCTTAGAAAAGGGTAATGGAAGAACCTTAAAAAATAAAAATCGTTCCGATGTATAGTGATTTTTGTGCCGATTTTTATACAAAATAATAAAGTGCATAATTTTTTTATTTCTCGAATATCTCATAGATGTTCGTCAATATGATTAAAATAACTTCGTAATTTTTGGAAGCAGCAAAAACTTTCATTAAGCATTGTTAGATGATAAGCACCAAAAGAAATAAATGCTTTATGTTAATCTTTTGTACATACACAAAAATGACGTTCGTTGTGTTTGACATTGCTAGAAAGGAAAATCATTTAATAAAGACATTTTCAAAAAACCAACTCCTGACTAATTATTTTGGTGCGGAGGTTTATTTAATTTTTTTTTTTTTAATAATGGATGAAAAATAAAGAAGTGAAATCGAGTGAGGTGCTTAAAATGATCTATCTGTAAAAAATGTTCGATATAAAGTTTGATTTATAAATGACAAACTTATACTCACACTCTCATACAAAAATAGAAGGCATTACTTGTGTTTGATATTAAAGTTGTTAAATGGGTTTCTATTGAAAAACTACAGTTGGGTTTTGTTACACCACTGGAGTTCTGTTTCACATGGTGTAACTTTTTATAGCTAATGAGCCCTTTAAAAATAAGGCTTTTGACCGTAGCAATGCAAAAAGAGAGCTAAATTTGAGGATAATCATTTTGCAGCCGTTGCAAAATCACCTCAGTTTTTTGCAGTGATAGAGAAATAAATCTGCCTCTTGGACTAATACACCAAAAAAATTCACCATTTGCAAGTATTCAGACGGCAAATATAATGATTAAATTGCCATAGCTTTCTTTTGAATTTAGCGGTTCCATTGATAAATAAAAACATTAGTTACTTCAGTTGAACATGTGTTAGTCTTAGCAATAGCTAGAGGAAATTAGATAAATCAACGAAATATTTAGTTAATTCAAATAGTCATTTAGTTATAATCTTATAAGACGTACCGAAGGTCCTTGGTTCTAGTTAAGTTTGTATCTCGAACGATGAATAATAAAATAATCAGAGAGACATAGTGAGGAATAAATGTATCCCTCTGGGGCTTTTGCCCCTTGAGTAGTTGTTTCCTGTAAATCTTATTCAGCAAAATAATCAAACTCAAAAATATATATACAGGGTGTTTCCGTTTTAATGAGCAGGACTTCACCAGCGTAGAGAGGTTATTTTAAGCAAAAGATTCTCAATGAACATACTCTTCAAACCTCTTCATTTTCGAGAGAGAGGGTGTTGAATTTTCTAAAAAAATATCGTTTTTTCCGATTATCTTGTGAATGAAAAAAAGGATAATTTTTTGCGTGAATGAAATATTTGTTGATTTGTTTTCTACGAATGTGCCAATTTTCACGTTGTAGGATTCACCAGTGGCGTACTTACTGGGTGCATTTTACTATTTTCTGAAAAAACGTAATGACACGCCAATGTCTTAATGGCAATGTTCCACCATGTTTGAAATCCTCTGATATTTTAAGAAGGAATACTATTCTTTAATTTTTTTCCTAGGTTGTACGATTTTCGAGTAAAATTTAATAGCTTTGCTATATATACTACAATAGACGATATTAGGGTAGGCTATAGGTCTTTTCTTTTTTTGGACGTACTTAAAATGGCTGAAAGAGAGACTCGATACGAACCTAGCGTAAAACAGTCGAATTTGGCCCACCCTCACTACAATAAAAAATAATGTCACTCTTAATCATTTATTAACGAGAACTTAAGGTAACATAAAAATTAAAATTTGAAAATGAAATATTTCTAACGTAGGTAGGTTGATCCCATATGAGTAATTATTCATGATAAATCAAAAAGAAAAATTCTCATAAAATTCCTTTATTACTGTGACCGGTTTCGTGAACAAATTAATTACTTCACATCATCAGACACAGGAATTTTTTATAAATAAAAAACCAGGGTCGTCAAAATTTAATTTGACGACCCTGGTTTTTTATTTATAAAAAATTCCTGTGTCTGATGATGTGAAGTAATTAATTTGTTCACGAAAATGGTCACAGTAATAAAGGAATTTTATGAGAATTTTTCTTTTTGATTTATCATGAAATATTTCTACTGGACAAAACATAAATTAAATAGCTGCTTTCTAAGCTAAAGGAAATGTTCAAAGTGAAACCCATTTTCTTAAATACAAACTCGGCATTGCTTTATAATGGACTGCCAACCTATTAATAATTGATTTCGTCGTATTTCATTGCAGGCGGTTTCTATTTTCTTAATTAATTCTTCCCTGCTGCCAACTGGGGCATAATAAATCTTTTCCTTTATAAAACCCCAAGCAAAAAAGAAGAGGAATGATATCTGGATAACGAGGCGGCTATGAAACTGGTCCGCCACGCCTATTTTATCGCTTCGGATAAGTTGCATTAAGCCATTCTCGAACGGTTCGTTCATAATGAGCCGGACAATAGTCAAGGTGAAACTAAACATTTCGCTTTGAATCAAAATCAAAATTATCCAATATATCTATATGCGTTATTTTAAGAAATTCCAGAAATAATGCTGATATTAATCTGGGAGGTAGAAAATAGGGACCAATAATATTGTTTCTTCATAAACCAAGCCATACATTTACGCTGAACTAATTCTGGAAATTTCTTGACCTGATTCTATGTGGATTCTCGTGGTCCCAAACATTCTGATCGTGAAAATTAACTACTCCTCTTCTGGTGAAGCAGGATTCATCAGTCCACAATACTTTCTTAAAAAAATTTGGATTATAATAATATAATATTAATTTTAGTCATTTTTGAACTTTCACACTTTCACATTCACGCAATATGCCAACCCTGATTTGTTTTGTTTACTTACATGTGAAAAGATAAACAAGCCAGTGGTTTTCCTCTTTGGCCGCACACTACACATTTATTAGTCATTGTTTCTCAATAAATATTCACTAAATAAATCTTTATAAGTAACTAAAAATCGATTATCAATCAGTACCCAATAACACAAAACTTTAAACACACTTAAAAACAACAGAGATTAAAATAGCAACAGCAGAATAGCATTGAAATATACATTCCTCAAAAAAAATAAATTTTATATACCTATTAAGTTTTAAATTATACAAAAGCATTAAAATAAACGCTGAAGCCTGGAGGCGCCCTTGATTTGTTTTCGATACGTTGATATGTAAACATGCAAATTGTTGTTTATGTATCAGTCATAAAAATCAGGGTATCTCTTATGGGTGTTACTTATCTTTATATTATTAATCTGAGGTATATCCTATGATTGAATTTGAAGAAATTTAATATAAAATGATTGTCAATTATACTTACATTAAATAATGAGTTCTTAGCAGATACTTGTATATTGGGAAGGAAATTTTTGTTGCTCTCCTTGTTTATCAATTGCTAGCACATGCTTACCAATTTATTTTGGTTTGTCACTAAACTATATACATTACTACTCAATACCTATATGATTACACATATTTGTTTTATTGAGAAATAATTTACTACATTTAATAGAGAATTTCGATTAATCTTACAACGCTAGGGACCCCAAAAGGTAAGTCAAATATGTGTGCATAATTAGTGAAACTTTAGCTATAAAGTGTCTTTAATAATTTAAGTTGTTCCTTGTAGCAAATTAGTTCATCTACTTTCCTTTAATAGCTCAGAAACCATGCATATATATTTCAGATCATTAG
The DNA here is from genome assembly GCA_029963845.1 of Rhamnusium bicolor. Classification (NCBI taxonomy): domain Eukaryota; kingdom Metazoa; phylum Arthropoda; class Insecta; order Coleoptera; family Cerambycidae; genus Rhamnusium; species Rhamnusium bicolor. The sequence goes on from JANEYF010005958.1 coordinate 101,855, forward strand.
ATATTTTAGACGAATCGACCCACCGCACCGAGGTAATGATTTGGACAAATACCCTTAAGAAAATCTAACCATCCTTTTTTTCATTCAAATAAAGAAGAAGTATTTTAAATATAAGATTCTTTATCTCGAACGACTCCTTCATTAACAGGATTAATCTGTACAGTATATTAATCTAAAGAAAATATAAATTTAACTTTACTATATTTTGAAATAAAGTACAAAAGAGAATAATTTATTTTCCAGTGTTGAGTATAAAGTAACAGGAAAACTATATCTAATACATAGTATACTATTCATATAAGTTATTAAAGTTAATCTGACATAATAACTTTTACAGAAGAACTATTGTCTAACATAGCATGGTGGTAGTGCAATCGGCCAGAGCGTAAAGTGACAAACGTAGCTGTTTTACTGCCTATCGACTCCTGGGTTCAAATGCCGATTTCGATTCTGACAAAGTCGAAGGGATTGCTTGTGTGTGTCCGCGTTTTTTCCAATTGTGGAATCTCTGTCCGTGTAGCTTCGGATTTGGTTTGGGGTTGTCTGATTTATGTGGTATGTTTTTTTTATATCGTAAATTTTACATAATATTTACTATAAATTATTTTACCTATGACCTCCTTGATAAATACTTATAATGTCATTCATTGACAGCTGTTTTAGTTATGTAATAAACTCGATTACACCACCAATGGTATAATGAACTCATTACATAACTCATTTTGATCATAAAAAAATATAAACAAAGAGGAGTAAATATTTACTGAAACTACAACTAACAATTATTCGTTATTATAAATATTAGTGGCACATTTTTTACACTTTGAGAGATTTACACCAGACAATGTGGTTAGTTGTGAGTATTGCTACCACTTATTTCCAACGATGAATTGTTCATCTAACAACTACTTGTCGAGGTTTCGTCTTTTCCAAAAAATCTTCATTGCTACTTTCTTCTTATTTTTCTTTGACGTATCAATGTATCCCTCGGTAACCGAGTTAGATTTCCATCCTTCATAGTGTTTCGCAGTTAAAAGGTCTGCTCTTGAGTCTGTAAGCATGGAAGTAGAAGAACGCTTGACGCAGTGCCCAGTGTACTCTTCAGGATGTGATAAATTCAAAAATGTAGTAATTGTTTCCGGCATACTGCCAAACGTATTGATGCCAACAGGCTGTTTTATACAGGACCCTTTCCTACATTCAACGAAAAATGTTACAAAAAAATTTTGGTATTAATGTTTGGGTTTTCTATATGAAAAACTGATCCTACATCCTAAACATTTTCTAGAAGCAATTTAGTGAGCTCTTTTCTGCATCCTCCAGTAATTCCAATTATCAGTACAACCAGGAAAGAATATTACTGCTAAAATTATATGAAGACCCTGTATATTTAGTTTTCGTGTCATATTATGTCATGTTTCATTTAGTTTGTCAGTTTTTTGTTATGTAGTTTTTTGCGAAAGTAAAAAAATAAAAGATTCAGATTAGACCAAGATTTTAGACTCTTCTCTTCTCAATTAACATAAATTGTAGGTGATAAAAGAAATATTTTAAGCATATATTACCGCACTAAGAAAAAATTGCCGATTGCCGACTGCCTTTTCTAAATGCAATCGATTGACTGTATTTGCTTATATCTACAATTTTTTTCATATCGTTGCCACCAACATTGAATAGAAAGCACAAAGGCTGGAGATCTGTAGTTTTTTGACAAATTATTGAAGTATGCTAGCAAAACTTTCTCATTTGTTTAAGTTCTACTATGATTTTGTAAAATTATTCCTAGGCTTTTCTTGTGAGTGTATATTAGCGAAATAATAAATAAGTGTAAAATTAACATTTATTGCAGGTTACGGAAAGTTTTATTCATATATCCTCGTGAAAAAACGGTTACATTAGTCTACTGATTTTAGTAAAAGAGTTATTGCTTTGCAAAAGCAAGAACCATTAATGAAGTAATTTTAAGAATGTAAATTGAGAGTATAAATAAAATACGAAATATGATAAAAAGTATACCAATTACAAATTAGTCATTTTATAAAAAGTTTAGTCATTTTTTAAATGAAACTGATACTTCGTCACAATAGAATAAAGATCTCTACAGATTTTTTATTTTAACCATATAAAGTGTTAAAAAATAAAATATATGTACCTGACTGCACAAACATTAAAAACCCGTGGCCTTTTTCTAACTAATAATTATTTATTTTATTTTAGTCAACAACGATAAATTTGCTTCGTACACCCATGGTATACTTGTAAAATACTATGCTCATGACGCAACTACCTGCATTCGAGGTCCTAGAGACCTCAGCGGATTTATGAATGAAATGCAATCTAAAATAATCTACTGGTTATACTGTGATTATATCTCAATGGCAACCTACTGTAGAAAGTTGACAATATCATATGCCGTGCGATACACGGGTCGTATCGCACAGTACTATCTGTTGCTAAGCGACATCAAAAATAACGACTGATTAATTTATTTGGAACTGAGGACGGCCAAATTGTTTATTTATTCAGCAACAGTAACAACAATTTGATATAATAGTATTTTATATAACAAGTGGCTAAAATGGTGTTTTTTTTACAAGTGCGGCGGCTATAAACCACACGAAAAAAAAAAACACATTTTAGTCTCGAGTTATATACAAAGTTTTTGTATCGTCATTCGAAATTAGAAAACTGTATAATTTTGTAAAAATACGGCAAATTGACAAAGTTACCTTGTCGTAATGACTAAATTCTATTGCTGTTTCCATAGAAACCAATAATAAACAACTAAATATTGAACGATTTAAACGTCGCATATGACACTATTTTGCAATAATTATTATTTGGGACAAAATGAGTGATAGTGAGGAAGATTTTATTCCTGATACTCCTCTGGAAATCAGGGAGCAAGCAATTGCTATAACTTTAGATTTATTACCAGCGAAATCTAGAAAATTGTACGAAAAAGAATATGATTTATTTATGCACTGGTGTATGCAGAAAACTGCGAGTAACATATCTGAGTCTGTTCTTTTAACTTATCTATCTAAAAAAAGCAGAAACTTTAAAATGTCAAGTATCTGTTCCAAGTTTTCGATGCTTAAAGCAGTTTTGAATGTAAAGAATAATGTAGATGTATCCAATCATCAAAAAGTAAAAAGCTTTTTTGAAAAGACAATCCACTGGGTATAGGGCTGAAATCTAAAGTTTTTGACAGAGCAGATGAACATTTTTTTACTAGAAGCACCAGATGAAAAGTTTTTAATATTGAAAGTTATATTAATAATGGGTTTGGCTGGCGCTTGTCGTCGGAGGAACTCTACAATATGACCATTGATGACATTGCGAGAAAAGACTGCATGCTGGTTGTTAAACTACCTTATTCGAAGGCCCACATTGACAGGACTTTTACAGTAATTGATGAGACAGTTAATGGAATAAATCCACTAAATATTTATGATAAATATGCAGCTATTCGCTCTACTCATGTGAATCACAAAGGGGTTTTTCTTCAATATCGAGGAGAAAAGTGTACGGTCCAACGAGTTGGTATTAATACATTTTCAAAAATACCAAGTATTATAGCTAAATACCTTAACTTATCTAATACTGAGCAATAATACGGGTTACAGCTTTAGGAGATCTTCGGCATCACTATTAGCTGGTTCTGGAGCTGATATTCTTATCTTATAACGTCATAGGAGAGGGAAATCTTTAACAGTTGCTGGGATATGTAAAAGATAGTATCCAGAACAAAAAGAAAATTTCAAAACATATATTTTCAAACAATACTACAGAAATGACTATGTCTGCCGATGTAGTCGTTGATGAAAATCAGACCAACCACCATATTAATAGAAATGAATCAAATATTTTTCGCACATCTGAACCTATAATTCTAGGAATAAATATAAATAATGTTAGTAACAGTACTATTCATATACATTTTCGTTAAATTATGAATAAAATTGTTCATGAAATTTGTTAATAATTAATTAATAAATGTTTGATGTGAGAACTTTAATTTGTTGTCTGTTGACTATTAAGTTTTATTTCACACTGTGAAATAAAATTTCTTTATCTAACCCCGTTATGAAATGTCAAGTTTTAAATGCATTTTTGACGTTGCGAAACGTCACATTTTTCATAACTCAGTCCCATTACATAACTGAATGATGTAATGAACTTTTACGTAACTGATTATTATCATTTTCCTATTTTAAAGCGGGATTAGATAAAATTTTGTACTTTGGCTTCATAACACGTTATGAATGAGTAATTTTACTTGACTCATGTAATTTGCAAATTTTACATTCGTCAAATAAAATTAGTCTTTTCATAACTGGTTACGTAAATAACTACACTTTTTTCTTTATTTTTTCACTTGTCAATAATGACATTGTTTTGATTCATTGAAACTGTCTAATAATTGCCATTTTAGGATATAGCGTTATAAAAAAAAAATTATTTCATAGTTTCCGAGTTTTTTTTTTAAATTCGGCTAGATTTTGAGGATCATTGTTAAAAAATACTATTTTAATGCATTTAAAATAAATATGTATCGTTTAAGTGCGTGTTTCAAAAATGGAAATGGACGGTAATAACCTAGAGCCAGCATTTATAAAACAAATATAAATATTAATAAATACACTACATAAAAATTATTGTGGTATGTTTATTTATATGTATACCTGTAATATACGCAACCAGTATAACCAATATCGGTGAAAGGGTTCTGTGGATATCCGAGACTCTCCCATTTTTATTTTATAACGTTTTCATCAATTTTGGTCTCTGTACTAATTTGGAAATAATATATGGTGGGAGAATGGTAACGATTAAATTCATAAATAACTTTTCTTAAATTACTTGTAGGTAAACTATAATAATTATCCTCATTTATAGGTAAGAGGTGTTTTATAAAACTTCATATACTAATAGGTGGCTGAATTTTTTAAAATAAGAAACAACAGGAGTTAAATCAGTTGCCTCTCTTAAATGGTCCACTCTACACTTAGACGCGTAAAAAATAGACGAGATGCCATAAACTCGTTTATGCATACGCTTTAGCATAGAAAAAATATTTATAGTTCACAACACTCAAATGCAAATACACCAGTAAAATTGCACTAAAAGCATCGTCAACTCCTCCAAGCCACATGTTATCAGTCAACGACTGAAAAATGAATATCGCATCAACGACAACGTGTTGAATCGATTCCTTTCTAATACAGTTTCGAATACTGACTTTAAATTCCTGCAACTGCTTTAGGAATGTGTCTGCACTTGTAGGATGTATGATTCCTTTTAATAACTACTTGTATGGAAAAATATGAGAGAGTTTTCTACTAAACTATCTTGCCGACCTAAATCCTGATCGTGAGTTTAATCTTTATGTGATGAAAAGGATCGGTAAAGAGGAAAATTGCGGTATATAGGACGCTGATTTATATTTGAAGGGGAAAGGCAAGATTGTAAAATAAGAAATATCAATTAAGATAAACTACAAATTTGTTGTCTATGATGCCGCGATTAAAACTTAAGCTTTATTACTGTGGAGCAGACATTATACATATACAATATTTTTGTAATTTTTGTAATTTTTGCGCAAATTTCTTTACGATTTTTTATTCAAAATAAAGTGTAAATCAGATGCATCTTCTATCAGAAAAAAAAAATTTTTAAAAAATACTATAAAAAAATAACTTGGTTTATTTATAAATTTAATTTAAAATTTCATAAATTCCCTAATCTCACTTACATATATCAATAAAATAAAAGAAAAGTGAACAACAAATGTAAAAACATTAAAAATATATAATAATAACTACAATATTTAAATTTTTTTTTTTTAAATATCAGTCACGTTTAGATAAGATATTCTTTATTTATCCATAGATAAAAAAAATAATAGATATAAAAATAATAGTTACAAACTAGTACTAGTTTACATAAGATAGACATATAATATATATAGAAAAAAAAACAAATCTCAAGCAACATCAAGTTGGCTGATATGCATTATCTTTTATAAAACATAAAAGTTGACTCTTAAATTGGTTAACGGTATTGCTAGTCTTAATTACCCGAGGAAGAATATTAAATTGTACAACTACTTTGTGGAACAGACTTCTCATTGTACTACTTCTAGAAGTTCTTTTAACATAATAGTTATATGCACTAGCCGTTCGTGTGTTACACATGTGTACGTCTGTAACAGCCAACAATTGTCGTGTGAGATATTTCGGTAAAATGTTATTAATCATTTTGAAAATAAGTGTCATAGTTTGGAAGAATAGGAACTGTTTAATGTTAAGCCATTTTAATGTATTAAGCATTAGCTGACTGCTAGTGAAGCGGTTGCATCTTAGTATTATTCGCATCGCCTTATTTTGGAAAACCTGGAGTCTACTAAAATTTGTACAACTTATATACAACACAAAACAGCAATAGAGAAAATGAGGTACTATTAAGGTATTATACATAGTTACTTTAGTAGTAGTTGATGTAAATGGAGCCACTCTGCTAAAAAATCCGATCTTTTTGCCGATTTTCTTTGATATATATTTTATATGTTTGTTAAATTTCAGTTCACGATCAATTATTAGGCCTAGATACTTTATTTCCTGAACAATTTCAACTTTTTTATTATTTAACTCGATACCAAGATTTAGATTAGTAAACTGTTTATATAGATAATTATTATCCACGAACATACATTTGGATTTTAATTCATTTACTTTTAGTCTATTGATCTTAAAATTTTCTGTCAATAATTTTAGTTCTAAATTAACAGTACTTACCATTTCCCCAAAATTTGTACTCTCATAGTAAATAAGAGTGTCATCAACAAAAAGATGGATTTTACATATTTGCAACACATTGTCAAGGTCATTAATATAAAGAATAAATAATAATGGAGCCAGTACACTGCCTTGAGGAACCCCAAAGTTGTTTAACTTGGCTTCTGATAAATTCCCATTCATTTTTGTTACTTGGTACCTATTTGTTATATAACTTGTAATCCAGTCTATAACGGTGTTCTCAAATCCATATCTCTTTAGTTTTAATAGTAGTATATCACGGTCAATTGTTTCAAAAGCACGCTTAAGATCAATGAAAACTGCGCAAATCCCAACTCCTGCTCTGTCCAACAACTGCTTCCAATGTGAAATTACTAATTGCAAAGCCGTTTCACATGAATGTTTACCACGAAATCCCGATTGATATGTGCATAGAATATTATTTGAATTTATGTACTTGAGTACTTGATCATAAACTATTAATTCTAAGATTTTTTTCACAAAAAAGCAACATATTTACTGGTCTTAACTGTTCGGCCAGATTCGTGTTGGGTATTTTTGGTAAAGATACCACTACAGATGTTTTAAAACATTCAGGCATAACACCCTTTTCCAGGCTCAAATTAATCAAATTTAAAAAAGGATACCCTATTATGTGAAAAAGATTTTTTTATGATATCACGTCCGATATCATCAGTGCTATATTTTTTTCCTTGTTTAGTCACTATTCTATTTAGATCTTATAGGGTTATAGCATTAAATGATAGAATGCTAGAATTTACACCCGGTATAGATTCATTAATTATATCAATATCGACATCATCTGTCCATATGCTTATGACGATACTGTCAATACTACCTACATAATACTGATTCAATACATCCGCCAAGTTGTTATTATATATTACTCCATTACAGTTCAAACTTTGCAGAGCGTGTTCCCCGCTTTTTTTTCCTAACTAACTGCTTTAAGCTTTTCCACATTAATTTTGGATTTGACTCATTACTATCTATATTTCTATCATAAAATATTGTTTTCGCTTCCTTGATAATTTTTACAGTATTGTTTCTTGTCTGCTTGTAGTAATTCCAATCATCATCCTCGCGTGTAAAAACAAATCTTTTATAAGCCCTATTTCTATTTGCAATTAGGCCAGTGAATAGAGACGTGAAAACTAAAAAATTTAACATTAATTCTAACATTTTTGAAACTTTGTCATCTGTTGAAGTACCAACCAAAAGAAAACTATAAAATTTTGCAACTCGATTCAAGGTCGGCAACATTGTTAAAATCGCGAAAAATTAAATTAAGCAATATCTCGACAAACAAAAAATGTACCACCGCTGCAAATTTGATATAATTTGTATTACAGTATTCAAAATATAAAGGTAAATTTGCAACACCTGATGACCCGGGCAAAATAATTAATTATCAATAAGTAACATTTTTGCACCAAATTTTGGAAACATAATATTAACATGCTTGCAAAACTACAGTGTACTTGCTAAAATCGCCTTACATGTAAGTGTAAGTTTGCAACTCTATCCGATGGCGGCGTGGTACATTTTTTACAATTTACAACTTGTAGAGTATCATTTACCTAAAATAGATTCCAAAAAATAATAACATATGTACAGGTGGATTGCAAATGATCGCATTCGTAACTGAAATGCGCTCTCCATTTTGCAGCAATCCCAGACGTCGGCAGATTGATAAAATTTGCAACAAATAATTTGTTGCAAAATTTTTACTATCAAAATAAAATTAATATCACTGCAAATTTTACATCGAACTCTATAAACGTTATTAAATGTTCATAGTCCTGTAAGGCGATTTTAGCAGGAACACTGTAGTTTTGCAAGAATGTTAATAATATGTTTGAAATATTTGATGCAAAAATGTTAATTATTGATAATTAATTATTATGCTCGGGTCATAAGGTGCTGCAAATGTAGCTTTATATTTTGATTATTGTGATACAAATTATATCAAATTTGCAGCGGTGGTACATTTTTGTTTGTCGAGATATTGCTTAATTTAATTTTTCGCGATATTAACAATGTTGCCGACCTAGAATCGAGTTGCAATATTTTATAGTTTTCTTTTGGTTGGTACTTCAACAGATGACAAAGTTTCAAAAATGTTAGAATTAATGTTAAATTTTTTCCCTATTCACTGGCCTAAATAGCTTCCCTACACTTATCATCTAACCATCTATTTTCAGCTACCTTTACTTTTATAACTTTTTTTTGTTCTACTATATTTAGTATATCTAATATGTTATTTACAAATGTCTGACTAACAATATTTACATCTGTGCAAGAATACTCCCATTCCTTTTCAATTAACAAATTTGTCATTTCATCAAAATTGATCCGAGATCTAATTTCCTTTTGATATTTTGATAAATCACTACCGTTTTCTACTTTTACTTGAATTATTGAATGGTCTGTTAATATAATCTTGCTCTACGTACGCATTTATTGTATAATCATTACTGACAACAAGATCAATTATGCTACTAGAATTACTTCTTACTCTAGTAAAATTTTGTATAAACTGTTTTATGCCATAATTCTCAATACTTTCTTTAAACCTTTATTTTACATAATCATTTTTGGAAAAATCAATATTAAAATCACCTGTGAGGATTATACTATGTGTATTATTTTTGTCAACATAATCATCTAGCCATTGGAAAAACCTATTAACAAAAAGTGTTGTATTACCACTAGGCGATCTATAAACAACAGTCACACTATATAGGGCATTATTAACTTTTATATCAACGGATAATAACTAAAAATTTACATCTAGAATTAATGTTTTTACATTGTCAAATTTTATGCCCTTTTTAATGAATATTAATACCCCACCTGTGTGACAGCTGCTCGAGTTGCAACGAACGGTGCTATACCCTTTTAATTCTAAATCACTGTCAATAAAATTTTCAGTAATACATGTTTCAGTGAGACACAGAATCAAGGGTTTATATTTAAATACGTACTCTAATATTTGGTTTTTATTTTTATAATAACCTTCAGCGTTCATGCAAGACAGAAATAGCGCACTATCATTCTGTGATTGCTATTCGTTATATGCTATCTTCTTCTTTATTGAATCAACAATTTTTAAGTAACACTCACATTTGCTATCACAAGCAGCATGCTGGATATTCAAGTTAAGATTTAGTTTTTCATTTGCTCTAACACAATTCACACACTTTTTATTTTCACTTCTGCAAGCACTACAGTGGTGTTCTTCTGCATATAGTGTACACGAATCTTTTTCTTTACAGATTTGAGCCTCGTGATTGTATCCTCCACATTTAAAACACCTTTTTACCCAGAAATATTCATATATATTGCAGTTATTCCATCCAACGTGTAATACTTGCTCTTCCTTATTCATTAGATGTCTAAATGTTTCAGTATCGACCTCTACAATCCAATTAAATACTCCTCATCGTACTTTTGTTTTATAAATACTTTCAAACCTAAAAGTGTCAACTTCTTGAGGTATTTTATTTTGCCTAAGAATCTGTTCAATCAGCTTCTTATCATCTACTTTATTTGCTAATTCTTCCTCCGCAATACCAGTAATGATAACCCTTGGCTTTAATTTTTTTGGAACATTAATTTCATAATTATTTCCCAATTCCGTTTTAATGTCCTCCTTTACAGTATTCAGGGCTTCAGCATTTGAACACTTTAAAATTACTCCTCCATTGCGTGTACTTTTGTGGATATTTAAACCCACTTGCAAGTCCACTGGATTTATATTACTTCTTACATCGTTTTTAATTTCATTTGTTTCTTTTTCTATTTTGGGTTTAACGACTAAAACATGTTTCTGTTTACCAATAATTTCAGCGTACGTTGGTTGGATGTTTTTAGATGGTGCTGCTGATTTATTTTCTTTTACTTCCTTTATTTCCTCTCGCATTTCATTTATCATTATATTTTGCTGCAAAATAACATTGTAACACGGCTCTAACTTTGATTTAAAATCATTTAAAATCTTTTTAATTCCCACACATTCACATGCCGTTGTTATTCCAACTTTGATCTTGTCCTTCGTGCCGTCATTATTATATTATGGCGTTCGGTAATGTTTATTGCCCAATTTCGTTATTGACTGACAGATGTTGATACCTTTTGAGTCACTACACAATAACAATACCTAATGAGGTATTTGGTTTTTTGTCAACACAATCATTATCGTCAAATATTGTAAAAAAGAATAAATAAAAAGCGTAACTTACATAGAATTCCAGAGCAAATATTTCAATGTAGTCAGTACAGAAACAATTTTCTATATGTATAAAGACTTTAACATTAATAGATATTTATCAAAGAAACTTTGAAAAAAGCATAATAAAAATTCGTTCTGTAAAAAACGTTATTCTTATTTATTCATACATCAATTAAGAAGTTACTGAAAAAATTACGTTTATAAACTAAAATTTAAAATAAGTAATCAATTTGGAGTTCATTTATGTATGGTTATAATTTTATATTTCTTTCTATTAGGTTGTTATAAATTCTGCTCAAATTTTCGGTGTCCGTTTTTTTATTTACAGTATTGCTGTGTCTGTTGATAAGTATCATTTCGCTTATTGATCGGTTTTTTGTAATTCTGTTCGTTGTATTACTTCGATACTCTCAAAGATCAAGTCCCCATGGAATTTGTCAATGAATTTCAGAACAGACAAAACAAGATTTATGATTCACTTTTTAATAAAATCAAGAATAAAAATATACAAAAATTTCAGAGGCTGGTTAACTCACAACATTTTCAATTCTAAAGAAAAATGTTTTGTTAATTTAACTCAACATAACGTGCCAGAAAATGTGAAAAATATTTTAAGTTTAGGTCCCAATTTTAGTGTAGAGTATAACATTAATCAGATTCCTACGTTCAAATCCTAAAAGATGTAGAATTTAGCATACACGAACAGCCATTTAATGTTAACAAGAATCAGTTGAGATGTACAGTTACTAATGTTACTAATTTCTTACAACATAATAATAAAAAATCATATAAGTGTAAATTATTAAATAGTTATTATAATTCTGACTACTCTATGAACAAACCTATTAGGTATAGATAAACACATAAACATAGGTATTTAGATTCTCAAAAGCAGAAAAAATATTAAAATAAATTGAACGTGTTTTCGTTTAGTGGTTTTTTGTTTAAAACCTTGTTTTTTTTTTTTAGAATTGAAAATCATGATAATATGGTCCAGTATATTGCAATAACTCTATTGGTCCCTTATTGCATAACGAGGTTCAATGAAGTACTATTGGTGTAGACAACTCCAACTGCATGCAGTTAAATTCCTTTTTAAATATTTTAATTTAATTTTAAATATACAGATTAGTTAAAAAATGCGTCTCATATTAATGTTTAAATGAGAAAACAGCAACATCCGTCACTTGTATTTAAGAAACAGACTATAGCTCTTAATATGTGGAAACATGTGATCATCCCCACCGTTTTTCTTTCTGCGTCTTCCTCCCTCGATAGCTCTCGTATGAATGGCTTAACTGCAACTTCATCCATGCCCTCTTTGCTCTCTTACTATGCAGGATTTGGTACAAATAAAAAGCATATGTAGTACGCTCTGTATCCAAAAATGTTTCTGTCCTCTTACTTCTTAGATTTTTTTCATATTTCAGGAAAAGTGTTCGTAGGACAGAAAACTAAAAAAGTCAATATTTGCTTCATTAAGTGACCTCACACTGTCAATAATTCATTGTATCTCGTAAACGGTCTCAATTTTAACAGCAAAATACATGGAGCAACTTTTAATAATATATTTAGCTTGTGAGGATAATATCGCAGCAATATCTGTGAATAAATGTGCAGTGCAATGAAGAAAAAATTGTTAGTGCCAATAACTACTTCAACTACTCATTTTTAGAACCTCTATTCTACAAGATGAAAGACATTTGAAGTAATAATAATAAAAAACGTTTGATTTTATTTGGTGTATGAATTAATAAAAAATATTCCCTTGCGCTGACCCTGATTTTGACATCATGACTCGCTGATATCCGAACTCTATTTATTATATAAATAGCTGGAAATATAGGGATACAGATATGATGAGTAATGGTTATATTGTAGGATTAGTTAGTGAAATAACTGGGAATCGTAAATTTACGGAGACATTTTGAAATTTTTAAATCGTCGATGTTTCTCCATAACTATAGATTTGCATTCATTGTTATATTTTGTTGCAGACACTGTAACTTTTACTGGAAAATATCAATTTTATTTAAAAAGAAATTAATCATAATCACACTTTACAATGACATAAATAAGAAAAAAATATTATTCAGCTGTTGTCATATTTTTTTAATTAAACTTTATGAGTTTTTAAAATTATAAAATTAGATTTTATGGAGCTGCTGTTTCGTTAGATAGTTGGTTGGTTGGTTGGTTGGTTGGTTGGTTGGTTGGTTGGTTGGCTGGCTGGTTGGTTGGTCAGTTAGTCGGTTAGTCGGTTAGTCGGTTGCTCGGTTAGTCGGTTGGTCGGTTTGTTAGTTAGTTAGTTAGTTAGTTAGGTAGTTAGTTATTTGGTTAGTTAGTTAGTTAGTTAGTTAGTTAGTTAGTTAGTTAGTTAGTTAGTTAGTTAGTTAGTTAGTTAGTTAGTTAGTTAGTTAGTTAGTTAGTTAGTTAGTTAGTTAGTTAGTTAGTTAGTTAGTTAGTTAGTTAGTTAGTTAGTTAGCTAGCTAGCTAGCTAGCTAGCTAGCTAGTTAGTTATTTAGGTAGTTAGTTAGTTAGTTAGTTAGTTAGTTAGTTAGTTAGTTAGTTAGTTAGTTAGTTAGTTAGTTAGTTAGTTAGTTAGTTAGTTAGTTAGTTAGTTAGTTAGTTAGTTAGTTAGTTAGTTAGTTAGTTAGTTAGTTAGTTAGTTAGTTAGTTAGTTAGTTAGTTAGTTAGTTAGTTGGTTAGTTGGTCAGTTGGTTAGTTGGTTAGTTAGTTAGTTAGTTCGTTGGTTAGTTGGTTAGTTGGTTAGTTAGTTAGTTAGTTAGTTCCTGTTATAAGATTTATGTACGAAACCCATATTTTGCGGGATAAAAAGAGCCTTTGATAAAGCAAGGACTACTACTATCTGCGATGCCCTTCGGACTAGAGGTACTGCACCAATACTGGTCAGATGGGTGAAATCTGCGCTGGAAGAGAGACGAGTTAGTGCTGCTTTGGGAGATTGGACGTCGGGGTGAGGGGCGGCTGTCTATCACCCCATCTATGGTGTCTAATAATGGATGGTCTCTTGGAGCGCCTAACTTCGGAAGTATTTTATGCGCAGGCATATGCGGACGACGGGCTTGTCCTAGTAACCGGCCGTATCTTAAATGTCGTTTGCAACAGAGGCAGCCTGTAGAATAATAGATAGATGGTGCGGCTAAACAGGACTCTCAGTCAATCCATCTAAGACTGAGATGATCCTGTTCACAAGAAAAGAAAATAGAGGATTTTAGGGCTCCAACCATGTACGGTAAACCTCTCGCGCTTATGCAGGAGGTTAGGTACCTGGGAGTGACCCTAGATAGCAAATTGTCATGGGGGTCGTAGATCGACAACGTTATCAAAAAGTCGACTGCAACCTTCTAGCAATTGCGCCGAGCGGTAGGTAGGAACTGGGCCTCAACACACAGATCCTACACTGGCTGTACACGGCGGTCATCAGGCCGAGGCTCCAGTATGGATCTGTGGTCTGGTGGCCGAGCGTAGACAGAGCGATTACGTCTCGAATGTTGGCAAAAGTCCAGAGACTAGCCTGCCTAGGGATGACTGGCGCAATGAGGACGACACCGACAGCTGCTCTAGAGGTTCTGCTAGGCCTGCCAACGCTTCCCTCGTGGCTAAAGTGGGAGCCTATGGCGACCTATCTGAGATTGCGGGATTCTGAGAGCTGGCAGTGTTCAAGCAGAGCTGAAGGTCACGCAGCAATTGCTGGAAGGACGGAGAGGGAAATCCCTCTCTCTGTCCTGAAGATGAGAGAAGCGAAAGATCAGCTAAGGTTGGAAAGGAACTACATTCTCACTCTTCCCAGTAGGGAGGAGTGGAGCGAACGAAGAATTGACATCCGCCCGGACTCTCTGGTGTGTTACACAGACGGATCTCGGGGGGCCACTAGACTGTCTTCCGGGGCGGGAATATATCTGGAAGGCAAAGGAGTACAGGAGAGCTTTGCCGTAGGCTCGTACATCATGGTCTTCCAGGCAGAGGTTTACGCCATCCTAGCGGTGGCGGGTAGGGCTGAGATTAGGAATGGGGCGGAACAGATAATATACATCTGCTCCGATAGCCAGGCTGCTCTAAATGCGGTGTGCTCCCTCAGGACAAGATCAGTTCTCATCCAAGAGTGTGGGGATGCCTTAGAAGAGCTGGTTAGGCATAAACAAGTGAGACTGGTATGGGTCCCAGAACATGTGGGAGTTCCAGGCAACGAGAAGGCCGATGAATTGGCTAAACTCAGAGCCGAGGAACCTTGTCATGGGCCTGAGCCTATGTTAGGTATTTCAAGGCAGGTCACAACGGCCCTGAATGAGTGGGCCCACGAGACACTGAGGACGCACTGGAGGACCAACAGGGCCTGCAGGTAAACCCGAGATTTTGTGACGGGGCCGAACAAACCGAGATCGGCCTGGTTGCTGGGACGGCGTCGGAAAACTCTAAACCTATTAATCGGTGTTCTGACAGGCCACTGCAGACTTAGGAGGCATCTATCATTGATAGGTATTGAGGAAGATCCTACATGTCCAAGGTGCAGGAGAGATGAAGAAATATTTTACCATTTCCTGGGACAATGTGAAGCGTTTGGGCGCCTGAGATACAGTATCTTCGGTTCTGAGGCGCTTCTAAGGGAGGAGATGATCTCCCTCGCAATGAGTGACATCCTGACCTTCATCAGAAGGTCGGAAATATTCGATGAGGGAGCAAGAGAAGCACATAGCTGAGGAGACAACTGGGGGTTGATAAAAAAGGGCTCGTCTGTGGCCTACTTGCCAGGCGTCAGCCTCCCCCACTATTACCATTACCATTACTATTAGTTGCTGTTATAAGATTTATGTACGAAAACCATATTTTGCGGAATAAAAAAAATTCATTCGGTAATAAATTGTAATTTAAAACAAATTAAGTATCCTCTTCTTGGTAAAACTTTAAAATATAGAATAAAATGAAATACAATAATGCTAAAAATTTTTAGCTAATTATTATTTTCTAACTTTTACAAAACTTATCACAGATAAATGTTGTACTTATCTTATCTTATATATCTTATCTTATCTTATATATGTTATACTTATCTGTGATATTTTTTGTAAAAGTTAGAAAATAATATTTAGCACACAATTTTTAGCGTTATTATAATTTATTTCATTCATTAATTTATAGGTCAAGTCATTATTTTAATTACTTTTCAATAATTGAATATTATATAAACATAGATACTGTTTTCCCAATATAAAACCACATGTAACGCCCGTTTTATATTAAAAATAATAATTCAACAAAATGAATCTACTGCAATGTGATGAGAAAGTTAATACAAATTTACTGAACAATACTGAAGCGTAAATATGTAATCCTACTCATGCAACCGACCTTAGGTGTAGAAATGTCAAAATTTGATAGATGGTTCTGTAAAAAATTAATAATTCAATTTCATTGAGGGTTAGCCTAGTGAAATATCGTTTTGATAATTTCAATAATGCCTAGCGTAAAAGATAAATGCTCCTTAATTAAAACCGAGCATATAGATCGTCTTAACCGAGATTTCATGAATAGCAGTTTAAGTAATTAATTGTTTTGTAAAAGAAATCAATTAATTTTCTTTGACAAATAATAGTAATTTACCTTACAAGTCCAGAAAAAGTATCTTTACAGGACTCATAGCCTACAAGTCCTGTAAAGGGCGTTTCTGATTGAGTTACGTACAACGTATTTTAGACATCTGTGTTTCTTTAGCATTTTTTTGCTTAACTTTATCTTGTTGTTGAAACATTATAATAACCGTGCATTACCTGTATCCGTAAAAGTCTATAGGTATCTAATTGATTTTCTTAGTTACCAGTCAACGAATATTTTAAAACGTCGCGTCGTTATGTGTGTTGTACGCGGCTCATAATCGACAAAAATAAAATGAGAAAACAGCAGATGTTCTAAGTAATAATGCTGAAGCCGCGCAAGCTTACATCAACAATTTGTTAGCCGTTACATCCAAGAGAGATATGAAAAGTTTATCGGGAATGTGTTAGCAAGAAAATGAAAAAATTAACTGAGCAGGTAGTTTTAGTATACTTTGGACAAAAAACTAAAATCACGAACCTATAGAGTTATCACTCAATGCTTAAACCGACTCTTAAAATGAAAAAGAATTTCAAAATTTCCTCAAGTGAACGCTTTTTGAAAGAGGAATGGTGTGGGATATAAATTCAAAAAGTCTAAATTCTTTACGAAAGAGCTCTGGAAAAATATTTCTTGTATATGAAGGAATATGTACCCCAGACACTTTTGTTCTAAAATATCCCCTGAGTTTTATAATATTTCGCAACTGGTAGTACTGATAATGGGTCTAGCAAGAATGTGTCGACTTGAAGAATTGGCAAAATTAACTCTGGATAACATTGATGGTAAAGAAACATGCTAATTGTCAATGTTTCGGCAACATAATCTTATGTAGTAAGAACATTTATTGTCGGTGGAAATGGCAACCTTCATTTGAGTTGTTATCGAAAATACGTATCTCTGCTATCCTTAAATACCCCACACAATCGACTCTTCACGTACTTACAACAAAGGATATTGCACAACACATCCATTACCACCTAAGAACAGGTGGTAATGGTACAACTATCGGCATCGATACGTTTGGGAAGATTCCGATTAAGACCGAATGCTAAGACTACCGAACTTCGAGCAATTCACCAGGAATTATTTCCGCCATAGTTCGGCAGATAATGGTGCAGATTACAGTAACTTGAAAATATATAGACGTTGAAAATCTCAAACTGTTTTTTACTATGTAGTCCAATAATAAATAAAAATTGTGACAATTTACTCAATTTATTTAGAGAAAACTCGTAACGTGTAGGGTCTAAACTGTAACTTCATTTCATCACATTAAAATATCGGTTGTTATAGAGAAAGAGATGTCTTAAAATTTGCGGACATATTCCGAACAGAATAATATAAAAAAAATTTCAGTTATCGTTTTCATTTTTAGGTACAAACTAAAAAAAAAACTGAAAATTTAATCTGAGAATTTACTCTTATGAGGTCAAAATTTCTTTTCACTATAGTTCATTTATTTTTTTTTAATTATTAGTTGAATACACACCCCGCAAGAATTATCTCATCACCTGTAATTTACCATAAGTTTGATGTTAAGTCGTTTGTTCATTTGGATGATCTATTTTTGCATTGTAGGTTGACTCATTAGAAATATTACTGTGCTGCTGATTTTTTAGTAAAACTTTGCTTGAATATTGAGTGTAACAATGATGTTGTGTTTTGTTCGAAAAAATCGTTACATCCTGTGAAATATACCAGAAACAACAGCACATTACAATTTAGCCTCATATTTTCTTAACATTCTCCTTTTTTGTTCACTTTATTATCTCTGTTATTAAATGAAATACAGTTTTTACAGCACAACATATTTTTATGGACTTCAGTTTATATGTATATTCATACATGGGAAAATTTTAAATAAGTAGCAAGCTGTGGAAAACAATAGATTATACATAATGTCATTAATATACAAAGTGTCAGTTTGTTGTTGCGCAAATTGCGCGTCAGATTTCAATACTCTTTGCTGTGATTTTATCGTTAATTTAAATTGTTTACTAAATTGTAGCATTATGGATATTCTACAACTTTTATCACGTCATTTAACCGATGAAGAGACCTTAAGAGCAATTGCTCTGACTGAAGATGGGCGAAATGGAAAGTACGTGACTAACGTAATTATTGTTAAACAAAGTACCATTTCAAGAGTTATCAGATATTATAGGTAGACTGGACAATATTTCAGGAGGAAGGGGAAAAGAACATAGGAGAGTTACTACAGTTGTAGATCATCACTTTTTACGAGTTAAGCCGTAAGAACTCGACATTGTGCCGCCCTAATACTTTAAATCGAACCGAACTTTTAGCAGCTGGAAATGTAAACAGTATTTATAATCAACGGTTCCATCAATAGACCCACATCTTACCAGGGTACACTGGGTTTCCCCGTTACAATTTGACAGGGATCACGCTCACTGGGGTCTTGAAGAATAGTCCAATGTGCTCTTCACAGATGAATCGATATTTTGACTATATTCCTCAGACAGACGTGTACAGAAGGCTAGGTGAGTGTCATTTATAATGTAATATGCGACAAAAGGAAAGTTTTGGAGGTGGGTCAACCATAGTTTGGAATATGGTAAAGGATTTATTTTCATGAGTGTACGGAGTTAGTGGCAATAAATAATAGAAGGATGATGGCCTATTAATCTTATAAAGTACGCATGGGATCATTTAGGATGGTCGATTCAGCAAGTTCAAATTCCACGTAGAAACTTGATTGAACTTCAAAATAAATTGAAAATTTGGAACAATATTGATGATGTTTACATACACAATCTCTTTCAAGGGTTACCAAGGCCAATATAAGCTGTTATTAAGGTGAGGATGTGAAATATCCGATATTGAATATTATCGTACATTCACAAACCTAAAACTACCAAAGAAAACCTCTCAAAAAATCCAACGCTTGTAATAAAAGACGTACCAAACAGACACACTGATGTCATTGCCAAAATCAACAAAAGCATAAACTTAGGTTTCCACGTTAAATTTGCAGCCCAAAGTACACTTCTATACATTCAGGACAAAAATTAATCCATGATGTGGAATTCCATTCATATACTCCAGTTACCGACAAAAACCACGCCTTCGTATTGAGAAGACTACAGTGCGAACCCGACATTAATGAAATAAAAAATGATGTTATAGATAATTATAACATAGAAATAGGCAACATTTATAGAATGAGAACCAAGCGAAATCCGCTTTATTTAATAATTATCAAAAAGAAAACAACGTTGAAAAAACTACAAATTGACGTCAAGTACGTTTCATACACCAATATCTCGTGGGAACGCCGTATATATGAGAGACTAATCACGAAATGTCGCCGCTGCCAGATGTGGGTGCATGCTACATCTAACTGCCGCAGACAGCTCCAATGCGTCAAGTGTGCAAGCCCTTATTGGAAACGCGAATGTAATAAAGAGCCAAATTCTTCCCCTAAGTGCGCGAACTGTTAGGGCGATCATACCGCCAACAACAATGAGTGTGCGGTATATTTATTTAGAACTAACATTATCAAACAAAATGCTGAAGCTAATATAAACAAAAACGAAGCTAGATATGTCCCAGCTCCCATACCACGGAACACTTGGACACGAGGACAAGAAAAGAAGATCACGGGAAACAACATTGAAACCACCAAGGCCGCCCCCAAGCTTCAAACTACAAGACAACCGATCACCACCAAATCCGACTTTGCTAATTTTAGTTTATTAACCCAAGAATTACGCGACTTAAACAAAATAATAAATCTAAATTACACCATCAGTGCAGTCCAAGAAGTAAACAAAATTCTGAGAGCCATTACCGATCCGATGCAAGCTATTATATATTTTACCGAACCACCAAATTCTTAAATAATACCTTGTCTCGGAGACGTAACGGGCTCTCAACACATTTATCCTAAGACAGTTATCTTAAGCAGGGTTTTTCTTAGTTATTCCCTGCATACTTCTACCACACCTCTTTTTTTAAATAAAATTTGTCGTTTATTTTAATTATTATAAAACATTGCTTATATATAGCTAAACACACTGTAATTTTCAGAGGAAAGTGCAGATTTCAGAATAATGGAGAAGATGCGTCAGTATGCAACATAGGGCCACAACACCGGCCACCGGGAATGCTACCTGCTCTGCAGGGTTCTTGCTGCTTCGGCGGATGGTGCTGGCTTTTCGTAGTAAAGTTTTGTATAGCACAAGAAGACATATACCCATGTACAGATGCATATTGTAAATATTTTATTTGTAGGAGCATGAAATATTAGTATCTAATTAGAAATGTAATAATAGGGAATAAATTGTTTAAATTGGCAAAAATTATACTCTGAAAACAAAACTTAACGATACATAATTATATATTTTTACTTAAAACAAAACCACACCTATCTTTGAGAGCAGTATCTCATTGTGCATATTTTGATTATTAAAAATAAAGAAATTTTTTTGCTTTTAAATGTTCTAAAATATTTTATTAAAACTCTGCACATGCTTTGGCTTTTTTGGGCCTTTCTCAATAGTACAGATGATACTAGATTCTAAATCGTGTTCTTTACTTTATATCACATCTGGGCAGTACAATACAATTGTAAATATTAAATTTTATGGTATGAAACGACGGGAATTTCTTTAATTTGTATTATTTTGTCTAAAATGTCGTGACCGGTAAAAATTATTTGATCATTTGTTACGTTTTTATTATTTTTTACTGCTTTTTTTAATTTCTAATATTTCTAATAAATCTAATTTTTTATTTTCTGAATGAAGCAAGTCGATCTTATCCAAATCTATGAAATGATTATTTTCTATACAGTGCGTTCACATGCCGCATGCCGGTACTACTATGTATATTGTTCAAATAGATTTTTAATGTTCCTCGATCCATTTGTTTACATTTTCTTTATTTTTAATAATTTCAACAATGTTTCACCAGCAGCCAACCGCGGAATCAGTTCGGTGATTTTAATTTAATTTATTTCTTTTTAATAAAATTACGTACATCACGGATTACACATCCTGTCTATAAATTCCAACAATAACATTGTGGCTACTCGATGTTACCGAGAAATGGAAATAAATTAAAGAGGGTAATTTATACTATCTTTAAGAACCCTGTAAGCTTTTTTAAGACTCACTCACAGTGATTGCAGGCTGGAGTCATCCTGTTCGTCAACGAGAAGGAGCCGCTGCTCAGCCAATTCTTTTTGCTCCCTCTCGCGCTCTCTCTCAGACTGACGCTGCTGCAGCAGGTCGTTATCCAGTTGGCGGATCTCCCACTGCTCCCGTTGCGAACGGTGATGTTCCTGCAAAGCAACAGGAATTTTTGGATTACACAATAGATTTTATTTTTAAGCCTAATGTCATATCCGACAAAACTGTTCAAATATGGATTAAAATTAAAAAGCTAGAATGTTTTCTGTGGTAAAATATGGAATGTTAGATTCTTAAGGTATTATGTAACCGCTAATATTATTTCTTCCTATTATAAAAGGATAATTAGATATGAAGTTTAACCAGACCAGGATTTATGAGATATTATTATATAACATATAACGTATTTTATCTTAAAATAAAAATTATCCCAGAAAAGATAAATATTTTAATAGAAATCTCCATGGTAAAAAGTTCTATTAAAAAAATAATAAAATGAAAGTGCCAACAAAACAGTAGTTATTATATGTTGATGTTTTTTTCCTTCCAACTATTGTGGATAAAAATGTAAGAAAACCTCAATTTCTTGTCACATGAACATTCTAATATAGTTTCTTATCACATAAAAAAGTGGGAAACTTATAGTCGACAATGAAGAACAAATTATTGTTTGAGTATAAATCAAATTTAGTATAAAAATTCCTTATAGTTGTGGGGCAGTATATATTGGACAAACAAAACAATTGTTAAAAACTCGAATTAATGAACATAAATACTCCTGTAATGAAAGATAAACAAGTAAAAACCGCTCTTGCATCACATCATTTCGAGTTAAATCATGATTTTCAATTCGATAATACTAAAACATTGGACAACGAACAAAACTACAAAAAAACGATTAATAAACGAAATGACACTTATCAACAGACACAATAATACTGTCTATAAAAAAATGGACACCGAAAATTTGAGCAAAATTTATAACAACCTGATAGAAAAATATATAAAATTATAGCCATCCCTGTATACATAAATGAACAACAAATTGATTCTTTATTTGAAATTTTAGTTTGCAAACGTATTTTTTTCATTGACTTCTTAACTGATATATAAATAAATAATAATAATGTTTTTTACAGAACGAATTTTTAATATGCTTTTTTTTCAAAGTTTCTTTGATAAATATCCATTAATGTTCAAATCCTTAAGCATATAGAAAATATTTGCTCTGATATTCTATATAAGTAACGCTATTTTATTTATTCTTTTTTTACAATATTTGACGATATTGATTGTGTTGACAAAAAACCAAATACCTCATTAGGTAAGCGTGATTGATAATTTTTTTACAAATGTTTCACAACATTTTTTAAATATTGTAGTTGTTATTATATGATATGTATATTTTTAATGTTTTTACATTTGTTGTTAACTTTTTTTTATTGATATGTGTAATTTTCTCCAAATATCAGCATTTTTTCTTTTAAACATTTTTTTAAGTATATTTTTATCTATTAGATTTGCTAAATTATATAAAATATGTTTGTTATTTGTTGTAATCCTGAAGAAGACAATAAATATTGTCGAAACGACGGCTTGATGTGAAATTCAGGTTTTCTTGCATTTTTATCCACTATAGTTCCGACAAAAAAACATCAACATATTGAGTAGTGCTGGATACGAAACTTTCATTAAATTAGTTATTATTTTTAATCACGATTACAAAATTATTGTATCCGTTTTACAGGGCGTCTCAAATTGCTTGATTTTGCCTGGTTCTCCTACTTCTGGACCAGATAAACAACCAGAACTACATTACATGTAACTATAATTCCTAAAAATAAGATCATTCAAGTATCCCTCATTGTCTGCAATGCATATTCAATCTTGCTCCTAAAACTTTTTGTAACAATGCACGATTAATTGCACATATTCTCGAATGAAGTCTTTGACATTTTGAATTGCCCGTGGTGGTCTCTTGAACACTTTTTGCTTGAGAGATCGGGTGATTTTGACGGTCATGGTAGGTATCTAAATCTTGAAACTGACCTGTTCGGGAACATTCACCGCGTTGCAATTAAATATTGTATTGCTGTATATGCTGTGGGGCATTGTATTTTTGAAAATAAAGTTTTTTCGTTTTAGTCTACATAGTTCAGGCCACAAGATTTTTTCTAGATAAAAATGTAAAGCTACGAGGTGTCTGTAATTATTTTCTCGTTTTCCTTCAAGAAGTACAGCTCTACTGTTTCAAATGATGAAATACTACACCATGCAGTGCCTTTTTTAACATGAGGCGGTTTTTCCTGTAACTGTTGTAAGTTTTCAGCCGTCCAATAACAACAATTTTGTTTGCAGTTCTACTGAGATAAAAATGCGGTTCATCGTTCATCTCATCATCTGACATAATTAAGGAATTAATTGCACATATGCCTTGATTATAAATTTCCATTTCATGCAAAATATTCGGGCATCTAGGTCACCATCTTGTAACTTATGTATGAACAAATTGATTTTAATGGAGGTGAAAGTGTAATTCTGCATGTAATATTCTCAACAGGCTCGTTTTATTAATTTCTAAAACAGTTGGATATCTTGATGTCGAGCGTAACAGACGTTGTTGGTGCCTTCAGTGTCGATACTCTTCCAGTATATTTTGAAGAAACATCCCATATTTCTCAAACCCACCTCAAAATAGTTAATAGAGTAGGAATGTGTCAATGTGTACAGCTGACTGATTTGTAATAGAACTGTTTGACTAATTGGAATCAATCTATCCTTTGTACACAAAATTGCACACATTGCAATATAGTTAGACAAATAATTGACAACCATTAACATATTCCACAAGTCACAGCCACCTATTAATTCAACATTTAGTATGGTTTCACCATAGATAATGGCGAAGAACTGTTTAAAATATTCCGCCAATCGCCATGTTTTTGAGTTGTGTTAACAGTTTTTGTGTTCTTAAAGTAGTCAGTTCTATTTTTTTTGAGACTCAAGACAAAAAATATCACAAACAACTAATGCTACCAAATAATAAACTGTAGGTCACTGCTACGTTTATTTTGTAAGTGCTTTCAGAAACATAAATTTATTCATAGTTTCAATTCATTTAATGGAAATAACTAATATTTTATTTCGATACATTAAAAATCCATTATTTCTCAAAGAAAAGTGATATATTTTATTAAGTTTATGTTCACAAATTGGTAAGAATACAATGTTTGGCCTAGAGGAATATTTATTTACAACCATTTTAAGTACATCGGTGTCATTAATAATAAAATAATCAACATGATAATTTAACTTCAACTAAAACAAAGGCTGATTACAAAACGCATTATCTTCAATTTTCTTTGGCTTGGGAAAACTTTTGTATAAGTGGGGTTGATTTTGAAAACTGCTAATTCAATGTTTTATACATTTTTCCGTGTATACACACGAAGCAATTTTTTTAAGATATCCATATATCAAGCATTTTGTTAATTTTAGGCGAAATTAAACAACACAGGTAATACAACCTTCTATATCCTTAAAAGTACTTCGAGACACCTTGTGAGGTAGGGGGCTACACATTCAGAGACAACGGACACACATGCACTATCCGAGTACGTTAGTTAGGCAAGTGACCTTACCGCTCGATCACGAACCCACATAATCATACCAGTTTAATATAGTGTACTATTTTTGTGGCCATTTAATAAGTTTGACAAAAGGTGTAATATCACAAAACACCTTTTGTCAAACTTTTCGAAGAAAAGTCAATTTTCTGTATTAAAACTTAGAGATAGGTGCAGCCAGTTTTACTATAAAACTCCCATGTTCCCATGACCTTTAGATGGAGAATGACGAAGGTTCTTTCTGTAGGCAGATGAAAAAGTCATCAACACTATTATAAAATTATAGGTGTTAACTATGCTGGGCTACATTTGACTTATTACTAATAAGTAGAGTTAGCATTTCGATCCGCACATCATGGGCGGTGCCAGGTAGAAAAATACCCAAGTACGTAAGCGAGACTTGTTTACTATTTTAATCTACTGTTATGCGTCGAGGTGTCAATAACGTAATTTATTTCTCTCCGTTGTATTGTTGATAATTTCATTCTTTGTATTTTATTCTTGATATTAATTTAATAATAAAGTATGTCAGATTTGCCCAAGGGTAAAGAACGGCCATACGCTGACAAAATGAATAAATTTATTTGTTATTTTCCGAATTTATTCTACAATGGTGCTATAATAATTTGTAAGGTGTGCGAGACTGACCTGATGTGCTGGAACAAACGTGATTGTAAACGTCGCGTAAATTCTGTACAACATAAAACTAAAAAAATGGGGTGCCTTCGACAACAGTTTATGTTCGATTTCCTCTTAATGCTAATTGCCTGTGATGTTCCGCTGTACATACTCCATAAGCAACCATTTCAGGAGTTCTGGAATAAATACATTTCCAAGGTGGCGTTACCAAGTCGCACAATGTTGCGTAACTATGTACCAACTGTAAGCGAAGACATGGTAAATAAGATCAAATGTGTACTAAAAAATACACGGCTGTGGTTATGGGTTGACCAGACGACAGATTGTAAAAAAAAATCTATTGTAAATGTTATAGTACGTGTACTGGATCCTCTTAAACCAACATTTTCACTGTTACTAGCTAGCAAAATACTAACTGAGTGTACTGGCCTGGAGATGTTAGAAAAATTTGATCTGTCAAAAAGTCAAGTGTTGATGTTTTTGACCGATGGTGCCGCAACAATGCGTTTAGTAGGCCGTTCTTTTCAAGAACACGGTTGTAGGTTAGTAGATGTTATGTGTAAACTGCATGCTTTACACCTTGTGGCAGAAACTATTTGACAAGGTTTTCCAGAGGCAGGTGCTTAATAGCGAGTACTAAAAAAGTGTTTCTTAAATCTCTTAAATGTCTTCGCGCATTTCATTGCAAGTGTCCCGGTATTCCCGAACCACCACAGCCGATTCATAAACGTTGGAGAACATGGTTGGAGGCAGCATTTTGTTATGCTGAATATTTACAACAAATAAAAGCTGTGATACTACAATTCAATCCAGACGAGGCTGCAGCTATTAAGGAAAGCCAGACAAAATTCGAAGATGTTTTTGTTGAAACAGCTTTAAGAACTATTCACAAGAACTATAAAACCATACAAAAGTTATAAAACAGTGCGTTGTCGTTAACGGAATCACTGCAAATAGTGGACGCAGTAAATCGACTGCCACACTCTATAGGTGACGCAAATAATGAGCCTGTTGAAGCAGAGTTCGCACGGGTGTTAAAGCAAGACACCGGTTTTACCAGATTAAGACAAATTTGTGATGGTACTGATGGTGCATCTGAAGATCTGTTAAGTGAGTTCAAAGATTATTTTAAGTATGCTTGTATTACATCAATAGATGTCGAACGATCGTTCTCAAAATATAAGCATATTTTTTCACCACGTCGAACATTACTCTCAGAGACAACCATAGAAACATACATGATGCTGCAAAGTTTTTACATATCTTTTCCAGTTTGTGATAACCAAGCTAGTTTAGAGGGTAAGTTGTGCATACATCGTTCTAAATTGTAACAGTTTATTGCTTTTATTACTAGTTAATTTCTTTTCTTACAGTTATTATGGTGCGTACGACTATGTCCTGCGGCACATTTTTGCCAACTCTACTAATAAGTAATATGAATAAAATATCAATAATAGTCACTTAAAGCAATTTATTAAAATTCTCTTGAAATTATATTGAGAGTTTAATCAAGTTAAGAGAAAAAAAGCAAAAGATTTCCAGATCAAAACGTTCAAGGTTTAAACAAAATACTTTTGAATTCAAAAACAGTAAATAAGTGTAGAATTTAACATGCTTTTAATAATGGAATCAGTGTTCAGTTGGGAATTGCATTTGATTGAATGGAATGAAATTAAACTAGATATGTACTTGTCCAATCAATACTGGTTGGTTATGTACGTCTAATATTAAATTGATTAATTGTCCTAGAGTTCCGTAACGAATAGTTAGTCAGTTTAAAATTTAAGGATTACTTTGTTCTGATATATCACTTTTAGTTCTAATAACTTACAGTTTTCCTGTACAATATATGTAAATATAATAATTAGCTTTTCTGTCTACAGAATCTCTGATACTGTTATGTGCCTGAACCTTTAGCTATGCACCAGATTTGAAAGAAAATATGTTTATTAAAACTTATTTTAGCAAGTTGAGAATACATTATTACTAGAGCTACAGGGGCATCACATAAGAACGCATTTATTTATCACAATGAAGGCTACCGTTTTTAGGCTCACCAGTTGGCGCCACTTGCGAGTAAGGTTGCTGTCAAAACTTATTGTTAGGCGCGGAGCAAGTTTATAGGGGTTTTATTATAATTATTTCGTACACCAATAAATAAAAAAACTTGTTAATTATGCCTCAGTGTTCTGCAGTTCCTTTTCTTCGGAAATAAAAGGCGGACATATGTTTCCGAAAGACAAAACTCGCCTAAAATAGTGGTTGGTAGCGATTCTCAGGGATAACTTTACTGCTTTGAAACATTCGCGTGTTTGTAAGAAACATTTTAATCCTGACGATCATGCGTTGCCAAAGGAGCCTACAGAAAATTGTAAGTAATAATCATGCACAATCGTTGGTTTCATAATGCTCATGCTTGATAGAACCTAACTTTAATGACACCTCTAATAGGTACAATAATTTCCCTACTGAGCAAGTAAATTACTACTTTTCCCTTCTGTCATCATTGTGTTAAATGTTTTTCAGCTAATTTTTATAAAAATCACTAAAAACCCGCGTTAAAAAACCATAATGAACATTAACCTTCAGTGACATTTGAAATATCTGAACCTTATCTTACACTAGCACCCCCGTGGTGAATTCAAGCGCGGTACCCCTGATTGATACAATAATATAAGAAGGTTTAGTGCCATATCCCCAAAAAAACAACTATGTATCTATCCCATCCTAGATCCAATTCTTTAGCTACGCTACGCTGATGAGGGGCAATAACTCCGAAACACGTGTCCGTAGCTGCATAGTTGTTTTTTTGGGGATATGGCACTATTTGCATAAGTGACATGGTGACATTAGCTTGTTTAGGGATAACAGGAGCAGTAAAGATTATTATAATAGTTGCGATAGAAGCCATTCTGGACCCTAACTACTCCACATTGAAGTTGAACTTGAAGCCAGGAAAGCAGCTGACAGATTCTAATAAATTAGTGTCCAAACAAATATCTATCACAAACGAAGAATAGTGGGTAACTGGACAGTGTATTTTATTTTTGTCCACTGACTCACTCTTCTTGGTTTGTGATGGTAACTAACAGATTTCTGAGGAATAGAATATGGAATATGGGGCGGGGCCTATACCAGTTCAAGCTCTACCGATATGAGATCAGGTCTTCAGCCAGTCGGATGACGACCAGTGTCTTTCAATGTATCAATTTACTACTGCATGATATACAACAGACGGATCAAAGAGTCAGGAGGGAACTGATGCTAGCATACATGGATACAAACCAAAGGTTATTATTTCCAAGTGTGCTCCAAGCTGAAGGATACGTAATTTTATTATATGCAAAAGAAAATGTCACCAAAAGTTTTGTTAACAAGCATATTTACATATGTAACGCCTCTCAGGCGACTTTGAGGGTTCTTGAATTAAATATGGTGACTTCTAAGTCAGGAATGAATTGTCGGAAAATTATGGTTGAATTATGTGCACATAACTCAGTGAAACTTATATGGGTGCCGTGATATAGTTGTATGCATAAAATGTAATGAAGAAACCAGGGATGAACTGTCCCAGTAGTTCGGCGTGAGGAGCCCAACTCGTCCTTGTATTCGATGCCTACCAGCACCCCTAGGCCATCGCACTAGGCACGTATTTTTATAAAAAAAAAATAGGGTAATATTATATCCACGAATCTTCGATGCTTCCAGGCTTTCACATTCACATTTGACATTTGAGCGCTATTTTAGCTCCTTCAGGTTAATTTAAATACACGCCATTGCCACCAATACAAGGTGCCTCATCGGGAACTACATCGATTGATATCGGGAAAAGTACGTAACAGAAAATGTTGGGAATTAGTAATGCCAATGTGGTTAATCCAACAAAGATAATAGCAAGCATCTGGTACTTCCGGTAAAGTCGATACGAACTGTGCTTATTTTAAATACAACACTCTGTATATTTCTGATTTTTTAAAAAGAGCATAAAATTCTGAGTGAAAAAACACATACTCTATACCTAAACCCAGCCGTTTCGGAGATATTTGACGTTTTGTAAAAAAATTAACGGGCGCAACGGTTTGCAAGAACCTTTAAACTTTCTTCGTGTAGAAGATCTTCATTTGATTTTTGGCGTCTAGAAAGAACACAAGATGAGCTACGTTCTACTGTTAAAATAAATTCAATAAAAATATACCAAGTGTTCCATATTTCACGTTACATTTTGTCAACTTCAAACCGCGAATACTTTTTAGTTCAAATTGAACTAAACTAACTATTTTTTTACATCAAGTTATAGAAAGAACATAAGTGTGGAAAACGTATCATTAAAAAAATGTTACGCTTGAAACATATCAATTATATTTTAAAGAATTAATTTATAGTCAGAAGTAATCAGAATCTCATTCCACAAATCGATTAATATTTTGATCATTTGAGCCAGACATTCGAGGACGAATTTAATTTAATTAGAAAAAAGTAAAATGTTTTATTTCAGTAAAATTGACAAAATATAAAGAAATACATTTTCAAGTTTCAACAGGTGTAGTGTAGAAATGTCCTTGCTTAAATAAATAAAATTTCATTTTACTGATTTAAGCAAGCTACTTGCATCGAACGCCCTGTTGGAAATTTAATTAAATTCCTATCAGTTTATATACTGCAAAAGATGAGAGTTACACATACTACGGACATACATCTCTACTTCAACGTATAAATAAGGTTGGCAAGTCGTGCGGCTATTCAGTGGTGCAACAGCAGGTAGATAGATATCTGGTGAGGCAATGACCCGCAGACGGACAAATCGAGGCAAGGTGCGAAACTAGTCCATTGTTGTATATCGTAGTGTTTAAACGATAATTTATTAATCTCCTTTTTATTTTATGTGGTTTCATTGTTGATAATTTTTTTTGTTGTATTTTATTGTTGATATTAGTTTAATAATAAAATATGTCAGACGTGAGCAAGGGTTAAAAACAGCCATACGTTGACAAAGTAGATCTGTGTAAAGTGTTTGACGGTATAGAAATTTTGCGATGTTTCAACTGTAATGGGTTCAACCACTCAAAAAATGTATATAAAAATGGATTATCTTGCCCTAAATGTAACCTAAATCATTCTTTGGAATCTTGTAATGCTGTTAATCTTAAGTGTATTAATTGTGTCAAGTTGAGAGAAACCAAGAATGCTGACATCTGTGTAGATCACGTCGCTTGGGATCACGAAAACTGCCAATCCTATAAGAACGCAATTTTAAAACTAAAAACTGATCTAGGATATCAATAGCAACTAGACTGCCCATCAACATCTCTTCCGCCTACACCGGATATGTGCACGCCACACTCAGTCATAAGTAATCACGGTTATCCCCCCTTTAGCAATAGTCTGTCAATTTACTATCAGAATACTCGCGGCCTAAAAACCAAACTTAATACTCTCTATGACGCTCTTCTTGCAAGTACTTATGATATACTCGCTTTCACTGAAACCTGGCTGGACTCACATATCCAGGATCAGGAAATAGCCTATGATAATTATGTTTTATTCAGATCAGACCGTGATAAGGTAGCGACGTGTCGTAGCGACGGTGGCGGTGTAATGTTGGCTGTACTTACGGTAGTTAATTTAAATCTAAAACACAGTACTTTCCACGATTTAACATATGTAGATATAGTAGGCGTAAAAAATAATAGTAAATCATTATCATTTCTATGTTTTCACATTGTATATTCCCCCAAAAATGTCATCTGACTACTACAAATCTGTTGTTGATGCTTTCTGCAGTCTTAATTTTATACATAACTCACATATTTTAATTTTAGGCGATTTCAACTTACCAATTTACGCTTCTCAACACCTTACTGCTTCGCCCGCTTCTCAGATTATTTTAAACTTTCAAAACTTCTTGGACTTAAAACAATTTAATACCATAAAAAATATAAACAATAGACTACTGGACCTCGTCCTGTCGAACAGGGATTGTACAGTAGTAAAACCCCCTGATATTCTTCTTGGAGAGGACTTGCATCACCCTGCACTAAGCATTTTTTACAGGATTAGCAATAGTTGTGAAAATCATGAAAAGAAATTTCTATCCTATACGTACAATTTTAGGAAATCTAACTTTCAGATGCTCTATGAGATGCTATCCGAGGCTGATTGGAACATATTAAATAATATTTCTGATGTTCACTCGGCATGTGAGCAATTTTATGGTATAATAGAACCCATATTAGCCACCTGTGTCCCCAAAAAACGTATTCCCAAACGTAGTTATCCTCCTTGGTACAATAACGAGATCATAATGAATATAAAAAAAAGCACAAAGCATGGAGGCAATACAAATCTGTTCCCAGTGAAGAAAATCGTCAAAACTTTTGCATATTGCGACGTAGAATAAAATCTGATATAGAGAACGCTCACACAAACTACAGTATAGGCTTGCAATTAAATGTTGCACGGAATCCCTCTGACTTCTGGCGCTATGTCAACTTCAAAAGAAAGGGTTCTAATCTGCCTAAAAATATTAAATATAATGATGAAATCTTATCCGATCCTCAACTGATTAGCAATTCATTTGCTGATTTTTTTCAACAGTTATACTCTACTCCAGATCAGTGTAATCCTGCTGACAATCATAATTCATTACATAACACTTGTCTAAATATTCGTCAGGTCACTGAAGAGGAAGTATTATTGTCACTTAAAAAAATTAAAGCCAAAACTAACTAGTGGCCCAGACAACATTCCGTCATTTG
Source organism: Rhamnusium bicolor (assembly GCA_029963845.1). Taxonomy (NCBI): domain Eukaryota; kingdom Metazoa; phylum Arthropoda; class Insecta; order Coleoptera; family Cerambycidae; genus Rhamnusium; species Rhamnusium bicolor. The sequence continues at coordinate 134,702 of JANEYF010005958.1, forward strand.
TCGTACGTGATTGTGCTTCAGTATTCGCCAAACCTCTTTCAATACTTTTCAATCTATCTCTCCGAACATCAACATTCCCTCAATACTGGAAGCAGTCCAAAATCATACCTGTCTTTAAAAAAGGAGATCGAACTCTTATAACTAATTATCGCCCTATTGTTATTTTAAACAACTTTGCTAAAGTTCTTGAAATGTTATTATATGATAATATATTTCCACATGTAAAACACCAACTCTCAGATTCACAACATGCCTTTTATAAAGGTCGATCTACAACAACTAATCTTTTCTGTTTGACGGAATATTTATATGAAGCAATTGATGATGGTAGTCAAGTCGACATAATCTATACAGACTTCTCTAAAGCCTTCGATAAGCTAAATCATAATTTACTCCTGCAAAAATTACACATTTTTGGATTTTCAAATCAGCTTGTTGAGTACTTCTCATCCTACCTCGAGAACAGATCACAATATGTACAATACTGTGGACACAAATCCGTCGAAGTACTACCAACGTCAGGTGTCCCGCAGGGATCGAATTTAGGACCACTTTTATTTAGTATTTTCATTAATGACATTGTATCTGATATTACCGTAAATTGTCTACTGTATGCTGATGACCTAAAACTGTTCTGTAGAGTTTCGAGCTCTGAGGAGTGCGAGATGTTGCAGGAAAACTTGAACGTAATTTATAATTGGTCTATAGGAAACAAATTACCCCTTAATCCTTCAAAATGTAACGTTTTATCTATAACAACAAAAACAAATATTATACCATACCAATATACGCTAGAACACAATATACTTTCTAGACCGGAGACTTTCACCGACTTAGGAGTAATATTTGATAAAAAACTAACATTTACGAATCATATTAATCATGTAATTAATAGATCGTACAAATCTTTGGGTTTTCTCATCAGAAACACTCTTCATTTCAACAATGCTACTAGCCTCAAGCTACTCTATAATTCTATCGTTAGATCAACCTTAGAGTATGCCTCAATAGTATGGTCGCCGCACTATAAAGTACATATAGACAACTTAGAGAACATACAGCGAAGATTTCTGAAATACTCCACTTATAAAATTGAAGGGTCATATCCGCCTATTGGTTATCCCCAGTCGGAACTTCTGTCAAGGTTCTCACTGAGATCGTTAGAAGATCGACGCAAAGTCTCTTACTTGGTTTTTCTTTACAAATTGATACACAATGTGATAAACAGCTCCCATATTCTTAACATGCTCCCGTTTCATGCCCACCGAGTAGCTTCGCGTCAAACACAATTATTTATTTTAGCAAATCCAAGAACAAACTCAAAAAAATTCTCTCCATTACAAGTCATGTGTAACATATACAATAACATACATGATCGCGTCGACATATTCAACTGCAACGTTGCCTCAATAAAATCATGCATGTACAATATGATTGTAGACGTCACGTAAATACTGTGAAGCATAAAAGTAAAAAAAATGGCGTGCCTTCGAAAACACAGTTTTAATTCAATTTGATGTTTTATGCTGATTGTCTGTGATGTTTCGCTGCACATACTCGATAAACAACCATTTCGGGAGTTCTGGAATAATTACCTTCCCCAGGTGACGTTACCAAGTCGCACAACGTTGCGTAACTATGTAACCAACTATACGCGAAGACATTGTAAATTAGATCAAATGTGTATTAAAAAATACACTGCTGTAGTTGTTTGTTGACGAGACGACAGATAGTAGAAGAAATTCTATTGTAAATGTTATATTACGTGTACTGGACCCTCTTAAACCGACATTTCCACTATTACTAGCTAGCAAAAGACTGACTAAGTGTACTGGCAAAACAATTACGCGGGTGGTGCTGGAGACGTTAGAAAAATTTGATCTATCAAACCGATGGTGCCATGACAATGCGTTTGGTAGGCCGTTCTCTTCAAGTACACGGTTGAAGGTTGGTACATGTTGCGTGTAAAGTGCATGCTTTACATCTTGTGGCAGAAACTATTCGACAAGATTTTTCAGAGGGAGATGCATTAATAGAAAGTACAAAAAAGTGTTCCTTAAATATCCTAAACATCTTCACGTATTTCACAGTAAGTGTCCCGGTATTGCCGAATCACCACAGCCGATCCTTGCACGTTGGGGAACATGGTTGAAGGCAGCTTTTTATTATGCTGAATCTATACAATAAATAAAAGCTGTGATACTACAATTCAATCCTGACGAGGCTGCAGCTATTAAGGAAAGTCAGACATAATTCGAAGATATTTCCATGTAAAGCAGCTTTAAAAACTATTTACAAGATTACATGACGTCATAGAAAACTTACAAAACAGTGCGTTGTCGTTAGCGGAGTCACTGCAAATAGTGGATGAAGTAAATCGACTGCTACACGATATAGGTGACGCAAAAAATGAGCGCGTTAGAGAAAAGATTGCACGTGTGTTAAAACAAGATACCGATTTTACCAGATTAAGAAAAATTTCTGATGGTACTTATGGTGAATCTCTAAATCCGTTAAGTGCATTCAAAGACTATTTTAAGTATGCCTCTATTACATCAATAGATGTCGAATCGTCGTTCTCAAAATATAAGCATATTTTTCACCACAGTAAACATCACTCACGGAGACAACCATAGAAATATACCTGATGCTGCAAAGTTTTTACAGATCTTCTCCAGTTTGTGATAACCAAGCTAGTTCATTAAGCTAGTTAAGAAGGTAAGTTGTGCATACATTGTTATAAATTGTAACAGTTTATTACTTTTGTTCCTAGCTAATTTCTTTTATTACGCTTATTATGATGAGTACGCCAACGTCCAGCCGCACGTTTCTGCCAACTGTACATACAAATGAATATTTCTTTCATTCATTTTAACAGTATTACTAGTAAACGGGTGCAACTTTTGCAACAATTTACTAAAATGAAGGAAAATTTAATAACATTTATTCTGTGCTGGAAAAATCAGCTCGCGGCTTTTAGGGTATATAGTGAATAATGCCCTATTTAAAAAGAAAGAAGCAAAATCCTATTATCATAATTTGTTATAAAAAATGAGGAGAATAATACTGTGGGAAATAAGGAAATAAAACGGAAAGTAAGTTAAAATGGAAGATGAAATTTATTTGTTAGCTTTACTAAAATTATATCCATCGTCTTAAGAGGGATGTCAGGTAACATAGGAATATCATTTTTTGATACAGAAGTAAAAATGAATCACTTCGTTGTAAAATGAATGTGAATTAAATTCAAAAAAATATTTAATGTTTTATCTGTAGGTGTTTACGTTCTTTGCGTGTATGGCTGCATGGCTATAAGCCCAAAGCCATAAAAAATGTTCTTTGTTAAAATATTATTAAATTGTTGTACTTTCACAATTAAAAAATATCAATCAGCAAGCCATAATTTTATTTTTTTGCCAAATAACTTCTAAATAGTACAAGATAATGAAAAACATTAAGTGAGTTAAAAGTTTAAGAACAAAATAGTAAATTAGAATCTATTCTCAGTCTTAGTCAGTATCGTCGAAAAAAAATCGGGGGGCAAAAAAAATTAGGACTCTGTAGATTGTTACAAAAGTTAATAACGTTCTCTCATGGGTACTGTATTATACATGATGAATTTGAATTAATTATCCTTGAAACTGTATAAGACAAATTAAAAAAAACTGAAAAGAAATGTATCATCCTGTGCCTGGAAAATCTAGACATTTAGGATACATGTTTACGTGAACTTTTTGTCTTCAAATCATACAAGGATTTACCGCTTAAATTTTGTCCACGTACTTAATTGACACCCTGTATAAGTGTAAAAAAATAATTCGCTTTTGCCCACTACTAGCAATTTAAATAAGAAATACATGAAAATTAACCCAAAGTTTGAACAAGATAGAATTCCTATTCAATATTCTATTTATAAATTCCATATTCATTTAATTTAAATGTTAAATCGTTCACAGTATTTTGACATGCAATCGAAATAATTTGATGTGAAATGAATAAATGAAATATACATGCAAATTTGACAAAAATCAAGAGAATTACATGAAATTTGTTATGAATTCCATGTTAATTGCGTCTGGCTCTTTGTTTATACATTTAGAATGCTTAGTGTCCTTCAATTAATTAAATCTGATTTACACATTGGGTTAAGCACTTGTTGAGGTCATGAAATAAAGAACCATTTATAGTCAGTTCTTTGTACACCAAAATTATATGATAAAAGCAGTCTTAGGTGAGAAATATTACAAAATACAATTATTGGTAATATTTTGCTGTAGCCCAATTTTGTACAACAAAAAATTAGTAGGAGCAGTGGCGGTTCGTGGGTCAAGAGATAGGGAGGTCAATTAGAAAAGTTTACTGTATTACCTACCTTTTAAAGTGATTTAAATTCCAAGTCGATCCTCCGGTCTTTTTGAGATGCAAAGTGGTCAATTACTTTTTCATTAAAGTCTTTTATCTTCTTTATTAATGCCCTTTCTATGGTAAACATAGATAACGAAGATAACCTTTCCTGGCCCATGGTATTTCTTAAAAAATGTCTTTATTCTTTTTTAAGGTGGAAAAACAACGTTCACTTTCGACGGTAGTCATAGGGAGAGTACACAAGATTTTCAACAGTTTGATACTTTCAGAAAAAGTATTGCACAAATTATTGTTAATAAAAAGCTGTAACAAAGCAACTGCGCCTTCACTATTGGAAAAATCTTCTCGGCTATGTAATACTTCTAATTCAGTTTTAAGTTTCAAATGATTTATGACTGGATACTCCGTTTCAACTAATTTAAACATATCTTGAGGAAAGCTTTATTTATAATCTTTAAATCGATCTGCGTGAAATCACTGAGACACTGCTAAATGATTACTGAAGCCAAACCTGTTTTTGATCTCAGATGTAATTATATCACAAACTTCTAATGAAATTCTCCTTTTTGATTCTTCCGTTTTACATCTCTGGGCAGACTGCATGGATGTCTCCTCCAAATAGTTATTCAAAATTTTATTTCTGATGTCTTCAATTTTACTATTAAAAATGCCAATACACTTATTTACTGTTATGATATCGATATTACATTTTTGTAATTGATTGAACAATATATCACAATGAGGCATAACTAAAGGAAAAAAATTTAACCAGTAAAGAAAATGTTCATTTTGTAAGTTTTTAAACCAATAGCTTGGTTTAAAGTGTTATTTTCTGATTCATTATCAATGATTTTTTCTAAACAATCTAATAATTCTGTTCGAAGATATAAACAGTCTCTATGCACTTTGTATTAAAATTCCATCGTGTTGGAGCCGCTTTAGGTAATCTCACCTTAACAACATTATCTAACACGGCTGTTCTTTTTGGCGATTTTCCAAGGAATGAAGAAAAGCTATGTAAATTAGCAAAAAAAATTGTTATGCTTTTATCCTGACTTGATGCTTTTTGTAAAATTAAATTTAGTTGATGAGCGTAACAATGAATAAAATTTGCTGAAGGACAACTTTTTTTAATTTTGGCTTGTACACCTCCAAAAGCACCACTCATTACTGATGCTCTATCGTAACTTTGTGCTATCAATTTTTCAGGACTTTCATTAATTTTCAGACATTCTAACTCTTTTAAAATTACATCTGTCAAATAGTGCGATGTCGTTCCTTGATGCTGAATAAATTTCCAAAATCTCTCACATACAACACCGTCTAAAACGTATCTAAACACAAAAACTACTTGTACTTTATTCATAACCCAACTTATGCCCATCTTTCAGTTTTAACATATTTTGTACAACACTCATATTTAATAGTAAACATCAAAAACACTATTTTACTTAATTTCACGACAAGTAGAGATTTACTAATAAAATGTTCACAAATAAAAACATTAAAAACAACGCGACAGAATTTACCGACCAACGCGTACCTAGTCAACATTAAGACTGCTCTATTCACTATTGAACTTCGTGCGTTACCGTTTCCGTAAAATGTGCCAGGGATATTGTCCCCGCCAGTGTTTTCTGTCTCTTTTGCTTTCTGACGATTCGCGCATAATTCTATTTCACTTTAATTCGTTGTAAATTCGGTCCGTAGCTACCTTTGAGGACAAGTTGTGGACTGATCCAAGATTTTTAAATTCAATAAATGAATAATGTAATGAATAGAGGCTCGGTGCTCGGAGGGGTTACGAAATCCTGCGATCTAGATATTTGAATAGTATTGTGCATAGAATGAACTAGAAACTTTAATATATTTTTTAAGAATGTTAAAAATATATATATTATATATTTTTAAACTTCAGAAAATGAATAGCTCTATTTTTTTATTTGTATGTGGGAGGTCATTGACTAAATGACTCTATAGAAGAACTGCCAGTGAGTAGGAGTAGGTCGGACAACAACTTTACGAGAACGATTTATAAAAAAATCTGCTGTCAACAAGCAGTTGGAAACGCAACTCAGATTGACAGTTGCATAAATGACATTAGCATGTAACCTTCAGTCAATAGTAACAAAAATGAAATTTTCATATACAGTTTAACTAATGCGTTATTTTAGCAAAATACTAAAACCTTGAATATTACATTGACTATAAATGATTAAAATTAATCCTTATAATTATATGGTTACTACGAGTATATAAAAGGAATAGTTAATGGGAATCAGGTATAAAACAAAACTAGGGACTAGTTCTATATACCCAAAGAGAGGAAACAACGATGAAGCTACAGACACTAGTGTTATCATTTCTCCTCAGCGTAGTGCTGCTTAAAAAATATTATCTGGAATGTAATAGACCAGAAACAAAAACTAACAAAGTTGAAACAGTACACATTATTCAGTTAGATCCATGGAATTTATATGCCACATAATGGACCCCAATGAAGGTGGTCAACACGTAGAGCCTTATGTGCACTGTCATTTTGTACCTGTTATATGCAAACAAAACCGAAAAAATTCATTTAAAAAATAAGCAAGGACTAGTACCATACATTCCAAAAAAGGAAACGACAATTTATGTAAACACGGGTACCACTGTTTTGAGATTATTGTGCCCGAATTGAGGGGGAGCCAAAGTCAAGTGATAAAACTAACTGAAAGAGGATTTATGCTTCTGATGCTAAATTTACTCACTAAACATGAAACATCACATACCGTTCACACAACGTAGATTTTTTTCATAAAAAGTCCTTCTAAAAAAATATGAATTGTAACATCAATAGAACGATTAATCTGTACTTCTGTATTAAAGCGTCGTTTGAACAACGATATCATTCGGTTTAAACTACATTTTCCTGTTGTCGTTAAAATAATGTAAATGTATATGGTTAGTATAACCTTAAGCCCCCCATACACCTGCTAACAAATTGCGCAACAGAGGCTGTTGTGCAAACAATTGTATAATGTATGGTGTTGTTTGACGTGCTGCACAACTAGTTGCAGAAATTCGAACTTGGTTGAAATTAGTTGCACAACGAGTGGCGTTGCGCAACTATTGCATCGTCAGACGGCATGTTTCCGTAGGTATACGACAAAAGCAACTGAAGTTTGTATAAAATTGCGCAGTGTATGGGTGACCTTGTTCGCACAACAATCTGTTGTGCAACGTTAGTTTGCGCAATTTGTTCTCAGGTGTATGGAGGGCTTTACTGGTTCTGACTTCTGCTCGCTCGATTCGCATAACGATAATATTTTTTAGTACTATAGTTCACTCGTATTTAAATTGGTGCAGGAATAAAGCTTAATATCAAGCTCATAATTTCTACATCTATTCCCACAGACTCATTCTGTATACGATTAATATTAACGACACAATTTAACTTGTTTTTTATTTCAACTACGTTTCTAATTTCGATTTATCCCATGAATTATTACTGTATTCGAATTAAGTAGAATAATTGCTTCTATAGTAATTATATAAGCTCCAAATGGTGCATAATTAATTATAATTACTCACTATACCTACGAAGCACGTGTAGTAGGTACATCAGATATTAAATAGAAACATTTTTAATGAACTGTAATTTATGAATATTAACGTCCAGCCAATATTAAAGAAACTGCAGTAATTTTATTTAAACTATGCCTAAAGAAATACGCCGTTGTACTGAAAATATATAAATCTATAGTCAGTTCCTGTGTATTCGAGTCAGGTATGATCGTATCGCGTGTATTGAACTCAACAAATTGGACGTGCGAAAAGTATACGCGGTCAATTTGGCGCACAAAATTTGGACGCATGTGACAGCTGACGCATATGACATTTGGCATGTCACCGCTGTCATTCTTCAGTGTCAATGTTCAAAGTATCACCAGAGACAATGGTTGTCTCTGGTATCACATTATTTTGAAATGTTAACATGGTTCTGCAGGACAGCGTTCTGATACCTCGGCCAGGCGCGTCTTGGTGTTAAAACTCGTTCACAAAGTCGGGGCTTGTAATAACGTCACACCTCGACAAGATTCTACTGTTCTGAAATCATATCGATACGACTTTTCATCTTAAATTCCCCGTACACTAGGCGGTCAGGTCGCGACATTCAACGATTTGTATTAAGTTATTTGTCCCACCGCGCACTCACCGTGACAGTCAGCAAATCGCAACAGCCAACGAGAAAACGAGCGTTGCACAAGTGGCCAGCTGGCCGTGCGGCCGCTGGTTTGTACAGAATGTACTGGGTGGCCACGCACTGGCAGTCGACTACACCACAGCCAGTAGAGTACAATCCATACAGAAACTATGTCACGCTTTAAAACTCACTATACTCTATTTACTCAAACTTTTCAGTGTTAGCCAGGATAGAAAACTAAATGCACACCGATCCTTGGTGCAGACGGCAGGCAGATGTAAACAAGTGCAAAGTTCCTATAGCGGTTCATTTGCATGATTATTTTATTTCATAAGAATCGGTCGTGGTGTTTGTTTAGTTCAAGTGTAGCGTGCGATTATCCTTTCTTCTTTACTGACTGTACACACTTGTTGACCGCTCTAGGTTGGTCGCGTTATTGGTCGTATACTGGCCGCTTAGTGCGCGGGCACCCCTACTTTGAACTGGGATGAATATTGCATGACATGCACATTGTCATCGATGCGATCTTTTGACTGTTAAAAATTAACTCGTCCGTAAGAAAAAGGCGAAATATTTAGGAAATTTACATCTTTTTTTACTAAAATATGTATTCCGAAATTCCCTCCTTTTTTTCAATGTGGTAACATTGTATTCTTGCTTCTTGGCTGTTCAGATACTCAGGGTAGAAATGATGTGACGTAATTAGGTGACGGACGTCACACTCTATCCAGGTATCAGAACGCGCTCCAGTGTGTGATAAGTGAAAAGGGCAATGCAATATACGATGGCTTCGTTCACAAGAAAGAAAAAATTATTGGGGAGAAGGTATTTTGAAAATGTGCCGATTTCAATAAGACTCCCGGTACAAGTAGTCCGTAGTACACTGATCAACATTTTGCTGATGTTGCCAGTGTTCAGGTGAAAGTAGCTATTGTAAACACGAAAGAAATGGCGAACTTGATCAAGCCTACCACTCAGGCCATATTGGTCGATATATTTTCAAATTTACAGTGGCGGCTGGTGGATTTCGGTTATACAATATCTCAGTATTGGGGCATGGAACCCAAGCAATATTTTAAGGCATGACTATCAGTACTGATTGAAAAAGTTTTGCAGAAAAAAAATTTAAAAACATTTGAGAAAAGAAAGTTATAAAAATGCCCAGCCTCCCCAGATTCCTTCTAGACCATTAGTAAAATCTTTGCAAACTATTTTTTTTCGTAATCAGAAGGAAAATTTATCACCCAGTTTTTTGGTTTTCGAAAATTTTGATTTTTTTGTAAAGTTATGACACTTTGAAATTTAAGTTCTTCATCGTGTAAATTTCAAAATATCATAACAAAAAATCAAAATTCTCAAAAAACCAAAAAAATGCGGGATGATAAATTTTCCTTCTCATTACGAAAAAAAAATAGTTTGCAAAGATTTTACTAATGGTCTAGCAGGAATCTGGGTAAGTTGCGCTGAGAGTGGTTGCGGTGACGATTTATTTTCAACCAGAAGAAATTTGGATTTCATTGATTCATGGACCATTATAACTACTGGTGTGCAATGGTGCATTCGCTTTATTGCCAAAATTATTAGGCCAGTTATATACCATACACGGAGTACAATATATGTAACATACAACTGCATAAGACTTTCTTCCGCTCACATCTCAAGCTACCTACACTCAGCTCCTTTAAGGATTAAAGTCAATAAGACCAGGCCTTCAACCAATTTCAATTATGGTAGATTTCGAAAGAGCTACAATAAATGCTTTGATACAAGAATTTCTGCATCAAAATTACGTGGATGTTTTTTCCATTTAACTCAGTGCATAAGGAGATGTATACAACAACAAGCAGACTGCAAGTAAGATATAGTGAAGATGCTGAATTTGCTTTACAATTGTGACCATTGAAAGCTCTAGCTTTCGTTCCACAAGATGATGTAATTGGTGCCTTTAAACAATTTCTTGAATAGTGATTTATATGGAAAAGATCAAAATTTCTGGTTACCCTTCACTAAATTACTTGAAAATACTTTGATAGGTCGCAGTGATAGAGACAGTGCCGAAAACTGCCTGTAATTCCACCTTCAAGTTGATTTGTGGACTGTATACAAATAATGACATCGAGGGATGACATAACAGTTTTTCTTCGATTCCTAACGCTGCATATTCACCTATATGGACGTTTATTAATGCACTATGAAGAAAGAAGATAATATGAATAGACTGAAAATAGAGCAGTTCATTGCTGGGTGTCAACAACCTCATATGGTATGTTTTTTATACCGAGACACTGCGCCAAGATCAAGATTAGTGATTGCTGATTATGCCAATAGACCAGTGCTGCAATAACTACGAGGAGTCAAGCACATTTTCAATTGCAAGTGCATTTTTTTTACTGTTAGTGTTATTATTCCTTTGCGTGAAAATTCTCATTAAGTAAGATACATACCGTTTCCACAGAAAATAAATCTGTGGAACGGAATTATAGGTCGAAATATAATTGTTCATTTTTCTGAGGAATATTTAACAGCTACAATATATTTGTTCTTTCTTCAGAATTGAATTGTACCCGCCATTTCTACCGCATTTCTTCATCTCAGCAAGCTAAAATAGTTATTGCTAAAATAATTATGACAAACCATATTATTTTTTATCTACAAAATAATCGATTCTCAAATGACAACATCTGGCAGCAACAACACGTAGCACATTAACATTATGGATGTAATGTTCAAGGATATTTGAATAAAAGATTTCCATAAAACTAGATTAAAAGAGGCGCTATTAAACGGCCACTCTTATCTCCGGTTATGACCTCTCTGGGTTTTATTTGTGGAGTCATTTGAAGAGTGTGGTATACCAGAATACTCGATAATCTAAATAACTTAAACTTTAAAACCCAGAACAAAATGTCTGCAAATATCAAATACATTCAAAGCTAAATTAGAACAGAAAAAATTCCATCACAATGGAGAAAATGGATTTTTTCTATACCTTTGTTTGTCGGTGTATAAATGTTACTGATGTAATAAAAATGCAAGATTAATTAAATTTTAATTCATCTCCTCAAAGTTACCTACCAGAGGCAAAAAACATAAATAAAGTTCCACCTCATTTAATATTAGTTCTCCAAGTTTTTGTACGAGGAAATGAAATAACGGAGAGCAAAATTCCTTCTGGAATACTGCATGAAAATATTGATTTTAGTTTAATGTTTTGCACTATTTTCATAAAGATATTCTTAAGGGACAGGAAGAGGTCATATGTTCATTATGATTCTATATGTTAGTTACAACTAGACCAATGTTTATCAGTATTAGGATATGAACATTCCTTGTTTATTGTAATTTTTAATTATGAGGAATTAAACGTATATGAGTCAAAGTGATTTCCGTTTTACATTTATTTATAATTTTTGTTAAATTTCGTTATTGAAAAAACTGGCAGACTTTAATAAACATGATACGATTCATAGCATTCTAAAACAAAAAGTAATAATGAACTTCAAATAAAATAAATTCATACCAAATAAAAATAATTCTTTCTTTTTTTATACATCACACCGTCATTGTCTTAAAAGTCTATTTAATCACATTACAAACAATATATACAGATACTTCATATTTTTTTAATTCGTTTTTAAAAGAAACGAAGATTTGTGTTTGTAAACGTTTTGTTAAATGCCTCTTGGTTATGATTGTCAACTAATATATAATTAATTGTATAGAATCAGTAAGGGCGACGGTTTTCAAATGGGCTAGAGAGCTTGTTCTTATTTAGTTGCTATCGAATATCGGTGTTTCAATTCCTAATAAAGCTCTGAAGGGATCCATAATTAGACACCGGACAATTTCCGTAAGTCTCGGACCGGCTTCCAGTAATTGTTCGTGCGCAGCGAGATCTAGACCATGTTTCATCACTATTCAGTTTACCTGCAAACGTCACAGTGTGTAGACGGCGCAAGGAAAAAAATAGAAAGTAACAAATATGTCGATAATATCACGAAGGATGCGAAAAATTAGATCAGATTTGTGTCGATAAAACCATGGATTGTACAGGGCATTTTATAAGTCAATTTATAAAATTGTCACAATAATTTTATTTTTCAGTATATGAAAAATTCCATAAAAAAATTTGTTTGAAATGCAATTTATGCCTACTTACCATTAGGAATATAAATTTACTTTGTTGGAACTGCACCTTTTTCAACAGTAGACAGCTTTTTATTGAAAATAAGTTAAAGCGTTAACAGCAAAAGTTGTTCATAATACTAATTTATTTTAAAAAAGTTATTTGTGATTTCAGAGCGCTCTCAACTTGTAAAAATGATTATCAAAAATTCATAACAATGTACTAATTTATCGAAAACGGGGTCAGTTTTAACAAAGTAAATTTGTATTTCTGAAATTTAGTAAGAAGGTACAAATTGTATTATTGACTTGTAAAACACCCTGTGCCATTCCAAAATTCGACAATTTGTTATCCATTACACCTCTTGTTACATCTATCCTGGGACACAGTGTGTGTGTAAAGCTATCAGGCTTTTACAATCCACGTATCCCAATATGATTCGTGTAACTTGTCTGGCCCTTGTCTTGCAATCTATATTAATGCCTTGAACACAGTACAGGTGGTTTCATGAAATCTTAACACACTCGAGGTATGTATTTTAATTGTTACGTACAAATGATTCTTATTGTCTCTTACCACATATGCCGACCCTGCACATACGGAAAATGTCCGGTGTCTACAATATTTTTTTAAACTACAAAAAGCGTATTAAAATTTAAAATTTCCAGAAAAAATTAAAAATTACAAGTTAAAAAAAATTATTGTGTTGTCCTTCAAAGCTTTCGTAATTAACAGATATAAGGTAAACAATATTAACATCAAACGAACATAATTATAGATATCTATAGTGTACATGTATTTACCGGCTCGGTGAAGTTGATTAGAGCGCACGATGGCAAGTGTAACCAGCGATCTTTCTATTATAGCTACGGGTTCAAATCCCGCCGCCAGCACTGGCAATGTCGGTAGGAATGTTTGTATGTCCACGTTTTTCCATCAGCTTCAGCTTTGGATTCTGGGGTAAACTAATTTATGTGGTGCTTGTTTGTTCATTATTTATTATTTATTTATTTACTTCAACATATGTTCGATGCGCCTTTCATTTTGTTCCCTCAACAGCGAACCCTTCTTAAAAATTCTTCTTGACCTTTCTAAGCATTATACCATTAATATCTTAAGACCCGTTAATGATTGTTTGAGCCTTTCTTAGGCAGGCACGGTATATCTTTGATTTTATTAAGCCCCAGAAAAAGTCTAATGCTGACAAATCAGGAGATCGCATTGGCCACCCAATCAGACCTTTTCATCCTATCTACCGACTTGGGAAAGTTTAATTTAGAAAGTTTCTTACAAGTGCAAAGAAATGGGAAAGGAGTGCCCCTCGTATTGAAGAATTGTCATTTTACCCACATTCGTCAGAATGTTAAACTGTGGCATGAATTCTAGGTAATTTTTTTTTAAAGAATTGTCGATACAAAGGTCCCGATTAATTTTCCGAAACGAATACAGACCCCACAATGTAGGTCCACAAAATGCCCATCCAGACATTTAATTTATGGATATTGGATATGAATCTGAGAAAAAAGCGTGACGGTTTTCAGTATCCTCAGTTTCCCTTTCAATAAGAATGTTGATCCATTACTGAAACAAATATTTTTTGCATAATTTGGGTATCTTCCAGTTTAACCTTCAACATGATACAGAAGTTGTTTCTACGTTTAGGATCCCCAGCGAAAAGTTCATAAAATATTAAAATTCATGCGGGAGAGTTTTTCTCTTTTTAGAACTTTCTGTCTTTTGGGCTTTACTGTATTGAAATTTTAATAAATAATTTACTATGTTTATTACACAACTCTGTGTTACTTGAAAATTTCGGTTGTTCATGGACATCCGATGTTTTCATGAAATTTTGCGTTCATGTTTATTTTATGATTAAAACTGTTTGTAAATGAAAAAGAAAAATATGGACACTTTCCTCTTCAGCATTTTTCAAAAATTGTTAGCCACCCCGTAAAATTTATTGTATATTTAACTGCGATTAATAATGTCTCGGAATAAGCAAAATTTCTATTTTAAAAAATTAAAAATAAAAAAGTGTTGCGTACGCCCTCCGGGTACACACATAATAACCTAAAATTAATCACCACAAATATAAATTTTTACACTAGAATCAGTTTCACAATAATAAAGTTGGATACCACATTACAAGGGTGGAAATTGTAACACAATTATATGTTGCAACTCATTAACACTATTTCGAAAATATTATTTAAAATTTTATTAATTTTCTAAAAAGTAGTTAAAAACATGTACTTATACTATTAAATTTATTTTTCTAGATCAGCTTTACCCACAATCCTGTGTACTGATATAACTTTATGTGTATGTGAAACGATTCAAGTCAGACTAAGGGTGAAAACATTCTGTCGACGGTTCCAATTTAAAACTACAAGAATACTGCTGACTTCCAGACTTCAGAAAGGAATTGGGAGAATAGAATAAGAACGAAAACTTCATTGATATTGAATTTGAAAGTATTTATTGGAGTTGAAACAAAACTTTTTCTTATTTGATGCGTATCGATTTCAGTTTGCGGTGGGATATTCTTAGCAACATGAGGCTTAAAACTACTTTACTAAATGATCAATTGTGAGCTGTATATAAAATAAATGGTGTAATTCACAACGTTGAGCTATTTACATTGCCAATAAAAGTTTAACAAACCGTTAAACTTTATTCTCCTTAAACAATGTATGAAGACAAATCATGCAAAGGTTTAATAAGAGGGATGTGACCCACGACCAGTTAGAAACATAAAACTAGGCAGAAAATCCGTCGAACCATAAATAACGTTTAGTTATGGCCCATTTAATGCCTAAAAAAATGTACTTTCATATTTTTACTCAGGGGTGTACTCTTGGACTAAGAGGGAATCTTCGAATCTTTTTTAATTATCAGGTGATGTTGCCGAGGTAGTAAAGTACAAACTGAAAACAATTTTAAAAACAACCTCCGTGTATTTACATTTTCGTGTTTGGTGAATCTTTATAACGAGGCATTTTACTGCCCTGTTATTTAAATGAATAGGTCAAAATTTATTTAAAGGAATAAAACAAAATCTATAAACGAATACATATATTAAATCAATACAAATTCGGACTCTTTCTCTCCGGGCGGGGAAGGGAGTGATTCACTAGAACAAGGTTTAAATAATGCTTAAAACTAAACAAATGCATAAACAGTTGACCTTAGCCAATTTAATCATTAATTATCGTCCAATATACTTAAGGAATTTTGTTACGCACCACCTTTTTTTATGTGTTTTTACCAAGTTCTGGCTAGATCAAAAACCAATGTTACCGTTAAAACAAGAAAAAACGTGTGACGACTTCAAACAATCTCTCATTATGTTGATTATTAATGTCCACGGAAACAGTCAAATTAACTTTATTCGTAAAGTTCATGAACATAAGCAATTTGCAAATCATTAACATTAAGTCATTCGTTGCACCTTAGCAGCACCTCCAGCAGACTCCGGTTGATGCTTTTGTTGCTAGGTACTTAGTTACTTTATACTTTAAGGAAGAGGACCTTACCAGCGGGTGGGGCACAGCTAGCACATCTTTTAATTTCTTACTCCCAAGACTTTAGAAAACTCCAAGAACAGGGCATCTCAAACGCAGAGAAAATGCAAGGCAACGTATCTCCAACAGGACACAGCAACATACCCAAAACTCATACCACTTCTCTCGATCGAGGCTCAGCATTGTCTGTCTTTCGCGCTCAAAACACTGCCCGAAAATATCGTCCCACCAATGCGCGCACTAGTTACAAAACGTCGGGCACAATATAATGGTCCAGTAGCGCCACGCTACAGGGGTAATACAACAATGTTTAACGAAAATATTTTAATCGAGTCTGGAATTTAACGTATACTCGAACCATTTTATTTAATTTACAACGAATGCGATCCAAATTAATTATTTCCTAAAACGGACCGTTACATCTTTTAAAGGCGAAGAAGTGGACTTTTCTATACCAAATATAAATATGCGGTCTCTCAAAAAATGTGACTATTTCAAATATGCGCCAGTTACATCGGCAGATGTTGAACGGTCTTTTTCGCAATACACGTAAATATTTAGTGAAAGACACTGGAATTTAATTCCGGATCATTTAAAACAAATACAAATAATATGTATATTTTTATTATAATATAAGCTGTTATATTCAGGATACTTTGCATTAACTACTATTTTTTAATTTATTTTGTTATTTATATAACATTTAGTTTTGTGTAATTAAATTAGTGTACACTGTATTACCATACAGTGTTCACTATTCTTTTATTACCATAAAAGAACTTGCCTTAACAGCTTGATCGTATTCAAGTTGTCTCTGCTCTCTAGAAGATGTTCGTTTATCTTCCTCTGCTTGAAGTTTATCCTTTTCTTTATCTTTGGAGCTCGTGGAGCTTCCCGCCCCCCGGTGGCGGGTAAGAAATCCAAAACTGATGGGCCAGTTTGAATTACTCCTAAGGAACACACCTTCAACACGAGGTTTTGATCTGAAACAACAATTGTTAAGTTATTTGGAGTTATCAAGAAAACTTTCAGTAAAAGAAAGTGTATTTGTTTCCTTTATTGTTGAAAGTAGGGTTTTATATCTTAAGAATGATAAGTGAGCGAGAAGTTTTTGTAATGTATTGTATTTATCTTGTAATTCATTAGCATAATCGGGGGTTTAGTGGTTGAGATTAACCCCACGACATGTATTTTTAAAGTGTTTCCCAGTTTCATTCTAGTATACATATATTTTACTAGAACTGAAGAAAAGCTATTAAATCTCGATCTAAAATTCACATCCCAATCACAAAATGAAGCCTTGGTTTACACGCAGAATTTTCTATTATCAACAACAATAAAAATTTCACAAATCCCCAAATTGAGAAACAAGAAATAGTGCAAAATATAAAGACAGAAACAAAGAGCCCCTCACATACATCTATAATAATACAAATTCAAGGAAAAGTATTGTAAACTAAACTAATTATCACAAAAGCAGACAAAAACAATACCACATTATTATTCCCAGAAATAGAATACAACAAAATTTAACAATTCTTAGAAGAACAAAATTTGGAAAGCCTCACCTAAACAGGTGAGGTTTTCCAAATTTTTGCCACATAGAAATTGAATAACGGAGACTTACACATGGACAATAAATATAATATTATAAAAATAAAGGAAAGAACATAGATAAATATACTAAACATCATAAAAAAAAGTTTTCAAGATAAATATAACTTTCCATACAAAGATAATCTGTGCCACACAGAAATTGAAAAAGGATGACTTACACCTACCTATGAATTCATGAAGCTCCAAAATTATATAGTTTACTTAAATTACACAAAGAAAACGACCCCATCAAGCCCGCATGCACCGACACGTAAGTTATTTGAACTAATTAACGAGTTTAAATCTATTACAAAACTTAAAGCGAAAAATACAATAAATAATTCTCTAGATTTAACCAGAAATTAATCATGTTGAATATTAACCCTCAACTCCATAGAATTAGTTCCTTTGATGTGTCGAATATGTTTTCTAATATCCCCTCTACGGAATGTTTACCTTTAATTTAAAATGTACTAAATAAATGCAAATTTAAAGTTTACAAACCGAAATTCTGCAAGATTTATGTTTAAAATAAAATAATTTTCACATAGCGATGAAATTTTCATACAGAAAATCGGCCTCCCTATAGGTTCTCCACTTAATCTGATGGATAATCTTGAAAATACTCCCATAGCAAAAAAAAACATATTACCTTCTGGTTGACAATATCCTAATAGGTTTTAAAGAGACAGACAAATAGTTAAAACAACTCCTAAATTTTATCAATCACGTGCATAATAACAGAAATAGAAAATGAATATATATCAATAAACTTTTATGACTTAACTAAAGAAAACAACCTACATGCATTTTCTGCAATATTTATGGCAAACCAACGTACACTGACATCACTATTCCTTTTAATTCCTGTAATCCTCTCTCCTAGATTGGCTGCATATAAATCGTTGATACATCAAGCTTTTAGCATTCTTTATCCGAAACTAGACCTGACAAGAATTATAACACGTAAAAAAAAGATATCCTCAAAATATACTAGATAAATAAATAATTTTTTTAAAAGCAAAAAAATATCTTCTCAAAGGAGATATAACACCTTAACTTATAATATATAAAAATACAAAATATACAGGGTGTTTCAGGTATGCGGTCATTAATTTCTAGGGGTGATTCTACATAAAAAAATATGAAAAAAAAGTTCATATAAACATGGGCCCGAAAATCCCTCCTAAGGGCTCTGCGGGCCTCTGAAGAGGGCACCCAAAATTGACATTTTATTTAAATACACAAAAAAGGTTTTCTTGGTGTAACGCCGTATTGATAAGTCGACAGCCAACCCTATTGGTACTTCTCTGTGTCACGTAATACAGATTTGTTATTTTAAAAAATTGACTGCCTTCGGTTTTTATTCTTATTAAATTATGCAGAAGAGCGAGAAATCATTATCCCTATTTTTGAATCCTAGGCAATGCATGCGTTTCTTTATGTTCAAATTTCTGGATAGTGGTTGGTCCTACGGCGTTACAACAAGAAAACCTTTTTTGTGTATTTATAGCCAAGGCATCATATTCCGATGAGACATTCACAAAAAATTCACATTAAAAAATTGGGGGGAGAAATAAGTCCCCCCTTTCCAATTTTGTGCACCCCTGACTGAATTAACTCTTGGTGAATAACATCAGATAATGACCTTTATTGATATCGAATCACGTGCAAAAACTTGTCGCTGTAGCTCAAAGGGTTCCTGAGACATTAAATAAAATATCAATTTTGGGTGTCCCATTCAGAGGCTCGCAGCGCCCTTAGGAGGGATTTTCGGACCCATGTTTATATGACTTCTTTTCATATTTTTTTATGTAGAATCACCCCTAGAAATTAATGACCGCATACCTGGAAACACCCTGTATAGTTCAATACCATATCCACTATACGCAGGCCACCTTTCTAATTCATCAGTAGAGCTGTCCGATGTAGCTGGAGTACAGCCACGGTCTTGCGATGGCGTCACACGTGCCGATTTAGAAGTGATTTACGCTGCAGTCTTATTTGAAAGGTTAATGCGTGAGGTTGTACCTATAAATTATACATAATGTCAAACGCGCCAAAGGGTAAAAAACGACCGTACGCGGACACAGTGAATAAATTTATCGGTGAATTTCCGGATTTATTCTATGACGGATGTAAAATAATTTGTAAAGTTTGTAATCAAGACTTAATGTGCTGGCACAAAACAGATTGTCGTCGTCATCAACACCGTGCAACATCAAAATAAAAAAAATGGCATGCCTTTGACAACTCAGTTTATGTTTGATTTATTGTTAATGTTAATAGCCTGTAATATTCCGCTACACATACTGGATAAACAACCATTTCGGAAGTTTTGGAATAAATACAATCCCCAGGTGAACTTACCAAGTCGTACATCGTTACGTAGATATATTCCAGCTGTTCGTGAAGACATTGTAAATAGGATTAAATGTGGATTAAAAAATACACGGCTCTGGTTATGTATTGACGAGACGACAGATTGTAAAAAAATTCTATTTTAAATATTATAGTACGTGTACTGGGCCCTCTTAAACTAACATTTCCACTTTTACTAGCTAGTAAAAGACTAACTGCGTGTACTGGCGAAATAATTACGGGGTGTTGGAGACATTCGAAAAATTTGAACTTTCAACAAGTCAAGTATTGATGTTTGTGACTGATGGTGCTGCGACAATGCGCATGGTAGGCCGTTCTTTTCAAAGAGACAATTGCAGGTTTTTACATGTTACGTGTAAAGTGCATGCGTTACATCTTGTGGCAGAAACGATTCGAAAATGTTTTCCAGAGGTAGATGCATTAATAGCAAATACAAAAAAAGTTTTTCTCAAATCTCCTAAACGGCTTCGAGCATTTCACAGACAGTGTCCTGGTATCCCTGAACCACCAGAGCCGATTCTTACACGTTGGAGAAAGCGGCTTTTTATTATGCTGAATATTTTCAACAAATAAAAGCTGTGATACTACAGTTCAACCCTAACGAGGCTGCAGCTATTAGGGGAAAACCAGACAAGCTTTCAAGACATTTCCCTTGAAACAGATTTAAAAACTATTAATAACAATTGTAGAGGACTACACGACGCAATAGAAAAATTGCAAAATAGTTCGTTGTCGTTAGTGGAATCGCTGCAAATAGTGGACGACGTAAATACACAGCTACAGGCTATAAATGACGCAAAAAATAATCGCGTTAGTGAAAAATTCGTGTATTACAGAAAGATCCTGATTTTAGCAAATTAAGACAAATTTGTGATGGTGCATCTACAACTTCGTTAAGTGAGTTCACAGATTGTTTTACTTATGCCTGTATTACATCCGTAGATGTCGAATGGTCATTTTCAAAATGCAAAACATATTTTTTCACCAAAGCGAACATCGCTGACGGAGACAGCTGTAAAAACATACCTGATGCTATTATACTATAGATCTTCCCCACTTTGTGATGACGACAACCAAACTACTTCATAAATCTGCTTAAAAAGGGCGAGTTTTATACAAATTTTTATAAAATGTAACATTATTGTTAAAATTTATTTCCATTTACTGTACTTATTCAAGTATTATGATATGATGTAAACATATGAGATATGAGTCATATGACGGCTCTGTCGGCCAGGTGACCTCGGACAGCTCTATTCATCAGCAATATCTTCAACATTTAGTATAAAAACATCACTCAGTTTCAATAAATACGTAGGCACACTTTTGTTCAATGCAAAAGAAAAAACAAAAAAACAAGTGATATTTATAAAAAGTGTTTAGGTCAAACAGGTAAATCATTTGATATATATATATATATAGTTGGCAAATTGGTCCGCAAGTCATGGGCGGTGGCAGGTAGAGAAATACCTAAAGACGTAAACGAGATTTGTTTACTATTTTAGCAAAGACTAACATTTGATTTTAGTCTATTGTTATGCCACGTGGTGTGTACAACGTAATTTAATCCTCTCCGTTGTATTGTTCATAATTTTATTTGTTGTATTTTATTCTTGATATTAATTTAATAATAAAGTATGTCAGACCTGCACAAGGGTAAAAAACGGCCATTAGCTGACAAAGTGGATCAATTTTTCAGTGAATTCCCAATTCCAATTCCAATTTAATCAGCTTTATTTCCTATTTTATATATATATTTCTAATTAAGGCTACTTTTTATTTTATTTATTTCATATATAAATATATGAAAACAAACAAATAATTTAACATGAGGGACAGGGAGAGTTGACAAAAAATGATATCCAGCCAGGACGACAATAGCGTCCAGGTACGGCTGGGCCTTCCTGGTTGCCAGTGTTGTGGCAGCTCATGTCATTTTTCACCTTTTATCATTCTGCATGAAGGCATTTTCCTGCACAGAAACAAACAACGCATTTATAATTCATAAAAAATAAAACAAAATATTTTAAAATGTCAGAGAACATGTGGGTGATTATATGTGCATATTAAAAATTCCAACAAACCTGCTCAAAATTATGATTTTTTTATTTTGAACATAAAAATTGACTTTACGTCCGCGGTGGGATTTGAATAGGGAAGGCGTGTCTACGCATTGTAAGGCATGAATTCCAGTTTGTGATAACCAAGGTAGTTAAAAGGGTATAAGTTGTGCATACATTGTTATAAATTGTAACAGTTTATTGCTTTTATTACTAGTTAATTTCTTTTCTTACACTTATTATGGTGCGTACGCCTATGTCCTGCGGCACATTTTTGCCAACTCTATTGATATAAGATGTAGAGAGCACATTCACACTCAGAAACGACACTTCAACTTATAAACATATAACAGATTCAAGCCATACCTAATTAATATACATATACCAAAAATATGAGATATTTATGAAAAAGTAAAAACTTATTAGAAGAAGACAAATAATTTAAATAAAAATAAAAACTATACCATTTTAAATAACAATATAAATTTAAACAATTCTATCTTATTAAATTTATTCCAGTAAACTATTGCATTTCTGTTTGTTAAGATAATAAAAATTCAGCTTAAATTAAAAATTTACTTCCACACCAAAACCCCTACATGCTTTTACGACATAACGGTACACAATACATATATGTAAAAGCCATAAAATTAATTGCATTTCAATTTATACATATAGAATAATTCTGTATACAAATGAATAGGATGAAACTAGTCGTAAAACTAACAAAATAAAATGAATATTAGATAAGAAACAGTATTTTTTAATTTAATTTTAAAATGGATTTTCACAAAGAAATGTCATCTTCAGTCAACTTTTTCATTACTGCTTGCCAGCTAAATACAAAGTTTGGTAGGTATTTCACCAACAGCCTCACGTTTTTTATCTCCAGAACGCTTAATAAATATTAAGAATACGTATTCAAAATGTATAAAAATTCTCAAATAATATATCGCAATGACAAAAAAAACTTTTATACGTGACGAATCTCATATCGGATTTAACATTACGGCTGAGAGGTATTTTTTCTACCGTCTGCCTTGAAACCATTTAAAAGTTTGAAGATACACGACATCTAATAAAAGCGACACAGTAATGCATAAAAACTGACTTCTATATCATAGGGTGTTTTGAAATTATGTGAATACGATAATTTATCGAATAAGATATCAGAAATTATCGGTTTGTATTTCAATTTTAAAATTCCAATTTTTTAGTCTGTGAACATGTCACAAAACGCTACTCACCATGATGGTTTTAAATGTGACGTCACTCTTGTAGTAAGCAAAACCTACGGTTATCTTATAGTGACTGCTCTGTGAATATTTGGACTGATTTCGTGTTGTTTTTTCAAGTTAATAATAATTAATCATAGAGGGCGGGTTTTTAAAAACGGACAGTACGAATTTGCCAAGAATTGACACAATAATGGTGGCTAAATTCTTTGCGACTAATCCCGATTTCTATTCTGCTGAATTTAGGAACAGTAAAACATCTGTGTGAGTATTTAATATTTGTTTACTCCTAATTTTAAAGCTAACTAGGTACTTATATTTACAAAAATATGTATAATGTAGCTAATTAGAACATTATTTATTAGACAATTTTCAACATAACCTCAAAATTACAAACATGACAGATATATGAAAGACCACTTGTTTATATTAGTTGTAAAGTTCAAAGCTACTGAAAATATGAGACAAAATAGTACTTACATCTAAGTGATTCTCACAAGAATACAAATTATTTTTACTCGATAATAATTTTGGGACTCTCCTGGCACGTTGTAACCAAGTCTTTCTGATTTTGGTATCATCTGGCAGTTTTATTAACAACTTTTGTGGTGTCTTTACACTTGTACTCTTGCAAAAGACGTTATTCGTGACAGAAATTAAACATAACATTATAAAAATAAACCCACTAAAGAACATAGATGCATATATGTAAATATGTAATAATAAATAATAAAAAGATTAAAAAATTATCATTATAAATAAATAATATTATAAGTAAAAACATTAGAGTTGAGGAAAGAGGTGTTCTGTAGAAAACTTCCATATTTATAATTAGAACGGCCTCATTCACAGTTAAATTAGACCTCCCCTAAATTCAAGAGAAAAGACTATGCGGAAAGAGGTTGCACTTTAAAACAATATGGATATAGCCAGGGCTGGGGAGTGAACCCAGCAGCCCGCTAGGCAATGGGCGCATTTGGCGAATGCAACTACTGGGAATTAACGCTCAACCCGTTTAGTTATTATTACTGTTAACAGTTGTAATTTCGCCGAACGGTCTGCTGAAAGGAAGCGGAAAATGAACTGTCCATATTCCAAATTTTAAATAAAATTCCAAACTTACAATTGGAAGTAGTTGAATCAATTTCGTTAAATTTGTTTACTATATAATCATTTAAAACATAAATTGTATTATCGTCGGTGATACATTGTCGCCGACTATGTTGAGCAGCAATTTCCAGTTAGCGCATAGTCAACCGTCTCGTTCAGCGAACTGCCGTCGGTCAATCTCCCAACGGATTTATTCGCTAAACACACCCAATGACTAGTCGCGCTTTGCCCCACATAACAAGTACCTAATCAACTATTGCTATTATTCTAGTAGCACAGTTGGCAATACCCAAATGTTTACAGAATTTCTACTTTTTTTGCATGTCTTTGCGGATATATCGTAAATCACATGTAATCCAGTCAGAGATACTTGCGCTACAAAAGGTGGGGTAGAAATGATTTTGATATATGTATGTTGTTCAGGACAGGACTCTGATCAAAATTCTCAGTTTTCGACCTTGGGTGGCGAGGCGGAAGCCGCCATCTTGAATGAAAGGTACAAAAAATTGTTCTTTTCAAAATAACTCTGCAACGGTTGATCCAATAGCAGAAATGTCAAGGACAAAGTTGAAGCAAAAAAGTGTGTATACAAAAGTTGTAAGAAATTTTGTCTTCTTTAACATTGTCTTTGGGTCAACTGTTGGGGAGTTATTTTGAAAAAACCATTTATTTGCACCTTTCATTCAAGAGGGCGGCTCGCCCCCCCCCCCCAGGTCGAAAACTTGGATTTTTCAAAAGGGTCCTGACCTAAATAACATATATTAAAATGACTTCTACCCCACCTTATATAAGGCAATGGCCTTTTCATGCCTTTACTGACTGGATTAATGTGACAACTTTGTAAATAATTGACAAGTTAGCTGAAAATAAGATAAAAGTGTTTTCTTTGTAAACTTTCTACTCAGTTCGAAGAATTGCGTATTCGAAGGAGTAAGGGGCGGTTACGTACTTTTGGTGAATGCGCCGGTACCCTCAAATTACCTAATGTAGTCTATAACTATTTTAATAATAACCTCTTTGATTTGAAAATTTATTTTCTGATGAATTTCAGACGCATTTTAAACAAATTGCTTTTTTTTCGGCTTTTTTTTGTTTCTTTTTGAAAGAAAACGGTAGGTACTAATTATAAAGTACAAAATCTCTTATGTAAAAATTTGATTTTTGATATTTACTTTTAAAACACTTGCTTCGCCACCCCGCCTATACTTAACAATTCCAGACTCCAGTACAAGCATTACTGTTTTTTCTGAATCATATCTGTCCAATTTCCTATCCGCATCTTGTCAGGCTTTCCGGCGCTAAATTTATTCGCCTACGTAAGCTGCTACCTAGTTTTTAAAAAATGCGGGGAAGAGCGAACAAAAAATAGAATAGAATAGAAATAGAAATAAGTAAATAAATAAGTTACACATGCAGGTATATAAACAAACAAACAAATTATCAAATATGTAGATTACGAATATATTGTACAAATTGATTTATAAATTAATTTCATTAGGAAAATCAGTCCTCAAAAATTCCTCGAAATTATAAAAAGCTCTGTTTACATATGTATAAAGTTTTAATATGACAACATAATTGACTATATGGTAGCACAGTGATTTCATTTGGAACTTTATTAAGATATATTGTTATTAGACAACGTCTAATCATCATCATAACCATTCTCATCCCCACGGACGATGTAGATATTTATGTTTTGTTTTACATATACTAGACACGTGTATTTGTAAAAAGAAGGAACTGTTAATATCCCGTGTTCAGGAAATTTGTATTTTATATCGTCTCTGTATCCTAGACCTGACATGATTCTAACTACACATCTCTGTAACCGAAATATTCTATCTAGGTACCGTGAATGCCCCCATGTTAGGATTGCATACGAAAAAGTACTTTGAAACAATGCATAATATGCTGTTTTAATAACATTTAGGGACATTCCCCCCGACCAAGTTTTTAATCATATAAACACACCTCGAAAATTAGTTTGAAACATAATCAACGTGCTGATTCCAGCACAGTTTGGGGTCCACAATTACTCCAAGAAATTTTGTATTTAGATTTGTCAATATCGCCGATGAGAAATATCATGCTGTTTCGCTGTCATTTAAATACAATTTTTTGGCTTGAAACCAATCGAAATCGTCGACTATGTTTGCAACATAATACTCTCTAAATCAACTAGGTTGTTATAAATATTTACTTTAGTTGCATCATCTGCGTATAATACGAATTTAACACTTACAACATATTGAGGTAGGTCATTGACATAAATTAAGAATCACAGGGGTCCAAGCACGGATCCCTGAGGTACTCCATACTGTATGTCAGCCGGTGATGAGGTTACACCATTATAAACTGTCACTTGATTTCGATTCTCTAAATATGTTTCTATTAATTTGAATGCTTTAGCTTTTATGCCATATTTTCCCAATTTTCCAAGTAGTATATTATGCCGATCACAGTCGAACGCCTTCGAAATGTCACAGAAAGTGCAACCAGCGTATTCTTTATTTTGATATGCATCTATGATATACTGTAAAAGTTGATTTATTGCATCTGTTGTGTATTTCTTTGCTCTGAAACCAAACTGCCCTGCGAAAAAAAAGGTCATTAGTTTCAAACAACCTTTTATTTAATAATTTTTCCAAAATCTTGCCTAGAATGGTATATCCATTCTAGTCATTGATAAAAAATACTAATTTCACCAAAATTACCAAAAAATTTTTGACGAGAAATCTACTACAGTTTTAAAAATATATCTGTTTTCATTATGAATCAGGTTCCACAATAAACATTAAGACCTCACTTTTAATATTATTTAAATGCTAGTTTTTTAGAGAACCTTTTTAATCCAAGTAACGTTAATAAAACAATTTACAAATATTTTTAAAAATGAAGTCCTCTCAAAATCGTATGATATCAATATTATCAACAATTACATACAGTTAGACTATAGCGTATTTTTCCTTGATAAATAATTAATTTTCACAAAACAATAAAGACAATACCACGTGTATATAACTCTTATAACCACTGAATTATGTTCCACTAAAACTAATTGCATATGAGTCATTAAGTAACAAACATTAACATAAGACTATTTGATTAACACGAAAGCATATTAACACTGAACAGATACCAATTTAATGATGATCTGAAAGCTCTCATTTATAGACCACTAAATAACATCTTATCACACTTTCATTTAGATTGTAACAGTTTACAAAATAAAACCTTCAAGCATATAGCTCGCTTACTACTAAAATAAACGAGTAAAAATTAAATAGATTTGATTATTTGCATTTAAAACTCCAAAAGAAACAAAAACACATAAAGTTATTTTAAAAATATATAGAAGTGTTTACCTTGCTGTAAATTTTAATTAAGTATTTTTACGAATACATGTATTGAGAAGACATTCTTTAACTAATAATAGGCCAATCCAGATCATCCAAATTAGCCGAGTGGGGAAATAGCTCCTAACAAGCTGAAAATAAGTTTAATCTATTTAATTTGGATTCAGAAACTACATACTAATTTTGCACTTCTTGATAAATTGAACCTTTGCCTCCATCTTAAAAAATAACCAAAAAAAGTATAATTTCTGAAATATTTGCAAATATCTCACTTAGGGTCAACTTAACAGCAATACATGTAATTATCAAAACTAAAGATGGGTAAATCCTGTAAAAATGTTTTACATATTTTTCTTCTACGTCTCCTTGTTTGAAAGTAACAGGCGCCCAAACGTTGCGTTGGATTTATCGATGTTAAACCAAAATCTAATCTATGATTGCATATGTTCTTAGTACGGATAATACTTAAAAGTGTCATGGTGGGAGTGCCATCTTAATGACATTGTACAATCTATTCCCAAAAGCTTACCAAACCTAGCATCATTACCAACCGAAGATACAGCTCGCTTAAATTCTTTCCGCTCACACATCCAAATTCAATAATGGTATGGAAATAAAATATCACCTTTAGACTAGGGACGGAAAAATTAAAAAAAATGGATTGATACCAATCCACTCTTTACAGGGAACAGTCCCTCGTAAGTTATTAAAACTCATTTCTTCTAGATGCGCCAAAAGTTGTAATGCAGTTTATAGTTGTTGTAAAGCAGATTTACGTTGCGCAATAATTTGTGGATTCTGCCAAAGAAAATCTTCGAATATAGTGGACATCTATGAAGGCGATGAGAACGTAATAGATAATGAATGAAACAGAAAACACTTTGGTGTATTCCGACCGTTTTCAGTTAACTTCGGAAAATGAGAGAGATATGTAGAAAGTCATATTAATAAACCATCGGCTTCAAAACAAATGTAAGATAGTTTAGCAGACTAGGTGTCCTGGGGTACCACATAAAAGAAAAATGCGGCGAGTACTCTATCTCAAGATGGTGTGAAAACGAATACACTAAACGAATTGCTTTCTAAACTGGACTTGACAAAAATTATGTATAGTGACAAAATACATAAAACAGTGAGGTCATTTTCAGCTCATAGCCGAAATTAGGCGAGTTAACGGATAGAGAACAAAATACTACGTTCTACTATATGTAAATATTTAGTGATACATATTTCGATGCCTACTTCTCTGAAACAGACAGCCTTAGAGCAAAAATAATAATAAAAATAATAATACTAATAATGATAATATACGTATTTATTAATGAAACAGTAGATTACATTTCATTAGGGGCGAAGTTTGTAAAGTACACTCCTCAACTTAACCCCTACATTTTAGGATTTTACAATATGTTATGTATTTACAAATTTCTTATAATAACATAAACATATGTATATACATATATACATACACATACACACATATACACATATGTATGTATATACATACATACACATATACAATACATGCATAAACATACAAACACGTACATATATACAAACAAAATGAAAATATTATTTTATTGGCTTTACAATAAATTTGTTTTAATTTCAAATTTAAATGAATTTAAACTATGATTTTTTAAATCATGCTCAACATTATTATAAAAATGAACAGCATGTTAGGAAAAAGATCGTCTAAATATTGCTGTAGTGTAGTTTGGCGTTATAAGAATTTGACAATGCTTAATGTTGTGAATTTCATCCCTAGACGACAACTTTTTCATAAATATGTAGGCGTAGATGTTAAGAGCAAACTTTGTACAAAGGTAAGTAAATGATATTTATAATTATTATCCAGATTTAACCAGTTTAATATCCTCAGATTAATTACTAATGAATCATCAGCAGGTGTTCTGTATTTTTTGAATGCGACTTTTGGTAGCAGAATCCAAGCACGGGTAATGTGCAATATCAGCATAAAAGAAATCTAGAAGTATAATTGATTTACATAATTTTTTTCTTTGCTTATAATTAAGAATATATTTATGTGCGATTATAGTAAGTTTTAAACTTATATAAGATTTTTTTATTAAATTGTTAACATGGTCGTTAAATCTTAAATAAATATCAATTATAACACCTAAGTTTTAGGCTTTTTCAAGAAATAGTAAGTTGTCATCATTAATTACAATACTTAATCTGGATTTGAGAATTTCATAATTATTTTTCGGACAAAATAACATTATAGATGTTTATTGCGAATTCAATTTTAAGTTATGTTTTTTACAAATAGAAACTATTATGCTAAGATCCTCTTTAATATTTTTAGATGCTAATTCATATTCTTGGGTATTATAATTTGTGTAGATTAGTTGACTATCATCTGCATAACCATGAACCTCTGAAAACTTAGTAACATTAAAAATGTCAGATGTGTATACAAGAAATAGAAATACACCCAATATCGAGCCCTGTAGAACTCCAGATGACACTAGCTCAGAGCATGAGATGCCTACATTTGTACGGACAATTTGATGACGATTTCCCAAATATGAACGAAATATTTTAATAACAAGAATATTTTAATTTTTGCCGTCAATAATTTATGATCCGCTGAGTCAAAAGCCTTGGAAAAGTCTAACAAAACTAGCATGCTCGCCAATCTCTCATCGACTAGTGTATCTACAATATTTAACAGTGCTCTACTCGTACTATGCCCACTAAAACCTGACTGACTTTCAGGAAACAACAGATATTCATTAAAATATTGTGTTATTTGATTGTGAGCAACTCTTTCTAAAATTTTACTTAAATACATAACAAACTAATAGAACGTAAATCATCAAATACTTCTGGACTGTTTACTTTAGATATAGGGCATACAATAGAGATTTTCCATTGCTCTGGAAAAAAATCCTCTTTCGAGGCAGTAGTTAATAATGTGTGTAACATAATTTTTTATGATAGGCATACATAACATCTGCATTTGCAAATTTATTCCATCGTATCCAGAAGCATTTAATTTTATCTTGGATGCTATTTCTTCAATTATCTCGGGAGTAACGAGCTGAAAAGTAAATTTTATATCAGCATTACATTTTTTATTATTGTAAAAGTTTAAGATTTGTTCATTTACTCAATCAATATTAAAAGCCGTTAAAAAATAAATATTTAGATTTGTGGGATTTTGCAAATTTTCTGGTATATCAGTTTTATTTTTGTTTGAATATTCATGATTTCTCATTTTTTCCATAGCTCATTAATATCACTTTCTTTTATAAATTTTAGATCAGCAGATTTTTCCCGTCTTATTGCCGCTGATGTAAAACTACGCATATTTTTATAATTATTCCAATTTGTCGCAGTTTTACATTGTGTAGACAATTTTGTGTAAGGAATTTACTTATATTTAACATTGATATTGGCAAATATTTCAAAACATTTTATTTTCTCAGACATTTTCTCAAGAAGGTGTCAAAAGCTCAATCTGTTGGGAGGTGCAAAATTCGTATATGATCTCTGAAACACAACTAAATATATTAAAATTAATTCAAGCTTGTTCAGAACTATTCCCGCTGATAATGACCTTGCCGACTGGCCTAATATCAAACATATTATATAAACAGAAAACAGTCAGGTTTGGCATTGATCCAAAAATCAATTACTTACTTCCAAAATAACTTTCGTGCTAGTTTTGATTCTTGATAAAGAAATCAAATTGTATTCCGAAATGTCAACTTTTCTAACCTAAAATATTTTACATTTAGTAATTCCATTTTCAGGTTAATATATTTTAGATGTGAAAATTTTTTTGGTAGGTAAAATCAAAAATTCTGACCAACCCATTTGGCGCGGAAGTTTATTTAATTCCCAGAGAAAATGTGAAAAACAACTGGCCTTTCTTAATGATTAATATTTGATGTATTTCTAACAATGTGAAATCAATAGAGAGTGAAGAAAATTGACAGTGTTCATTAAAATTTGCATTTCCATTTATTCTATTAGCCTGTTTTTGTTGTCTAAAAATCCTGTTCGCATTGCTTCAGATTCCCCAGAGCTCGACTCCGTAACAAATTTGAGAATGAATTAGTGAATAATATGCTGATTGAATAATATGCTATTGTTTACGATGTAACGGTCTGTTTTTAGATATAATTAACTTGCTAATTGCATAATTTGGTTTGAGGTCAACCTTAAAAATTCTAGAACCGACAACTAAATTGTAAATCTTTGAAAATCTAAGCGACCACTGGACCTTTAGTGCACCAGCGCGAACACTGCGGTGTGTGGGGACAAGGGGGAATGCTTGTACTAAAGACGGTTAGGTTTTTGAAGGCAGAAGCTCGGAGGCCTCGGCACCGAGTGGGTGTGTTGATGTACGTTACCTTTACCTTTACATTTGGAGACGAGACCGAGGCTTTGAGTGAGTTAGTTGTGTGCGTTGCTGGCATTACGTTCGAGATTTGGTCTGGCTGAAAGTTATGGTTCTGAAGTTATTAAGTATGTAGCCTAAGAAAGATATTCTATGAGCTGGTAAGGTTATCTTACTTCTACTTATTGTCACATAGGTACCTATTAAATAGTAAACAGCTTCCGCTCTGAATGCGAGCTGGATATTTGAAGACTAAAATTTGCATCAACAGGCTGATATGCCTATCTGTCTAGAGGTGGAGAAAGCCCCCAAGAGTTTTAATTTTGCTCTTGAACTGTGCGAGACAATTTTATGAAAAGTAACCGTTCTTTGCCCCTTTCAACGGCACTAGTGCGTGTAGTTTTTTAGACGTTTAAGATATGTAACTTTCCTAGACTTTTATATAAAACGAAAAAAAGAAAGGCGGGTGGCGCCCTAAAACAAACTTGTTAGATGAAAATAATGTTAATATTTTCTGAAGTTTGAACTCATGTATGTACCTAGTTTATTACTAGTTAACTACGCCCTGACGCTCTTGTGTTTTATATTCTAAATATATGTATGTATTTTTTTGTTGTCGTTTTATTTGAATAATTAAAGTAAGTCAAAGTAGCGAAGAAAGAAATAAATTCGTTATAACGAAGCAAGAGAAATATGTAACTAGATAATTTATTACTGAGGTGCTCAATATGGCACGATCAAATGAAGGTATAATCGCGGACAAACCTTGCAGTTTGAAATCCTATTCTTTTGTAGCATTATTATTTGTGGAAAAACCGGTTTATATGTTTTATCACGATTTAGTTTCAACATGTTGCAATTATACCATAATTTAGCATGACTTTCTGTTTTGCAAATTGATTTTTGTAAGTATGACAGATTTTTATCTGAATTGGTAAGTGTAGCAACATCGGTGAACATAGTAATACTTTTAGGAGATAAGTAATAAAATAAATCACTTTCATAAGTGATAAATAATAATGATTCCAAAACAGAAACCAGAGTCACAGCGTACTATAAAATTTTATTATTAACTAGCTAAAATTATCCGTGGCTGCTCGGGACATTAACCCTCCCTAAGGGGTAGAATTGAATTATACATCTACCAAATTTCAATGTCATACTGGAAGGGTTTTGGGGCAAACAATTAATCCCTGAAATCGGTTCTTTAGCGGGAACTTTCGAAGAAATTCCTTCTTAGAAGGTAGTTTTAACACCTAAGGTACATTCCTTTAAGGGAATGAGATATATGGATGAATGACGTCTAACAATCGGTAGGCACGAGCATCAGATGTATCCGCTAAACTGAATCAAAAAAACTTCCATGAAATCTGAGATGCGCTACCTGAGGTCGTTCTAACTGCTGCTGGTAGAGCATAGAGATTTGCTTTTAGTGTTGCCTTGCTAAAATTGTAAGCGCACGAAGCATTGCAACACTCAATTGCTTTATTTATATGACTTAATTAGTGTATAGGGTACAAGATGTGAATGAAGTAAAAAGTAAAGTTGGGAACGTAAAAGAGACAGAAAGAAAAAAATCATTTCACCGATCCATAAGAACAACATTGGACCTATTTAATGTGGAGAAGATATCTACGAAGATAGTGCACACCAATTTAAATTGTACACATGTGTGTTCTTGCGTCCTCGGCTTCTCTCATTCGCATACATACTCAAATATATATCTGCCTTCAGGTAGTCATTATGCAGGTGGAGGTAATTCATCGGCCATAATGCTTTGTCGCTACTATGAGAGGACTCTGAAAGACAGAGTAATTTCAAAGTTTTGTTACAAAATTAAAAATAAATTTACCACATTTAGAAACAAAGACAGTTTCAAATTTCAGTTGGAATTCACCGCTATATTAAATTTTTCAACAATCAATTAATGAAAATAAAAAAATCAGGCATCATTAGTATCTATTGTCGCCTAAGTTTTCACATCACTTCAATCCATTTACTTCCATATACTTCCAATTTGATGGGTTTTTGTGTGAACTTAAATATTTAGAAAGGGTTTTATTACATTGTAAATTTCATAATAAAATATATCTGCGACGACCATTTTCTTTACAAAACATATCGTTTTACTCTAGTCATCTTTTTTTTATACAACATTATTGACAATTTGATAACTTTACTTATTACCATTTTTTCTACAAATAGAACTATTGAAAATAAATTATATGGTGAAACAACTGGATACATTATTAATGTATAGTCAATTAACATCAAGCGTGTACGAGCGAAAGGGTATAATTTAAAGTCCCATTACATCAATCTATTAATCAAGTAAATTAATGAATACATGGTCATTCTCAACGACAACGATATTTTTTATTGAACAAGACTTATTTCAGAAATGTTGTTATATTGATTATAATAATATAACACATATTTTAAGCTACTTTCCCACCACTTTATCATTTATATTTTTCTGCTTTGTGTTGCATTTGCTTCATCCAGGTTATCGTTTACTATGAATTCCAAACAAAATTTTAATTGTAAATGTAATAAATACAAAATAAAGTTACCAAATGAAAAGCAAATTTAAAAAATCATTAAAAAATTAATTGAATTATGTCAGGAATCTTCGTCTATTAGAGTATTTTCTAATTTTTTTTAATAAT
Organism: Rhamnusium bicolor; assembly: GCA_029963845.1. Classification (NCBI taxonomy): domain Eukaryota; kingdom Metazoa; phylum Arthropoda; class Insecta; order Coleoptera; family Cerambycidae; genus Rhamnusium; species Rhamnusium bicolor. The sequence continues at coordinate 169,686 of JANEYF010005958.1, forward strand.
AATAATAGTAATATATTATTTGCCCAACAGGTTACCACAATTACAGGACAGTAGTAGTAGTTTTTTTAAGTAGTAGTTGTAGTAGTAATAGTTGTAGTAGTAGTTGTAGTAGTAGTTGTAGTAGTAGTAGTAATAGTAGTATAGTAGTAGCTTAGCTACGTATTTTACTAGGCAAGTAGGCCACAATTGGGCCCTTTTTACTTACGGTCCTCGGTTGTCAACTAACCCACAGCCTGGGCCTGCCCGGTTGCACCGCTAGCAGAGTGGCAAACCTCCTGGGTAGGTCTCTTGGACCCTCCACCTGGACTCGCCTCTTCTCCTGTATTAAGCTAGCTGCCTTCCTGGGTTAGTCCGTTGACAGCCTACCGATTGTTGACGAGCTATCGGTCATCCATCCAATTGCCAGACTCGAACAGTTATTTAACTTTACTGATCGAATATCGGAAATTAAACGTATACCTCATCCTCGTAATTACAGGACAAGTACGAAATAATCAGTGCCAAAATATATAACAAATGTAAGAAGGCAACAAAAAAATTGATATAGGCAATGTAACAATATATAAAATATATAACAATAGAGTGTAGCAAATACTTAATTTACAATACATTTGCTGCTGTCTAAAAATTGTTTTCTGGTAAATACATTAAAATCACAGAAATTACTCACTCTATTGAAATACACATATTATAATGGGTGACTTTAATTGCATAGCAGTTCTTGACTTATTACAGTAAAAAGTTACGTGTTACCTGGATCCTTAACCTAGATACTAAGAACTTTAATTGAGTAAGAATTTCGAAAGAATCATTTTCATTATTTACTGAAAGGTAAAACTTTGCTGTTATTAATATTTAATTGAAGATTATTTAATAGACACCAGTCCTCCAATTTATTAAGTTCAGCCTGTAGCCTGGCAAAGTCATCTGCGCAATTAATACTACTGAAGATCTTAAGGTCATCAGCAAAAAACAATTCATAACCACTAATCTTTTAGAATAAATCATTGATTAAGAGAAAAGTAAAGGTCCGAGGTTGGATCCTTGTGGACCTCCAGAGGTGGCTAGAAACAGCTATATCCATTATATCAGATATGTTGCTCTCTGTCTAACAAGTAAGATATACAATACGTTATTAAAGTGTTGTTATAAGCATATAAAAACATAAAACACACTACAAAAATTAGACAACCCTCAAATCAAAGCCGGAGCTGCACGGTTAAATGTCTTAATTTATCTGGTACCAAGTAATGATCTAAATTATCAAAAGGCTCTGGAGAAGTCTTTGTAAACCGCATTTACCTACCCAAATTTATCAATATAGTCAGATATATTGAGTGAAACCGATTGAGTTGCTCATGGTGGACCTATTACATATAAAGCCATATTGAAAAGGAGAGATTTGTTGGCATACAGATCTCTATATGCGATTTAATAATATCTCAAAGACTTTAGAGAAATTGTGAAATACTGTTATAACATATATATTTTAAACAACTTTCATCTATCGAAATAACTGTTTTGCAAATGACTATCCTAGTAATAAGAAATACGTTCTGCTAGGTAATAGATACGTTTGTTGATGATTCAATGATTATACATAAAATTAGGTATTTTGTTAATTAACTTACATTGATTAGTGTCAATATTGTCAAGTTACCTTATATAAATATAATAACAAGACCATGTATTGATTTAGCAACTTATTGCAAACACTGATTGTCGATGTGAATAAAAGAGCCTTAAAGAAGGAATACACAATCTTTTACTGTCATTAAATCTTGCGTGTGGATTCTAAACCAACTGCGTGCTAGTTTATATTACCCTGATGTGTTCCAGCGCCTTCCTTCAATATTTAATTTTATCTTCCTTTCCAGCTTGTTCAGCCTCTCTATTAAATTGATCGAAATATATTGGTTTGTCGTTACGTACAACAGTTGTGTTATTCTTATGATATTCTACTTAGGCCAAACTAGATTGTTCATTTTTCATTAAATATCCGGCACATCCGCTATCGGTAGAATTTAATTTAATTTTTTTTAACTCATAATTCTATAATTTTCAGCACATTTAGGATTTACTTACGAAATTAACCTCAGCGAGTTTCAATTATTTTAAATGTATAGCGTGGACAGTCGACTAGGAACATTTCTATTTAACGTTCAATTTTTATGAGGATTTTTGTTGATACATAAAACTATATGCTATTTTAATTATCACATTCTTAATACAAAAAACTCGATAGAGAATATCAAAGGTTTGGAAATTACAAAATGTGTTTTTATACGATTTTCATTTAGACAATATTTTTTATTTAGAATAATAGCTATACATCTGTTGCAAATAAAGTTAGTTAATATCCATTAACTTAGTTAAGAAATTATATTCGTTTAAGTTTTTAATGGCCAACAATTTCTCTATTTTTGAATTCGATATCATTCATTACTTATTCCTAGTGGCATTTAATAGAACTAATATGTAATTTAAATTTTGTTGTCGGGAAGAGCGTAGATCTCTCCGACTTAAACATACTCGTATTTCGATATGAAAGTTAAGCAACGGTTGTGACGTTCTCTATTTCTGTGCGGCTCAAGTCGTGCCGCTATTTGTAACTAGTTGTATTTGAAAGTGTAGGAATACTACTTTATTCTATCAGCGGTATGATAGAAGCTAGGATAACTACAGTGAAGATACGGTATGTCGAGGGGTCTATTTTTATGGTTGTCGGTTTCGTAGAAATATACATATACAACTTACCAGTCGAAATTGATTAACGGTTTACCACCATATTTGTTACTTATACCTTTGCTTTAAATAAAATTCAGAATTTAAACTTTACTTACTCTATTTTATTGAAGACTGGTTTCATAGAACAATAAATAAAAAATATGTTATTTGCCAGCTTAAAAATGAACCTATATGGCATATAAGCAACCAAGGAACTAAGCAAGAGGATATGTTAATGCAACCACGGTGATTATGTATATCAAGTATAGTTAAATTCCGAAACTACTACTACTGTATTCTTATAAGCAGACAGTGTTCAAATGTTTACAACAACAGGTAATGGGTGATTTCAAATAAAGCTAAGTTACGGAAACTACTACTACTGCAATCTTATCAACGAGCCGCATCCTAATATTTCACTACAAATATGTACCAAAGGAAGTTATCGTTGATTCAAATCAAGTTAAGTTACTGGAAACTACTACTACCACCAGTATATATAGCAAGTAGTTAATGACTCTATAGTGACTAATGCTAAAGGCCGTATTACGGCAGGTGGTCGGCGCAGCAATATCCAGGTGCAAGTGGTTATGATGTACAAACTTGAACCACGGCAGGATGTCAATCCAGAGACAGGTGGTTGATGAAATTTGCTAATCGTGGGTGTACTATATTTTTATATTTGTCTCTCCTTAGAACTGATTAGATTGCATAGTACATTAAAACCAAAGATACCTTGTCAGATTCCACTCAAAGACTAGATGCTTGAATCCCACTTGTCCCTCTTCACGTTTTCCTGGGTGAAATCCCTATCCAAAAATAGGTGTTGGGAACTTCACTATAACACTGAGATCAGATTGTGCACAAAGGCCAGATACTAGAATTCCATCGGTGCGTAATATATAACCATTAAATAATGATAACTGAATACTTCCGAGAGGTGTCTAATAATATAGCACGCTGATCATGTTTTACTAACTCTTGTTTAAATAATAACTCTCCGTTAAATTGACTAGGCCATGAAATTCAGAGATATACATGAATATGTATGCAGTTAACATTTGGTAGCTATGTACAAGTTACGGTTATAAGTTTTCACACCGACTTCGAGCTTATTTTTTACAAATTATGTACACATGCTAAATGCGGGTGTCAGACGGATCGTATAATATATTACATCCCGGGCATTTCGTCAGATTCCACTCAAAGACAAGATACTGGCATCTTTCTTGGTGGCCCTTTCCAAAATCCCATCGGTGCGTAATATATAAACAACAAATAATGACAACTCAGTATTCCCGATGCCCGTTTTTCGATAGATTTACTTACTGATTATTCCCGAATATCCCTACGGCTTATCGGATTAGCAGGGATTCGGATATAATTGACAATTTATGGAAAGAATAATTCTTGGCAGGTATTCGAATGCAAATGGTAATTTACGGAAATAATTCTTAACAGATAATCAAATCAGATAGACGATAATTGATGGAAATAATACTTACAAGTTTTCGGCGGACCTGAAGCTATTGCTTGTTGCTGGCTGATCGAAGAACTGACTATTCTCATCAGCGTGTGCGGCTTTATTCCCAAAATCGTAAGTCACGTGACTTATGCGCGATGGCGCGGTTTTAGCCGATGTGCGTTGCAAATGCATTTAAGCAAACTTGGTGCAATGCGTTTTAATAAATGTCCTGTTATTTAACATAAATAAACGTTTATTAAATATTCTGCGACTAGGAATCGCCTTCTCATAATTTTAAAACTATGTTTTGAAAAAGAAATTACTTAAAATGGTCAAGAATTAATATTTGAAATAAATCAACTAATATTCCATTCTGCAAATTATTTAAAAATAGAAATATTTGCTATTAATAAATGCTTTTCTTCCTAAGGCCAACTTTAGCATAAACTAAGATTTTACCAACTTGCATATTTTCAAATGTACCGAGTGAATGCAAGACAACGGTTGTATATAATTAAGATAATTATATTAACTAAATTTCTGACATTAAAATTAGCTTTGAATTAAATTAAATTAAAATTCTTTCCTCTTACTTAAAATTACGCGGGCGGCATTTAACATAAACACATAATAGATTTATCAAAGATAGTAAAATAACAAGATTATCCTGAAAAAAAAACCGGTTTGAAACAAATACCTAGAGAAATAATTGTTATTCTAATTACCTGATTTGTAAAACAAATTGGCCTTTTGTTCAAAACGATTTTATAAAAAATAAAAATAAATACAAGTCATAGTATACAGGGTGTATCAAAGTGAAAGAAAAAACACCTTAGGTATTATTACAACAGAAAATCATTGACGGAAAAATCATTTCTTTAAACAGTAATCGCAGTTAGTAATTTGGATGGCTAACCCAAGTGATCTTGACCCATCTTCTAGCGGCTTATATATCAGCATATATGAAGATCTATGCAATCTTTGACGAGGGTTGTGTAGGTGATATACCATTCTTCGGAGGGGAAGTAAAACAGTTAGTCCCTTGTCTATTAGATGTAAGACAAGTACAAAATCCCTACTTCTGTAGATAAGAGGTTCGGCAAAATATCCAGATTGGGGGTAGCTCGTCTCTTGGCGTCGGATATTAGATGTGTGTCCGTTGTCTCTAACTATGTAACTCCTCTTACACACGGTACCTCGAGATACCTTTAGGGATGTATTACATGTGGTATTAGTATTTGTTGTTTAAGATAAAAAATATTATATCCACACTTCTCAGGTTTTCTTTCAAGTATTGGATATTTAATGTAGATTTGATAGTGCGCTCAAAAAACAACAATTTCCAGAATATTTTGAGATCGTGTCCAAAAAATGTTCTACTTATGTATCAAAACCCCATTTCCTAATTTTTCTTTAATTCGAGTGTATTTCCATTTAATCCGTAGACACGCTGACAGAAAAAAACTTATTTTCCACAAAACAAAACAACTGCTCGCTCTAGTTCAAACACCAATAAGTTTACTTTAAGGTTTTAATTATATTAACGTATGGCATATTACTATTCCACCACTTAACCAGAACAGACACACATACAACAACTATTCCTTATGACATTTGTCAGATGCCGCAGCTGAGATTCGAACACAGGAGAGACAGACAGTGACTAACCATGTTCTGCCACACAACAATGCTCTCTAGCCAACCATACTAACGTCTCAGTATTTAAAAAAACGCTAATATATATCAATGCCCTAGCCAGGATTAGAACCCAGGATCCCTTGGTCTCAACCCTAACAGTATGAAGCACTGAGCCTCTGAGCCTTTATTAGCAATTAAAATTATCAAATCTTTTTGTAGAAACAGATGCATCCTATTAACATTAAGAAATTCTTTATTTTGTGAAATTTTATTTTCAGTTCAGAACAGAATAACGTGATGAAAGCTACATCATGTTAGTAGCGAGAGCTGAAAATCGACAATAAATGTTTTATGCGGCAGACTAATGAGTATAGCTCCTTTATATACAGCCACAAACACGATACTTTCTGAAACTTTTTTAGGTGTTAAGTGGAAATTGGGGTATAAATACAAAATTAATAATTTAAGTATCCGTTACAGAACAACTTTGCCTTATGAATATAATGAATATGAATATATGTATGTCTGCATAATTGAACATCTATGACATCATCGATGTATACCTACAACTCGTTTTAAGAAATCAATATATATATATATATATATATATATATATATATATATATATATATATATATATATATATATATATATATATATATATATATATATATATATATATATATATATATATATATATATATATATATATATATATATATATATATATATATATATATATATATATATATATATATATATATATATATATATATATATATATATATATTGTAGTGCTCGAGTTTCTAAATCCTCCATAAAGAGATTGGCAATAACTGAGATAGGGGGAGCCCATCGGGGCTCGAGCACTACAATCTGCACCATTAAAACCAAGCCTATGGCTAAGGTACGTCGACGACACATTTGTGATTTGGACTCATGGAAGAGAGAATCTCACTAACTTCTTAGAACATCTGAATAGTATACACGACAAAATTAAGTTCACCATGGAGGTAGAGACTGACAGTCAGCTACCATTTCTCGACGTACTGGTTAAGAAGAAGCAGGACGGAAGTCTAGGCCACACAGTTTATAGAAAAGCCACTCACACTGACAGATACCTAAATGCACAGTCACACCACCATCCAGCACAACTAAACTCAGTAGTAAAGACATTAGTCACACTCGCAGAGACTAGCAGATGCAAACAACCTCAAAGAAGAAATGTCAACTCTTCACAAAGCGCTGCGAAAGAATGGGTTCACACAACAAAGAATACAGAAGTTGTCAAAACCATCTCGACTCGAGAAATCAAGAGGACTCCGAACAACCCATAGCAAAAGCCTATCTGCCATACATAAAAGGAACAACGGATAAAATAAGCAAACTTCTACGTAAACATAAAATAGAAACAACTTTTAAGACCGACAAGAAAATCAGTACCATTCTTCGAAATCCAAAGACCAAAATTCCTCTAGAAAGTCAAGGGGTATATGAAATACCTTGCCAAGATTGCAACAAATCATACATAGGACAGACCAACAGAAAAATAAGTGCAAGACGCGAAGAACACATAAACGCTGTTAGAAAAGACGAGAGAACATCATCTTTAGCTCAACATGTCAAAACTACAGGATATAGGATTGATTTCGATAAAACAAAAACACTAGCCAATATCGAGCATTACAAGTCAAGAATCATCAGGGAGGCCATAGAAATAGAGAAAAGACCACACAATCTAAATACACGAGATGACACCCAAAGACTACCTACCACATGGAAGCCTGCTCTGGTATTGCATGCTGCTGTCCATGAGGAAGCAAGAAACATAACGCAACGAACACACGAAGAGGAACCAACCAGAGCTAATCTAATAGGACCAAGTACACGGAGTCGCTCCTCGAAATCATATATATATATATATATATATATATATATATATATATATATATATATATATATATATATATATATATATATATATATATATATATATATATATATATATATATATATATATATATATATATATATATATATATATATATATATATATATATATATATATATATATATATATATATATATTAAGGTGGTTCTTAGCTGTATATGCGGTATTTGTTTTTTCTCTTTTTAAATTTGATCATCCCATTAATGAATGATGTTAGAAGAGAAAAAAATTTACATATAAAATTTTATGTGGCTAGCTCAATCCCTTCCTCTGCCTGTAAAGGGGGTAATTTTAACAAAATCCCTCTATTTTTAGTTTTTTGACATTTATCTCGCAAAATATCGCATAAAACAAAAAAATGTATACGATATAATGTATTCCTCGATTAGCGATCTAATTGGATGGTGAGATGATGTACCGATTAGCGGAAAATTTAAAAAATATACATACATTTACCCTAAATTTTAGACTCAAATAACTTTCGCATGCATTTCTAAAATATCTTATTAATCGCTTGATTTAGCACAAAAATGCATTTGCATGGGTAAAATAAAAGCCTATGTCAAAATATTAACGCTCTGCACTCATTATTTTCTTTCTACTCATGAAATCTATTACCCTCATATAAATAATCGAATCAACCAAGTTGGAGGTCTGAAGGTCAAACTGTTTTGAAGTTATTTAAAAAAAAAACTAAATTTTTTTAATTTTTTTCCAGCACTGTTAGATCCCTAGACAACGTACTTTTAAGGTGATGCGTGACTTTTGGGACACCTTATATTGGTAGATCTACTACCACAAATTTATTTTCTATAACTCAATATACAGGGTTGGGGCAATAGTGCATCCGACTTCGATATCTCGAGTTCTATGACAACTAGAAACTTGATCTAAAACATAAGTAAACTAGACAAAAAAGTCTATAACTGGAAATTGTTTTTGGAATATACAGGGTGAGCTGATTCTACATGGACAAGTAATATATTTTTTTAATAAAATGCCATGTATATCAGAACATTTTTTGAAACCTCTTTGTGGCATTCTTTCACTCCTGTATTATTATTAATATTCTCCCAACCACTTGGATGTAATGACTTTTTTGGTTGAAATTATACCATTTACACGTGTACATTAATATCACTACAATCACAACTATTGATTTTATGAAAAAATATGTAAGTATTATGAGATATCTGTGTGATGACACTCAGCCATTTTCACTTCCTAAAATTATAGAGTGTACACCCTGTATAGCTGATGCATTTGAGTCATGTCTACAAGTAGACTTTACAAACTTTTCTAAAGCATTCGACAGACTGAATCACAAACCAATTGATACAGTATTTCAGTCAACGGTTTGTTGATCTAAATGTATTACTTGTGTTCTTCAATGTATTTATATTAATGACATTATAAATGATCTGGAACCAGTGGAAGCTGTTAACTTTATGCGAATGATATGAAGATCTATATTATCATTACAGAGTAATGATACTCTAAATACTGTAGCTTTAGTTAGCTTTAAACGAAATTAATATTAGTGTGCGTTAAATAATCTGCTTTTAAACCCATCTAAATGTATTTTTCCCTTAAACGGAATATTGCGAAGTTTGACTATTCAATTAATGAATTTACTTTGGAGAGACCTTTGTGTAATTTTCGTCTTAATTCATCTTTTTCAGATCACATAAATAACAGTAGGAAATTGATTCAGATTCCTAGCTTTTGTGATACGAAATACTAGTGAATTTAACTATATTTATACTATCAAATTGTTATACTTTTCCCCTACCAAATATCGTGCCAAATATGTCTATTATGTGGTGTCAACACTACAGCAATCATTTGCAGAATATTGTAAGAATCCAGAGACGTTTTCTAAAATATCTTAATTAAAGGGAGTATAAGTTTTATCCAGCAGTTGGATTTACATATAAAGAATTACTCTCAAGAGAGTAGGTGTTCTACATAAAGTAATAACGTGTGACATAGAGTGTAATGATATTCTCAGAATTTTTTAGTTCCTCTTATATCCTCACGGAAATCTCTTACCTTCTATCTCCCAACACCTCGTATTAACATTTTCTCTGCTATATCATATGTGCAATAATTATAACTCACAATATATTCGATCCGTTTAACTGCAATTTAAACCGTGGAAACCTGTATATTGATCTTTAGGCTTCTTTATTTGTAGCTTGTAACTCCATTAGGAAGCATTTAAAAGGTATATTATTGAGTATTGAATATTAGAGAATACACATTCTATTAAGAATGCAACTATACATCATGTGTATTGAATTATTAGACATGGTCCTCTTAAATAGCAATATTGCAATGTAAATTAGAGGCAAATAACCTGTCGCTGGTTAGCGAATTTAGTTTCCATCTGATTGTCGTAAGGTCAACAGTGCACACACTACGTGCGATACGCTGCCAAATTTCAGTCTTCTTTCAATGTGCTATGTCTGATACTTTAATATACATGTGTATATTATGTATGTATTACGGTGTATTCTCATTATTTACATTTCTTAAGGCTATTAAAATACATTTATTCTAATTTGATATTGTAATAAAACCAAAACAGTTTAATGGAACATAAAAAGCTGGAGAATTTATTTCTAAAAAATCGCCACCTCAACACAAATAATCAGTCTGTAACACTTATTTCTGAATACATTTATTTTAGCTATAAATGTTTCGAAATGATCAACAGGCATTGATATATTTAATAGTTTTACAGCCCAATTAAAAAGCACTCATGGCTCTTAAATTAAATCAAATATTATAAACGTTGATAAACGTTGATACTTCGTTTATTATTTTAGCGGTGATGTAAGCTATAAAATTAATTAAATTAAAATTAAGAAGAACAAATTTCATTAACATATAAACCTGTCGTTAGGGACGAAAGTTTTTATTCATTAGATTGTCCGACATAATCAATCATATACCTATCCGATGCACTGATATAAAATAGCTTTAGGTGGCACAAGAGCTAACTATTTGTTTAAGTGTGGTTCTATTCTACAGCATTTAATTAGATGTACTATTTTGTACGTTTTTATAAAATGGCGAAGGCGCCGATGTCAGCAGAACCGAAATTATACTCGGTAATAACTAAGCCAGTCAAATAAAATTATGTTTGGCTTTATAAGGAAACCTAATAAAATGTCAGGCCAAAACATAATTAAATCAACAATACATCGGTATATGAACACTCTGCCAGAATTTTTTTTAAACTGCTATGATCAAAAGAATAAGCCACTTCCGGTTTGAAATTTTTTTCATCTACATAAAGGAATATCCAAATCATATTTATACAGGGAGATAGTGAGCGGCAGTAGTGTAATAAAAACTGGATGTGCCATCCTTTACCTCGCCGTAAATTCATGATACATCGACATGAAAGGGTAGTTTTGAGGTCGTTACCAACCTATGTCATGAGCTGTCAGATTTTTTTATACTATTCGAAAATGCAAATTGTTCTCTATTCAACTGCATGTGCCATTGTTGAGGTGGTCGCAACTATATGTCAGACCATTTTAAACGTGTATCTCATTCCCAACTGATGATATTTTTTAGCTAGTTTATAATAATAATAATATAATAATGATATTTATTTGCAGAAATCTCATTGGTTACAAGATACTTAATAATACAATGGTGTGCAAAAAATATAAAGTAAACACGTAAGTGTGTCGATATACACAATTTTGCAATAACTATAACCTAAACTAACTAATACAAATACATACACTTCCCACACACACGCACTCATATACACGCTTACATTCACATGTAAAAGGTTATTTAAAAATGATGACATACCAATCAGAGCGGTAACTATTGACTGAGAATTCACAAATACATATTATTTAAAATTTAAAAACTTGAATTAAGTTTCACCATATCCTCGATCAATTCCGATGAGTTTGATTATGGTTTAATGGCACCATATTATTCAAGTCAGTAAGTTAGAACTGATGTTTTTTTCTGCACTAAGACACTGAAATCAAGTAAAACACTAATATTGGACCAACATTGATCTAACGTTGTGAAAACATTGAGTTAATAATATAACTATATTAACTAAAAATTGGTTACATTAGGAAGGTTTAGTGCCATATCCCCAAAAAAAACAATTATGTAGTTACGGACACATGTTTCGGAGTTATTGCCCCTCATCAGCGTAGCGTAGCTAAGGAATTAGATCTACGATAGGATAAATCAGGAACAAGAACTAAAATAAGGCTGGAAAGTACAGTACACAATACTCAATTAGTGCCTTCATGTTCCCATGTGCCACAAATGGGGCCTCGATGTACTGTCTGTACTTTACAGCCTTATTTTAGTTCCTGTTCTTGATCTATCCCATCGTAGATCCAATACGCTGATGAGGGGCAATAACTCCGAAACATGTGTCTGTAACTGCATAATTGTTTTTTTTGGGGATATGGCACTAAACCTTCTTTGTTTTATTTTGAACCCCAATAAATCTATCTTGTTTTGATAAATTAATATTTAAAATGAATATTGGCTCAACATTTAACGAACAATTTTGACTAATATCCCGTAATGGTAAAATTATATCAACAAAATTAGCTGCAAGACAAAATAATATACAAATCATTAGAGAAATATGAGTTTTTATAAGTCTTTATGTTACTGTGGTACTTTTTCAACTTTATATCTTCAATTCGATTGGATTCGAAAACCAATTTCCGGGTTTGTAATAATCTATTATTCAAATCTACATAAATCGATGACGAAAAGTCTTTTGGCCTTTTATAAAATCTAACACTTTATTTGGGAATCTAATTTCAAGGATCATTTTATGCAAAAAATTATATTAGTGCAAATTTAAGTTGTTAAAACTACAAGACAGTTATCTTTATCATCATAATGAAATAGTAAAATTGTAAACATATTTCACGATGACTCATATTAATTATTCTTAATATGTTACTCTAAGATTTGTGCAAATAATGTAACATTGTTACTATATTTTTCATTTGTCAGCCATAGCATGTTTTGTAAAAAAAATTGGAAAAATTTAAAAAATTCTTTCTAAGCAAAAAATCATTAAAATATTTTGACGCTTATTTTGTACCACATAGTACAGGGTGTTTCAATGATCACAATAAACTTCGAGGGTTAATTCTTCTCGTCAAAAAAAAAAACAAAAAAAAGACAGGAATAACGTTTTCCCCCAAAATGTTTCCTAAGGGCTCTACGATGCTTTGAAATGATAATATTAAGCATGCTTTTTAAATAATTACTTAGTGATGGTTGAATATACCGACTTCAAACTTGACGGGGAAAATTGTTTTCATAGTAACTACGTACATGAAAAGTTTCATTAAAAACTAACCAGTGGCGTCGTAGTTAGGGAGGGTTAGAGTGATTGATCTTACATAAAATAGTTATTTGCAACCGAATCAATGGAGCTATGTCTAGAATTCATAGAAGAGCCAATTTCTATCATTCAAGTAAATTTGAACGAAGCCGAATAATTGGTATGAGGAGAGCTGAACTTTTCTAGGGGACACTTCTTTTAGTGTGGGCCGTAATGTAGCAACGGTATTAACATGTTAGTCAAGGTAATATGAGGCGTTCGACATTAGCGACAACGCGGATCCAGACACTATAAAACAACCACAGACCAGGAATACCGCCATAAACTTATACATTTCCACGATTCAAGCTGTGGGAAATCAGTGGATACAGTTTTTAGGATGGAAAATGTGAATGGACTTTACTCCTACAGACAGTTTTTATTCCTACCCTTACTCCACTTCATGTTTCCCACATATTGACATGATGTAATGAGTGAGTGAATTGGAGACATGAATGACATCAAACTATATTCAATCTCGATTTTGTTTGAGGGCCCATGGTGGATGTAGGAGTGTGAGACACCGACGTAGAGAGCGCTAAAATTTGGAATTTTCTGTTGAACGTCAGAGAGTCCTTACCCAAGTTGTTATGCTTTGAGATGGGATATACCATGGTAGTAGGGTCATCGCTAGTCTTCATTTGAGGTAACTTGATGCTACCGATTACATAACAGACGTAATGCAACTCGTTGCATTGCCTTACCTACAAGGGCTGAATAATCCAATTCTCCACCAGAATAATGCCCGTTCTCATACGGCAAGGGTTTTAATAAACTTCTTACAAGAAACTAATGTGGTGGTGCTTCCATGGCCGGCACGATCACCCCATCTGTCTCCGTCGAATATGTAATTGGTAGAAACAAAACATTTACGCCATCCCCCTTCGTATCCAAGAGTTTTGGATTGAGATATCGCGAGCATCTCATTGGTGCATGCCTAACAGTGCATCGCGAAGGACCCATTCATTACTAAATACCTTTTTTATTCTGCGTTTCACAATAATGAGATTTCAATTTAATGTTATACTGGAGGACAACTTTGGTGAAAATTTCAATAAAATTGCTCAAGGTACTGTATTTCTTAATCAAATCAGTATAGTTTACAATAAAGTCGGTTTCATGTTAACCTAGCTATTTCATCAGTAATGTTTGTTTGGTAAGAGATTTCCTGTTATATCATGTTTTGGTAAGAACTCGTCAGATTAATTTAAAAAGGTACAGGCAATACACAAAACAAATTTCCACTTATATAAAAATAAAGTTATAAAATATTTTTCATCAAAATTTAAAAAAAAAACAAATAATATTTAATTACCTGCAATTAATAATGTGGTATTTTTAGAAGTTTTAATAAACTCATTTCATTATATGCATATGCAAATAATATAGAAATTTTTTTTTAATAAATGTACTGAAATTATATTAAGACCAGCGTGGAGATTGAATTAATTTAGAAAAGAACATACTTAACAAATTTAATAATTACGTTAATAAATCCTAATACTTTATCTTCATTATCATAATGTAATTTAAGAAATTTTTTTGTCACGTTTACTAGGTAGTTATTTGGAACAGACTTTAACAGACTGGACGAATTCAGTCTGGCACTTATGTATTCCCTAGTAAATATTTAACAAGTTCCACAGTTATTTCATCTTTGCAAGTCCTCATATTTACGTAATGAGTAATCTAAATAAATACACGTACATAGCGTCCTGGAAAATGCAGAATATTTGGCTTGAAATCACGTTCATTACGAGTTAACATCTCAAAGACTATAATTTTTATATGTCCTGAGAAACTGTCAAATGTTCTTTTTCAGACGAAATACAGGGCTGACGAGAGGGAGGGGGGGCAGACGAGGCCCAAGCCCCGGATGAACATATTACACGTTGTTTATACAAAAAATTAAACAAGTATTAGGCCACACACTCATGGAAGTATATCGTTAACTACTGTAATTTGTTTTAGTATTACTTTAATATCAAGACATCAGCGCTGCGATGTGACGTGACGTGACGTTGAAAATATTCAACTTCTTAAAAAAAAACGTTTTCTTAACCGCCTCTCAAGTAACTTCCCGAAAATCCTAGGATTTTGTTGAGTAAAGAGTGATGTATAGTTGTGGAGTCCGAACAATATCTGTGGTCTCGACAAGTCCTTCTACCATCTTAATCCGTAACAAATTACAAATGGAATGTCTAAGTTACTCCGGGATGGATTAGAACCATCGATATTGATTACCGAGTAAATAGCTATAAGCGCGTTAAGGTAGAAATATAGTGGAGCGACGAGGGTAGAAGCACGCGGAGAGAGTAGCGGCTACACATGAAAAAAAAGAGCGACCGCTTATCGCTTAAGGAAGAGCAAATCGACATCGCTCTCCTCCAGGAATCCTGGACAAGTAACACAGGTCGAGTAAGTGGCCTGGGAAATACTTCTGGCAAGGTAATAGAAATCGGCTCTGATGAAAGACCCAGGGCATGTATCGTGATCAGAAATAACATTAATCATTTTGTACTGACAGGTTACTGCACCCAGGACATTGTATCGATACCAGGTATCGATCTCGGAGGGAGGAAGCAAGACGGAAATAATCGTCTGCTCAGCCTACTTCCCGGGTGAGAGAGTTGCAGACCAACCTCCTCCAGCTGCAGTGCGGTATTTAATCGCCTACAGCAAAAGGAACAATATCCACCTGGTTAATGGATGTGACGCGAATTCCCACCATACAGCGTGGGGAAGCACGAACATTAACCAAAGAGGTGAGTCACTTTTTTAATATTTATTAGGTTAACTGTGAATAACATTGGTTCCGAACCAACTTTTGTCACCAGAAATAGGAAGGAGGTATTAGATATCACAATCAGCTCAAACTACTTGAGCAACAAGATATCCGATTGGAAAGTATCTTCTGAACCCTCGTGTTCAGATCATAAACATATTCTATTCAATATAGAAGTTGGTCCAAGACCTATTCGGGATCCAAAGTGCACGGACTGTGAAGGGTACAAACATTCCCTCCAGTCTTACCTTCAATCCGCTATCACCACTATCAGGAATCGTGATGACACCGATATTGCGGCGGAACAGATCCGCAACGCAATTGTCTCAGCATATAACGAAAACTGTCCACTGAAGACAAAAAAGGACAATAGAGGCACGTCTTGGTGGAACAAAAATTTAGATAAAATGAGAAAAGAAGGTCGACGCCTCTTTAATCGAGCTAAAGCTTCGGGCGACTGGGACCAATATAGATCCGCTCTAACGGACTACAACAAAGAAATAAGAAAAGCAAAAAGGGGATCTTGGAGGAAATTCTGTAAGAGTATAACTGACCTATCTCACAATACTAGAATCCACAAGATTCTTTCCAGAGAGCCGACGAGGGAATTCGGTTCGTTAAGGCGACCGGATGACTCATATACGGACTCTGGAAAGGAAACCTTACAGCTCCTAGCACAAAACCACTTCCCAGGGTACTTAAATGCAAATGACCAACAGCCGTCATCATCAGAAGGCCGATTAAAACGACATGATAAAAATGATTCGCTGACGGTTAAAAAGGTGATCACAATACCGGCAATTGTGTGGGCCATCAGATCATTCCAACCATTCAATGGAACTATATCCCATCCAGTTGGTCGGCGGTTAAGGTAGTATATATATCAAAAATGGGTAGGAAAGAACCAAGCCCTAAATCGCTTAGACCAATTAGCCTGACATCTTTTCTGTTGAAAGGCCTGGAGAAGGTGCTGGACGGATAATTCAGGGGGAACATTCTGAATCATCACCCCTTAAAATCCATCAGTACGCCTATCAGACAGGAAAATCAACAGAACTAGCACTCAATAACCTAGTCGAGAAGATCACCCAATCCCTTCAAATGAAGGAAATTGCGGTGGGAGCCTTTCTCGACATTGAGGGAGCATTTAATAATGCATTGCCCGACTTCTTATATGCAGCAGTGGCTGCCAGAGGAATTGAGCCTACTATAGGCGACTGGATTCGTGCTATGCTATCAAACAGAACCATAACAACGTCTCTGCAGGGAGAAACAGTTAGGTTTAGAGCCACGAGAGGATGCCCGCAGGGTGGGGTTCTCTCCCCCCCTTTTTGTGGTCACTTCTTGTGGACGACCTACTGATTATTCTCACACTGAGGGAGGTTGAGGTTCTAGCATATGCAGATGATCTAGTCATACTAGTCAGAGGAAACTCTAAAGGAGTAATATCAAATACCCTTCAAGAGACACTGGATGCAGTGAGCAACTGGTGTGACAGGGAACAGATGTCTGTAAACCCTCAAAAGACAGTAATAGTACCTCACCCGGAAAAGGAAGCTGTAGGACTTAAGACCTCCCACCTTAATGGGTGAAACTATTCCATTTGAGGAGGTGAAATATCTAGGAATCACTCTCGATAGATCACTTAATTGGAACTCCCGTCTGGAAAAGGTAATCCACAAAGCAAAGCTGTCCTTATGGACATGCCGTCGTTTTTGTGACAAATCCTGGGGCATGGGTCCCCAACAAATTTACTGGATCTATATCACGGTCATCAGACCAATGATAACATACGGATCCATGGTTTGGTGGCCGAAAAGATCACAACTGACTGCCAAATCCAAACTCTCTGGACTGCAGAGATTAGCATGCATGACCATAACGGGAGCAATTAACACCACACCGTCAGCTGCAATGGAAATCCTCCTGGATTTACCCCTCTTCATATATATCTGGAGAGAAAGGCCAGGTAGACAACCTACAGACTGCAACAAGAGGCCATTAATATGCCGCAGACTAGTATCATGGAGCGGAACAGGTTGCTGGATGACATAGAGAATCACAGCATCCTGGAAATGCCCTCGGATACTATGCCTACCATAACCAACTACGAGCTGACCTTCAACATCCTTTCTCCAGAAAGAGATGAGTTGGATCGGAATAAAGCCGACCTACTGAAGGCAGACAGTTGTTGGTTTACAGATGGCTCCAAAACTCTCGAGGGAACAAGAGCCGGAGTACATGGCTACAGACTAAGGGTGAGGATAGTCTCAAGCCTAGGTACTCATGCAACTGTTTTTCAGGCTGAGGTTCATGCCATTGAACTGTGTGTACAAAGGCTGGAATATATGCATCTTACACGCAGATCAATAAAAATTTTCTCAGATAGCCAAGCAGCTGTAAAAGCTCTTGGCTCCTACCGGTGTAACTCCAAAACGGTATGGAATTGTCAGAAAGCTCTAAATCATTTGAGCAAAAACAACAAAGTGACTCTGGTCTGGATACCCGGCCACTCTGGTATGGAAGGTAACAAAATAGCGGACTCCTTAGCCAGAGAAGGAGCGGGATTACGATTCATCGGACCAAAACCAATACTTGGCATATCCTCAAGTACTGCCAAGATGGCTATCTCAACCTGGGCTGAAAGGAAAACTCTCCAGTATTGGCAAGAGTTACCAGGAATTAGTTCATTCGAAGGCTTTTATAAAATACCCTTTGAAATCAAGAGCTAAGAAACTTTTAGAGTTAAACAGGGTAAACCTGAAAACTCTAACAGGCCTATATACTGGGCACTGCCGACTAAACTATCATCTGCATAAACTCGGCCTAGCGGAAAACGCCGAGTGTCGTCTATGCCTGGAGGATGATGAGAAGGCAGACCACATCTTATGCACAGTGGAGGGTCTATTGAGACCCACTCACAAAAAACCTAACCTAACCTAACCTATCGCTTCAGTATGTGAGCTTCTATTTCAAATGCATTAAAATATATTAATCGCATGCTTCCCCTCGACTCGAGCCTCTAACCTGATCGCTCCACTATATTTTTACCCTTACACACTCGACTACCATAAAGCGAGTCACCAATCAAAAACAAGCGACGCGAGACGCAGGAAGCAAAAAAGTCGTTGTGTGAACTCACCTTTAAACACGGTTTATGAGGCAATAAGTCAATAAATAGGAGTTTTTATACTATAATTAACAAACAAGAATTAAAAACATCAAAGTTTGAATGAAGATTGATATGTCTAACTGGTCATTAAGTGGACTCTTTGGCTTCTCAGAATGAATATAAAAAACGTTTTCTTATGATGATTTTTACAAGTTTACACTTTCATGAATGAAATATAAATCCATTCTAGTGAACTTGGTTAAAAATAAGATATATTGTTGAGGGCGCTAGAATCAGAAGTTCAAACGTTCAATATACTACCCTCACGAGGCACTTTTTTGAAAATATGTCCATTTTTTTTTATTTAATTCTAAAATCATCCAAAATCACGTTATTTTCGGATTCTTTTTTGGTACTTTTCGTGAACATTTTAAAAATCGGCTTCCTGAGGGCAGTCCTTGAACATTGTTCTATTAAGAAAAATTTTCCCTAATTCATTTATTTGCTTAGTTTGCCTTCCAATCGTCGAGAGCTTAACGCTCTCAAATGAATAATTTTTCAATGTGGTCAGTAAGTAAATAATTGACGGAGCTATTGTTAGATTTAAAGATGTCTATGGATTCTAATAAATTTAATTTTAAGCTTTAAGCAAGGAGAGTTTTATTATAACTTTTTTTCATTTTGTATTAATAAAATTATCATACTTTACTTAATGTACCTACTTGTTAATAATATATTACAAATTAAAAATTATGTGCAGTGAAAAGTAGTACCTTTAATTTGTCTCGATCTAAGAGGGTCCGCCAGTTGGATTTTACCCCTGGACTCGTAACGGCTCTCCACGGGCCTGACGAAATACTCGTCTGATTGTATTTTCAGATATTTTTAGATACTGAAGCAAGATAACTAGAACGTCGACCTCTACATAGTAACGTATTATTTTGTCTTGTGTTTGATAAAGTAAACAAAAGTTGATTGCTAATTGCTCCAAAAGAGAATAAAACGTGATATTGACTACTCACTCATGAGCAATATATAGTGAATTCACATTTCCATTCCGTGTGGTAAATTTTTGTAATAAATACGCAAATTTATCGACGTTTTATATAATAATTGGATACTAACACATTTTCATTTACCTGCTGCATTTATAATCAGTTAATTTTAAACAAATGGCAAAATGGTTGGATCTTGATGCCAATGTTGCCAATGGTCAATATTGTTATTTTATGCATTTTATGATTCTTTAAAACTAGGAGTTATACACTAGGGTTCAAGTGGATAACAGTTCTAAAAGATCACCAAAATCAAACCGTCATAAATTTTAAACTACTCAATGTAATTCAGTGTCTTTTCCTTTGTTTTAGATGTCGATAGAAGGAATTTTCCTAAGTTTGGAACACTTTTTAGTTTTTGAATATCTGTAATACCGTTTAAGAAAATAAAATGTTTTCCAACCTTATGCATTGTCAATTGCCATCCTATGCAATAAATACATAAATATATAAAGCCATAAAACGTTTCCATTATAGAGTTGATGTATTTGGTTGATTTGATTTCACCTTTATAGTATCAAGAAATGTTTAACTATATTATCTGGTTTTAACTATAATGAGAACATTACATCTTATACATTCAAATAGAAATCTGACCCACATATTTGAGGTTTTTAGGCAGTTACACCTAAAGACAAATGTATACATAACTGTGTTTTGTAACTTTCATAAAACATATTAACGATTAAGAATAGTGTATTTCAAACTTATTAACGCACTTAACGGATCTGGGGCTGCACCATTACATATTTGTCTTAATTTGGTAAAACCCCGGCGTCTTTATTTAACACACTTGAGAAAGGCCAGGTAGACAACCTACAGACTGCAACAAGAGGCCATTAATATGCCGCAGACTAGTATCATGGAGCGGAACAGGTTGCTGGATGACATAGAGAATCACAGCATCCTGGAAATGCCCTCGGATACTATGCCTACCATAACCAACTACGAGCTGACCTTCAACATCCTTTCTCCAGAAAGAGATGAGTTGGATCGGAATAAAGCCGACCTACTGAAGGCAGACAGTTGTTGGTTTACAGATGGCTCCAAAACTCTCGAGGGAACAAGAGCCGGAGTACATGGCTACAGACTAAGGGTGAGGATAGTCTCAAGCCTAGGTACTCATGCAACTGTTTTTCAGGCTGAGGTTCATGCCATTGAACTGTGTGTACAAAGGCTGGAATATATGCATCTTACACGCAGATCAATAAAAATTTTCTCAGATAGCCAAGCAGCTGTAAAAGCTCTTGGCTCCTACCGGTGTAACTCCAAAACGGTATGGAATTGTCAGAAAGCTCTAAATCATTTGAGCAAAAACAACAAAGTGACTCTGGTCTGGATACCCGGCCACTCTGGTATGGAAGGTAACAAAATAGCGGACTCCTTAGCCAGAGAAGGAGCGGGATCACGATTCATCGGACCAAAACCAATACTTGGCATATCCTCAAGTACTGCCAAGATGGCTATCTCAACCTGGGCTGAAAGGAAAACTCTCCAGTATTGGCAAGAGTTACCAGAATTAGTTCATTCGAAGGCTTTTATAAAATACCCTTTGAAATCAAGAGCTAAGAAACTTTTAGAGTTAAACAGGGTAAACCTGAAAACTCTAACAGGCCTATATACTGGGCACTGCCGACTAAACTATCATCTGCATAAACTCGGCCTAGCGGAAAACGCCGAGTGTCGTCTATGCCTGGAGGATGATGAGAAGGCAGACCACATCTTATGCACAGTGGAGGGTCTATTGAGACCCACTCACAAAAAACCTAACCTAACCTAACCTATCGCTTCAGTATGTGAGCTTCTATTTCAAATGCATTAAAATATATTAATCGCATGCTTCCCCTCGACTCGAGCCTCTAACCTGATCGCTCCACTATATTTTTACCCTTACACACTCGACTACCATAAAGCGAGTCACCAATCAAAAACAAGCGACGCGAGACGCAGGAAGCAAAAAGTCGTTGTGTGAACTCACCTTTAAACACGGTTTATGAGGCAATAAGTCAATAAATAGGAGTTTTTATACTATAATTAACAAACAAGAATTAAAAACATCAAAGTTTGAATGAAGATTGATATGTCTAACTGGTCATTAAGTGGACTCTTTGGCTTCTCAGAATGAATATAAAAAACGTTTTCTTATGATGATTTTTACAAGTTTACACTTTCATGAATGAAATATAAATCCATTCTAGTGAACTTGGTTAAAAATAAGATATATTGTTGAGGGCGCTAGAATCAGAAGTTCAAACGTTCAATATACTACCCTCACGAGGCACTTTTTTGAAAATATGTCCATTTTTTTTTTATTTAATTCTAAAATCATCCAAAATCACGTTATTTTCGGATTCTTTTTTTGGTACTTTTCGTGAACATTTTAAAAATCGGCTTCCTGAGGGCAGTCCTTGAACATTGTTCTATTAAGAAAAATTTTCCCTAATTCATTTATTTGCTTAGTTTGCCTTCCAATCGTCGAGAGCTTAACGCTCTCAAATGAATAATTTTTCAATGTGGTCAGTAAGTAAATAATTGACGGAGCTATTGTTAGATTTAAAGATGTCTATGGATTCTAATAAATTTAATTTTAAGCTTTAAGCAAGGAGAGTTTTATTATAACTTTTTTCATTTTGTATTAATAAAATTATCATACTTTACTTAATGTACCTACTTGTTAATAATATATTACAAATTAAAAATTATGTGCAGTGAAAAGTAGTACCTTTAATTTGTCTCGATCTAAGAGGGTCCGCCAGTTGGATTTTACCCCTGGACTCGTAACGGCTCTCCACGGGCCTGACGAAATACTCGTCTGATTGTATTTTCAGATATTTTTAGATACTGAAGCAAGATAACTAGAACGTCGACCTCTACATAGTAACGTATTATTTTGTCTTGTGTTTGATAAAGTAAACAAAAGTTGATTGCTAATTGCTCCAAAAGAGAATAAAACGTGATATTGACTACTCACTCATGAGCAATATATAGTGAATTCACATTTCCATTCCGTGTGGTAAATTTTTGTAATAAATACGCAAATTTATCGACGTTTTATATAATAATTGGATACTAACACATTTTCATTTACCTGCTGCATTTATAATCAGTTAATTTTAAACAAATGGCAAAATGGTTGGATCTTGATGCCAATGTTGCCAATGGTCAATATTGTTATTTTATGCATTTTATGATTCTTTAAAACTAGGAGTTATACACTAGGGTTCAAGTGGATAACAGTTCTAAAAGATCACCAAAATCAAACCGTCATAAATTTTAAACTACTCAATGTAATTCAGTGTCTTTTCCTTTGTTTTAGATGTCGATAGAAGGAATTTTCCTAAGTTTGGAACACTTTTTTAGTTTTTGAATATCTGTAATACCGTTTAAGAAAATAAAATGTTTTCCAACCTTATGCATTGTCAATTGCCATCCTATGCAATAAATACATAAATATATAAAGCCATAAAACGTTTCCATTATAGAGTTGATGTATTTGGTTGATTTGATTTCACCTTTATAGTATCAAGAAATGTTTAACTATATTATCTGGTTTTAACTATAATGAGAACATTACATCTTATACATTCAAATAGAAATCTGACCCACATATTTGAGGTTTTTAGGCAGTTACACCTAAAGACAAATGTATACATAACTGTGTTTTGTAACTTTCATAAAACATATTAACGATTAAGAATAGTGTATTTCAAACTTATTAACGCACTTAACGGATCTGGGGCTGCACCATTACATATTTGTCTTAATTTGGTAAAACCCCGGCGTCTTTATTTAACACACTTGCGAACTTTTCTTTAACGCGCTCATTTGTTGCGTCACCTATGGCGTGTAGCAGTAGATTTACTTAGTCCACTATTTGCAGTGACTCCGACAACGCACTGTTTTCTAATTTTTTTATACTTTCATGTAATGGTTTATAGTTCTTCGCAATATTTTTTAAAGCTGTTTCAACGGAAATATCTTCGAATTTTGTCTGGCTTTCCTTAATAGCTGCAGCCTCATCTGGATTGAATTGTAGTATCACAGCTTTTATTTGTTGGAAATATTCAGCATAATAAAAAGCTGTCTGCAGCCATGTTCCCCAATGTGTAAGAATCGGCTGTGGTGGTTCAGGAACACCGGGACACTTGCTATGAAATGCACGGAGACGTTTAGCAGATTTAAGAAACACTTTTTTTGTACTTGCTATTAATGCATCCACCTCTGGAAAACTTTTTCGAATAGTTTCTGCCACAAGATGTAATGCATGCACTTTACACGTAAAATGTATAAACGTACAACCTTGTTCTTGCAATGAACGTCCTATCGAACGTATTGTCACGGCGCCATCAGTCACAAACATCAACACTTGACTTTTTGACAGTTCAAATTTTTCTAATATCTCCTGCACCACCTTGGTAACAATTTCGCTAGTACACTGACTTAGTCTGTTACTAGCTAGTAACAGTGGAACTATCGGTTTAAGAGGGTCCAGTACTCGTACTATAACATTGAAAATAGAATTTTTTTTACAATCTGTTGTCTCATCAACAGATAACCACAGCCGTGGATTTTTTAATTCACATTTCATCTTATTTACTATGTCTACGTGTACAGTTGGTAGATAGTTACATAACGTTGTACGACTTGGTAACTTCACCTGGGTATTGTATTTATTCCAGAACTCTCGAAAAGAAAAAGACTACTATTGCAGAACTTATGATATTGACCTCTTTGTTTGAGACGTTTTCCTCTATATCCTATAGTTTAGGAGATAAACCTCATAACTAATTTAAAGATGGCCGATGGCAGCAGTATTTCCAATGGATCTTAAAAACAATAATAGTTTGGACAAACAATAAAAACTAAAATTATAGAATTAATAATGTCGAATACTTTTTGTTAAAAATTTTCCCCATCCCATTTCTTTTGCTCTACAAGATACAGCTGTTAGGAAATTTTAAAATGGCCGCCATTTTCAAAATGCTTATCACTTTTTTATTTTTAGGAATACCCGTAAATACAAAAAAAATACTTTCTATGGGCAACTTTTTATTTTACTCAGGACTATGGTCACATAAAAGTCTAGTAACGTTTCGATTTCTTGAAACACTCAGCAGCTTTTTTTTGGCTACTAATTTATTATTATGTCATAGCACATTTTATTATAATTTCAACCATACATCACAAATGCATTTTTAAAGAATATTTTCAACAGGAATGAATAATTAGTAACCTAAGATTTACGTTTAGATGCAATTTTTTAAATAAACAGAAATGATCAACGTGTCGACTAAAATTTTGCAAATAATCAATACCTGGGAACAGTAAAATTCATCTATATCCGTAAAAGGAATTTTACAGACGTGTCGGATAAAATTGTATAAACACTGTCGATAAATTTAACTACCGAAACGGTAACAATAGGTTTATTTTAGATATTTATTATAAAAGTGATCTGACTTTTTAAGTATTTTATGGTATTTTTGCTTTACTTCCTGATAGCATCTAAGCTATTAGCTTTTTGCATTACGGATTCAGGAAGTCAAATATTCTTTAATCTCCCTTTCAAAAGCGAATATAAAAGCACCACTGTCAAAAATAATCTATTATGCAGCTTAAAGGGGCAATCGACTTGTATTCTTTACGGGAATATTTTCATTTGTAGGCAGTCCCGAACGTAAGGCTATTTATCAGGATAAGACAGGGCAAGTAAATTGGAGTAATATTTTATTTTATCTCCACCAAAATATGGTCCTGGCATATTAATTGACACAACAATACCAACAAGGGACATGTTTCAAATACATAATGTTTCCTTAGGTTATTTAGATGTCATTTAGATGAAAAAATTAAATGACACTTTTATGTTACTATTCTAAAAATAATTGAGAACATCCCAGTGCTAAAACACGCTACATGCTTTAGAGACCCAGTATCCATGACAACATTTTACTTGATTTCCCAATAGGATAACATTTCATATATAATGATATGCGCAAAACTTAGAAACAAAAAATTAGTTTGAAAGAATTGGAATAGGCTCATTACAAATAACATTTTTGAAATAAATTAATTAATATCTTTAGCATACACTTCTTCCGACGAAAAAATCTATTTAAGGTAATTTCGAAATAAAATATATCGAAAAATCTAAAGACCCTTCTGGATAATATGTAAAGGGTTTTTGCGGTTAAAAATAATCAAGTGCATCTATCACATTTGTGTGTTATATAAGGCACATGTTTTATTTACCAAAACTATAAAAATAGAGAAGACTTTATATCAAAATGAAGCATGATTTATCAACCATGGCCCGTATATTATAGTTAAAAAATAATTTTTCATTAAATTATTTGAATTCTGTAATGTTGTTTGCTAATTTTGGAACGATAACAATAATATCTATATTTTTTGTGAACTAGTTGAAATTAGTAAGTACAATCTTTATAGTTATATTTTACCTTTACAGTTTCATAAATACCTACTTATTTTCCTATCCGACTCGAGGGACCAAAAGTCTGAGTCTATCATTAAGAAAATCGCATATTCATAGAGTAGCGTTTCTCAAACAAAATGAAACTAGGAAAAAAAGTGAATGTAAATAACTATCTTCGGTGTATAATATATCACTCAAGGCAAGATCGACGAATTTCTCCTGACTTATACGAAACCTCGTAGACCTCTCAAAAAGACAGCAATTGCAAGTAATGAAAGATAATAGAACTAATAATACTTGATTTCAAAAACGTAACCGAGAATACAAAGTTATTAAAGATAAAATACGAAGACATTACACATACATGGTGCATACAAGAAATGAAATAATAAATATGACAGAGATTACATTAAATTTCAAATGGTTTCTGAGCAACAAAGAGTAATCCGCTAAGGTATAATTGTATTTATTAAGGACAGCATCAGACTTAAAGCATGAGAAAAGCTACGAAAATATGAAACAAAATTATAGGAGTAAAGGTTAGTGTAAGAGAAATACAGATCAAAGACTACAGCAACTACATAATCAACAGTTAGAGCGATTCTACACAAATTAAAAGAAACCTCAAATTAATATTCCTCAAACAATCTTTGCTTTTGGCTTCCACATCACATTTCCCTGCAACAACAAAAGCGGATTTTAACTCCGTAATCATGGATGACATATCGGGATAATCATGATTTACTTGCTATTTTCCATATGATGATATGTACACATACATACATTCTATCCGTCTCGAAGGACCAAATTATTATAATTGATGTTTTATGTAAAGACTTTCCACCGATGACTATTCTCATAGACGATTTTTACTGTTTTACCATTACTTTTATTTTATGAATATGACAATACTTTTCTATCACAAAATGATATAATATAACGTAAACCAAATTGATTGTATTTAATTGACGATATCATTTATCTAGAGCATTGTTCTCTCTTACAACTGTCGTTTTGGCTTTTGATGGATAATCTATAAGTATGAAAATAATAACCGCTATTAAAGTTGATGAATAATTAATAACATGTCATGTTAAAATTGTCCTCAAATGAGCATTTTCATGCCATTGCCATTGCTAATCTAAATCCTAACGCCATTCAAAGAGTTTTTGACAACACTGCACGTTCTGCAATAACCAATTTCCATGTAAATTGCCGTCAAAAGCTATAAAATTTTACGATAGACTAAAATGATATATAAAATTCTTTTTAATTTAGAGGTTTTTATTTGTATAGTGTTGAAGGTGAATGTATGAAAAATGTATGATTTGTATTAACAAATAATTATCTTTTTCATGATAAATCAAATAGAAAAATTCTCATAAAATTCCTTTATTAATGTGACCGGTTTCGTGAACAAGTAATTACTTCACATCATCAGACACAGGACTACAATAGAAAATGAGTATGGTGGTTATATACATACATAAATAAATGTTAATAAGTTAATAAAACTTAAAAAACAGGAATACAGAAGACAATTATTTCAATTTTTTACTAGTAAAAACTTATTGGTAAAAAATGTTTAATAAAATTTTTGTACAAGAAAGATTGAAATTATTTAAATTGATCAGGATTACGTTAGTTTAAAATTATAATATAGAATAATGTAAAATTTAAATAATTGAAATGTGTAAAAAGGAGATTCATTTTTATATAATACTTACATTTTTATAAATAGGGATCAACCTACCTACGTTAAATAATTATCTGTTGCACTTTCAAGAAAATTTTAAATAAAAGCATGCCTAATTTACGCGTACAGGTTTCATTGTTTCAAGCTGAATTTATATAAAATTAATGCTTATGTACTGATATTTCAAAATCCCGAGGCCGTTAAAAATCGTCTCGTACAAGAGGTCACTAAAGCTAAAAAGCGAGTTAAGCATACAGTGGCAAAGAAGAGACAAATTGCGATTCTTTTATAGATTTTTCAGAAAAGATTTTGCATAACAAATATTTTTTTATAATTTAAAATATTATGTTATACAAGAAGGAAGTTATACTAGAAATAATACTATAAAAGTTATAAAGGAAGCAAAAACAGTATTTTATGAAAGAAATATTGACGAAAATAAAGCAAATCCGAAGTTAATGTGGAAAAACTTAAAAGACGTAGTTGGAGATAAGAAAGGTGATGAACATATCTTTCAAAGTTTGAATTGCGATGGAGTAATACATAATGCCAATATGGCGGACGTATTGAATCAGTATTAAGTAGGTAGTATTGAAAGTATTGTTATTAACATAGGATCAGTTCATGTAGATATTGATAGAATCACTGACACTATACCGGTTGTAAACTGTACCATGACACCGTTTTGTGTAATAACATTTTGTTACGGCCACACCCTGTATATATTGGTTAAGTGTTATTTTTCTTTATTTCTGTTTATTAGAGCAATTATTATTATTAATTATCATTAGCTTATATTTATTATTTTCATTTTCTATTTGTTTATCTCTATTCTTTCGCGTGGTGCATTTTTGGAAAGGGTGAGACCCCCAGTCAAGAAGACGCGCGCAGCAATAACTCATTGACGGGTGAGATTGCGAGACCAGCTCTGGTGATAAGTGGTACGCACGTGAAAAAAAAACCCTCGTATGATTCTACAAATTATTCTCTTATTCTCTGGAAAAGTGACATCTACCCTATTGCTGATTCATCCCGATCGCCGGCTGATAACAAGAAAAGGTAGGTCAAAGCCTTTCCAAAACCTCGGTTTTTTTATTTATTGTTATATATCATTACTCTCCACGTCCTGTGGATTCTCCATACAGTCCAAATCGAAGTTCTCCTAAAAACGAAGTTTCATACGTTTTCATTTGTTCCATCGATACCGGATTAAAATTTAAAAATTTATAATAATTGCTCTAGTATTTTTCTGTAATTGATAATCTTATTATTACAATGTATTCATGTTAAAATTATTCCTTTTAATTCATAAAAGCAGATAAGTTTTTGTTCTATACCCAGTTTTTTGCGCTCTTGTTCTTTTCTCAGTAAAGTGAATTTTTATTTCATTTATATTTATATTTCAAATCAGCTGGTTATTCTTCCACAATTTAATAAAATTGTGATAAAATCTATAAATTGTTATTAATAATTTTAATAATTTTAAGTTGAAAATAAGTATATTTTGTTTATTGATCTTGCTTCTTTAAAAACATCATGTGTTAATCAATATTAACCGGTGTTTACATTATTTAATTAATAAACGTTATACTTAATTCTTATATACAGGGTGCGCTAAAATTTGTGAGTCTTTGATATTTCAATTTGAATTGATTTATAAATTTTTCTTTGCACTCTTGCCGGAATCATAATAAAGATAATTTTTAGTTCATTTACATTTAATTTTAAATCAGCTGTTTATTCTCTTAAAAAACTAATTCTTTCTAAATTTAACATATTTGCGATAAGATCAATAAATTATTGTTAATAATTTTAACAGTTCATTTAAAAGTAATTATTTTTTGTTTAGGTGGCTTGCTTTTTTTACTACCATAAGGTAGCAATTAATATTAACCCTTACATTCACATTTTATTAGTTAACTTTATAACTGTTTCGTATATACAGTGTGCTCTGGAATTTGTGTGTCTTTCACATTTCCATGTAAAGTAATTTAAAATATTTTTTCTTTCATATATACAGAGTGGTATACGGTTTCTTTTGCAAACCAAGTATTTTCTGTTCAAAATGGCAAATAAAATAAAAACAATTCGTGCACTTCGCGAACTCCAAGTAGATTTGATTGATGAAATGTTAATTCTTGCACAATCCGCTGAAGCCGATGAAAATAATCACGGTAGATTTAAAATTAGCTATGAACACATTGATGAAGTTTACAAGGAGTTTGAGAAGCAGCATTCAGCTGTGATTTCTCTTATTGCTGTTAGTGAAAGTCCTGACTTTGCATTCGACAAAGAAGTTCGGACAAATTTTATGAGAATTTATCTTGAAATTAAATCTATTTTTTCAAATTTATTTCAAACAATCATAAAAGATAAAAATGTAGTAAAAGCTTCTAATGTCAAGCTTCCAAAGATCTCGCTACCGTGTTTCGATGGTAGTTATAAAGAATGGCCAACATTTTTTGACCTTTTTTCTTCCTTAATACACAATAACACGTCTCTATCTAATATTGAAAAATTTCAGTACCTAGTAACTTCGCTTTGTAAAGAACCGTTGGGTCTGGTAAAAAATATTCCATTAACTGATGAAAATTATAATAATGCTTTTACTACTCTTATGGATAGGTATCAAAATAAACGATTGCTTGCAAATACATGTTGGCAAGAAATTTTTGATGCACCAAAACTTACCAATGAGTCTGCTCAGGGACTTCGTAAATTATTAGATATATTTTCAGAAAATTTGGTCGCATTGAAAATTTTAGGCCTCCCTGTTGACAGTTGGGATTTTATTTTATTTCAACTACTTATACAAAAATTAGATATACAATCAGTTAAACGGTTCGAACTACAAGATGGCTCTACGGAAATTCCCTCCTATTCTAATTTAAGGTCGTTTCTCCTAAAACAATGCACAGCTCTCGAATCGGTTTCACTTTCAATTTCTAAAGTGAATAAACCTGCTGCAAGTAAATCAAACAATTCTCAACATTCGTCGTATGTTCATGCTAAGCACAACTCATTTATTGTAAATGCAAAAGGTAAAAATCAAATTAGCTGCAATTACTGTAGAGCTTCTCATTACATTTACAAATGCCCTGCGTTTCTGGCAAAACCTCCTTCAGAGAGATTTCAAACAGCCAAAGATAAAAATTGGTGTACCAATTGTTTGCACTCAGCACATCGTGTCAGTTCTTGTGGTTCTCAGGTAACTTGCCGTTTTTGTAAAGGCAAGCATCATACACTTCTACACCTATCTCATGATGTAACTGCTGCGTCTTCTAGTGTCGCATTTCAAAGCAGTGACAATTCCATTTCCACTGTAGTAGATGTATCACCCTCTACATCAATTGAAGTAAATTCGCTCACAAATGTTCTCCCCTCTAACGGCACAGTTTTGTTGTCCACTGCTGTGATTGAAATTCTGGACGGTCGTGGGAACTATCAGACTGATAGAGTTTTACTTGACTCAGCCAGCCAAACAAATATTATTTCTCAAAAATGTTTAAACCGGTTAGGGTTGAGTTGTTCTCCTATTTCATTGTCCATTTGTGGTTTGGGGAAGACTTCTTCTTCTGCCTCACGAGGTGTTACTTGTATCATTCGTCCCAGAGGTCAACTCACACCAATGTTTACTATTGACACTGTTGTCCTTCCCAAAATTTGCTCCAATATGCCAAGCTCTCATATTTCTTTCCAACACTGGAAACATATTGATAACATTAACTTAGCTGATCCACGCTTTTATCTCCCAGGTGAAATTGATTTATTATTAGGCGCTGATATTTTCCCATTGGTCTTGCGTAACGGTCGTGTGCGTGGAAATTCTAAGGAACCTACAGCCATTGAGACTGTT
Source organism: Rhamnusium bicolor (assembly GCA_029963845.1). Classification (NCBI taxonomy): domain Eukaryota; kingdom Metazoa; phylum Arthropoda; class Insecta; order Coleoptera; family Cerambycidae; genus Rhamnusium; species Rhamnusium bicolor. Next base: position 201,808 of record JANEYF010005958.1, read on the forward strand.
TTCGGCTGGATCTTGATGGGGAAAGTTCAGTGCACCTTTCCACATTCACAAGTAGATTCATTCCTCATATCTCTCGATACATCTATCGACTCAACTCTGAAAAAATTTTGGGAAATAGAAGAAGTACCTACAATTTCAAGCTCGTCACCTGAGGATACTTTGTGTGAAAAATTATTTGTGGAAAATCATTTTCGTGACTCATCTGGTCGTTATAGTGTTGCCCTCCCATTTAAAGAGGTAGAGCCTTTTTTTGGGCGATTCGAAATCTGTGGCACTTCGAAGATTTTATTCTCTTGAGCGGCGGTTACTTGGCAACACCGCTCTCTATCAGTCTTATTGTGATTTCATGAAGGACTATTTGGAAAGTGGTCACATGGAATTTGCACCTCTCCCTCCTGCGCACCCGCAGCATGTTTATTACATACCTCATCACTGTGTTATTAACTCATCTAGTAGCACAACCAAACTGAGAGTAGTCTTTGACGCGTCCTGTAAGACTGCTAATGGTGAATCTCTGAATGATCATCTCTTAGTTGGTCCAAAACTCCAAAAAAATCTAATCACTCTTCTTCTACAATTTCGATTACACGTTGTTGTTTTCACTGCTGACATTAAACAAATGTACAGGCAGATAAACGTACATTCCTGTCACCGAGATTTCCAAAGAATACTGTGGAGATTTTCGTCTGACCACCCTGTACAAGAGTTTTGTCTAAAAACAGTCACTTACGGTGTGTCATCTGCGCCCTTTCTTGCTCTCCGAACTCTTTTGCAATTGGCTGAAGATGAGAGAAATCAATATCCTTTAGCTGCAACTATCCTACAGACTGATGTTTATGTCGACGATATCGTTACAGGCTGTTCCACGTTGGATGAGGCACTTTTGATCAAAAATCAACTCACTTCTTTGCTGCTGAAAGGGGGTTTCGAGCTCCGAAAATGGGCCAGTAATAGCTCATCTTTTCTGGAAACTATTCCTGAATCTCATAGACAAATCCAATTTCTTTCTTTTCAGGCCGAGAATGATTTTGTTGTAAAAATTCTCGGATTAAAATGGTTTCCATCTTCAGATGTTTTTTCATATGTTGTGGAGCCTATTACTAGACCATGTACTAAGCGTTCTATCTTGTCAGAACTTGCAAGGATTTTTGACCCTCTTGGATTCTTAGCGCCAATCACATTTTTTGCAAAATATCTTATTCAATACTTATGGACATTAGGGCTAGAATGGGATAAGACTCCTCCATCTGACGTGTTGAATAGTTGGGCTAAATATAAGTCGGAACTGACGTGTTTATCAAATATTGAAATCCCTCGCTGCATAATTCCGAGAAAATTCCTCTCGTGTCAGTTGCATGGCTTTAGTGATAGCTCTGAGAAAGGTTATTCGGCAGTCACTTATTTGCGATTTGAACTTCCGGATGATCAATGTATCGTCTTTCTGGTCTGTGCAAAATCGAAGGTCTCACCATTAAAAAGAATTTCTCTTCCAAGACTAGAATTATGTGGTGCTGTTTTGCTTTCTAATTTAATTTCTTTTATTATCGAAGTATTTTCCGGAAAACTTCAGTTGAATAATGTTTTTGCATGGTCCGACTCTTCCGTTGTTTTATCTTGGGTTAAATCTTCTCCTCATCGGTGGAAGGCTTTTGTAAGCAACAGAGTCAGCCATATCCAGGAAAGAGTATCTCCTGACCTCTGGTTCCATGTGCGATCCGCAGATAATCCTGCGGATTGTGCATCTCGTGGCTTATATCCAAGTCAATTATTTAATCATCCCCTATGGTGGGCGGGGCCAGCGTGGCTTAAGCTGCCATCACATTGTTGGCCAGTAAATAAGATAAATATATATGAGACTTCTGAGATTCTCGAAGAGGAAAGGAAGATTACCCTTACTAATTTTGTGTCATTAGACGCTCTCGATACTCTCTTAGAAAAGTTCTCGTCTCTCTCAAAAATAAAACGAATTGTTTCTCTCTGTTTAAGATTTATTCATAATGTGAAAAATCCTATTCATAAAAGGTCAGGTGCATTTACTTCGCAGGAACTTCATGAGTCATTGTTATTATTAATAAAACGCGTTCAACATTCTACGTTTCTTACCATTCTTGACAATCTCGAAAGGAGAAATTCAATTCCAAAGGTTTTCCGAAAATTAAACCCGTTTGTTGGAGTAGATGGTGTTCTCAGGGTGGGCGGTCGTCTCACACATTCTGATCTGCATTATGACCAAAAACATCCTGCGCTACTCCCTGGCAAAAATCGTCTAACTGAACTTCTAATTCAAGATGTTCACAGGGAGCATCTTCATCCTGGCCTGCAGACGTTACAGTTCTTATTATCGCAGAACTTTTGGATATTATCTCCAAGACGTACCATTCGTCACTGTCTTTCTAAGTGCCTTAAATGTTTCAGAGTCAAACCTGTCCCGTTTCAGCCTCTTATGGGCGACTTACCTCCCACCAGGGTTAATCAAATTAAATCATTCCAATGTGCCGGGGTAGATTACGCAGGCCCGGTCTTCATTACTCTCGGGAAGTCTAGAGGTGTACGGTCTCAAAAGGCATATATATGCCTGTTTATTTGCTTTGCCACTAAGGCAATACACCTCGAACTTGCCTCCGAATTAACATCTGATTGCTTTCTAGCGGCCTTGCGGCGGTTTATCTCTCGAAGAGGTCGTTGTGCACGTTTATTTTCAGATTGTGGTACAAACTTTATTGGGGCTAAAAGGGAGTTGGATAACTTCATGCGTTTAGCCGCAGAAACAGAAACAATTTCTTGGTCGTTCAATCCCCCTTCTGCTCCCCACTTCGGGGGACTTTGGGAATCTGGAGTAAGATCTGTTAAATCACATCTCCTTCGTGTGATAGGTGATCAGATCTTAACATATGAAGAAATGTATACCGTCCTTGTGCAAATTGAGGCGGTTTTAAATTCTCGGCCTCTATGCCCTCTAAGTTCTGACCCTCATGACCTCTCCGTCCTCACTCCTGGTCATTTTTTAACCTTAGAACCTCTTACGACGCTTCCCGATCCAGACCTTTCAAATATGGCTATGAACCGTTTAACTCGTTGGCAACTTATTCAACGGGTACAGCGAGATTTTTGGAAGCGTTGGCATAATGAATATCTTCATACGTTGCAACAACGAAGTAAATGGTTTAAATCTATACCGATAACCATCGCTCCTGGAACTTTAGTTCTTATCAAAAATGATATATCTCCACCATTAAAATGGCGCCTTGGAAGAGTTGAAATCCTTCATCCAGGCAAGGATGGAATTTGTCGCGTTGTGACTGTGCGGACTTCTCAAGGTCTAATGCAAAGGCCACTTGTAAAATTATGTCCTTTGCCAATTTCAGATAATGAAATTTCGTAAAATGATTATCATTTTAGGTGGGCGGTAATGTTACGGCCACACCCTGTATATATTGGTTAAGTGTTATTTTTCTTTATTTCTGTTTATTAGAGCAATTATTATTATTAATTATCATTAGCTTATATTTATTATTTTCATTTTCTATTTGTTTATCTCTATTCTTTCGCGTGGTGTATTTTTGGAAAGGGTGAGACCCCCAGTCAAGAAGACGCGCGCAGCAATAACTCATTGACGGGTGAGATTGCGAGACCAGCTCTGGTGATAAGTGGTACGCACGTGAAAAAAAAACCCTCGTATGATTCTACAAATTATTCTCTTATTCTCTGGAAAAGTGACATCTACCCTATTGCTGATTCATCCCGATCGCCGGCTGATAACAAGAAAAGGTAGGTCAAAGCCTTTCCAAAACCTCGGTTTTTTTATTTATTGTTATATATCATTACTCTCCACGTCCTGTGGATTCTCCATACAGTCCAAATCGAAGTTCTCCTAAAAACGAAGTTTCATACGTTTTCACATTTCAAGATCTGGAAAAAGTAATTAACAATCAAAGAAAAAAATATAGCACTGATGAAATCGGTTTTGATGTTATAAAAAATCTGTTCCATATATTAGGCTATCCTTTTCTAAATCTGATTAATTTAAGTTTAGAAAAGGATGTTATGCCTGAATGTTATAAAAAATCTGTAGTGGTACCAATACCAAAAATACCTAATACAAAGTTAGCTGAGCAGTTGAGACCAGTAAATATGTTGCCATTTTGCGAAAAAAATTTTGGAATTAGTAGTTTACAATCAAGTAATTAGTTACATAAACTCAAATAACATCCTATGTACATACCAATCGGGTTTTCGTGGCAAACATTCGTGTGAAACGGCATTACAATTGGTGATTTCTGAGTGGAGGGAGTCGTTGGATGAAGCAGGGGTCGGAATTTGTGCTGTTTTCGTAGATCTTAAGCGAGCTTTTGAAACAATCGACCGTAAAATACTACTATTATAGTTAAAAAGATATGGATTTGATCACACTAACTAATAGGCACCAAATAACAAAAATGAATGGGACTTTATCTAAACAAATACTAAATAACTTTAGAGTCCCTCAAGGCAGTGTTCTTGGTCCCTTATTATTTATTCTCTATATAAATGACCTTGGAAATGTGTTGAGGAAATGTAAAATCCATCTATTTGCCGACGACACCCTTATCTATTATGAAAATACTAATTTTGAAGAGATGGTAGCTACTCTAAACTTAGAATTAAAGGTTTTGACAGAAAAATTTAAAATCAATAAACTTAAGGTAAATGAATTGAAATCTAAATGTATGTTTGTGGGTAATAATTATTTGTACAACAAATTTATTAGTTTAGATCTTGATATTCTAATAAATAATGAAAAAGTTGAGCTTGTTCAGGAAATAAAATACTTAGGTCTAGTAATTGACCAGGAATTGAAAGTTAATAAGCACATTGAATACATATAAAAAAAAATTGACAAAAAGATAAGATTTTTCAGTAGAGTTGCTCCTTTTTATATCAATGTCCACAAAGTTAACAATTTATAATACACTAATATTGCCTCACTTTCTCTATAGCAATTCAGTGTTATATGTAAGTTGTACAAATTATAGTAGGTTGTAGGTTCTTCAAAATAAGGCAATGCGAGTAATATTAAGATGCAACAGGTTCTCAAGTAGTCAAATGATGCTAGATACATTGAACTGGCTTAACATTGAACAATTTCTTTTACTTCCAAACTATGACTTTTATTTTTAAGATGATTAATAATATTTTACCGGACTATCTAGTACGACAGTTATTGCCTGTTACTGAGGTACACCTACGTAATACTCGTACGGCAATTACAAATAACTTTTATGTAAAAAAGAACAACTAAGAGTAGTACTATAAAAAAGTTTGTTCCACAAAGGAATTGTACAGTTCAATCTTCTTCCTCATGAAATTAAGGCCAGTAAAACTGTTCAGCAATTTAAATCTCAACTTTTATACTTAAAGAAAAATACTGCTTAGTAACCTACGAGTAGTTAAGTTGTTCTCAATGCAATTTTTGTTTAGTTAAATAATTTTCAATGCTGTTTTTATTTACTATTGTATCTTTTTTGTATTATTATATTATTCTGTCTTTTTTGAAACCATACTTCTACTATGTCACTATGTGTATTAATTGTATTTACTATCTTCTTTAGATAAATAAATGAATTTATTATTATTATTATATTATACGGGCGTCCTCGTTAAGTCAAATCGTTTTGTACTGTTATGTTAAACATTGAGGCTTACGAGAGAACGAAATTTAAAACGGTAATATCTCAATTTTAAAATGCTTCATTCAATTTAGATATTTTTTTGCGTTTCCCTCGTATTATCTCCGAAACGAAAGTCCAAATTAAAATGTTGTACTCTTAAGAAAAGTTTACTTTATCTTTTCTAAATAATTTTATGATTAATAGTAAATAAGTATAGGTACATCTAATGTATAACTTATAATCATAATTTGATGGTTGGTGAACTCTACTATAAATCTGAAGTGACAGATATTAACTCATATTGTATTTTTTAATGTGTTCAGCTGATTTACATGTGTTTGGCTGCTTTTCATCATTACAATATAAATAAATACATTATTCAAGGACTTCTATATTTAACTGTTTGTTATTTACCTATCGCCTTTTTTATTTTGATTAGTTATTTTAAAGTGATCGAATTCCTCTCATTTCTAGGTAACAAAAACTAAATGATTTCCGTTTAAATTAATACTGGCAAGCCGCCATAATAAATTGGCATTCACGGTGAAGTCCACGTATTCTACGCTGCTTCTACTGTAATTTTGTAAGTGCCGGTGACTGAAAATAATTGAACAAGAGAAAAACATTCAAATTTAAATTAAAAGCAAAATAAAATCAATATTAGAATGGACGAATTTGAGTTTTTACCACCACAAAGTTGAAAACAAGCATATTTCTGTTTTGAAACAAATTCCTAATGCTATTTTTTATACGTTTAATAAAAAATTACAAATTACACCCAAAACATATGACCTAACCTTCTCTGTGGCGTATAGCATGTGAAATAGTTAATAATAAATACTATTTATGAAGATGGAAACTTTCCAACTCCAATCACACACAAAACGGTATGTGGGAGACATATGGTGTACATTTTGTTCAAAAAGTCATTAAAGTTATTGTTATTACAATGCATTACTAAAATGTCTCAATTCAATCAACGATTTGAGAAAAAATCACACTAATTAAGAATGGATGAGATTGGTACACATATCTCTGAATGTTTCAAAGTTTGCTTCATGAGTGAAGCTATAAGGCTCAATTTTATAACTGACAATTTAACTCTACATACGAAAAGACATCATCGGCAGTTGCATCTTCAATAAACAGTTTCTTTGAAGATTTATTCTCCCATGTCGACTTTGAACATTAACGGAAACATTCTTCCTGAAATAAAAACTGTCCTACAACAAAAGTAATACTCTGACTTAAGATATGTGCCTTAACGCTCACCCCAGTGCGCTATCCAATTTACAGAACTTTACCTCTAACAATATATTATCTTCCCATACAACTGCAAGGTTGCACCCCATTTTAGACAAATACGATTCTTGATTCTTCCTATAACGTACTAAAAGTTACCATCGGACGAAGACATCCTTCCGCTTAATATTCAAAAAAAATTTGTAACGAAGTGATTATTTTATAGAATTAAATTATGTAACTAGGTGCTATTTGTCTGTTTCAAAAGATATTTTAAACAATATAATACCGCGCCCTTAATAGTGGTATTGTCAGTTGCTCATTAATAATAGTATAATTGTTGTTTATAAGATAGATAGTAGTGATTCGTTTGTATTTCAAATATGCCGAGCTGCAGACAGTACGTGAATCGCGAAACGCGAATCGCGCATATTGTCCCCGGCACTCCTGTGCCCGCGCAAAGGGAAGGACCCCGAGACTGGAAACAAACAAATCAGTTTCCGTCTAGCTGCTGACTGAAGAGCCATGCCGACCAGGACAGTAAGTAATCTTGTGAGTATAGAGGTACATAGGTATATAAATTTAATTGCGAATTTTTCGTCCGTAAAAGGTGATGTAGTTGCCATATTCCGCGCATGACTACCGCGTCTCCTCCTACTTCTGCTTTTGGCAGAATTTAGTAGCCTGAGGATTTTTCAGAGCGTCCAGGACAGTACGTTGCTGCCGCCAGTACCTACCAGACGTGTCGACATCGACCGTTCCAGAGAGGAAGCAGCCCAGGATACGGAAGTAGGTATTAAGGTTTGGTAAATAAAAAGTATTACTTGGCTGGTGTGCATTTTCCGGACATTGTTTAGTGTGCTTCTATTAACGCTTGCTTCCCCCTCCTGATATCCGTCCGTCGTCTGCTTAAGGCCGTTTCATTATTGCTGGTCACCTTTTCCACTGCCTAATCACCATATTACCGTGTCGCACCGCTTGTACGCCCGCTTACTGTCCCCAATCGCCTATAATTAAGACCGTTTGTAGAATAAGTTGTAAATATTAAGATGTATATTGTATATATAGTGTAAATAGTAATTAGTGTGTAGAATAAATGTAAATATATTGAATGAGAGTCGTTTCATTAACTGTAGTGTGTAAGTTACCTTTTCCCGACCCCTGGCTTATCCGTTTCTTCACTGTAGTTGCCCGGCCTCTATCGTCCCGCCGATAGAGTAAAGTGGTGTTTCTGCACTCTAAACAGAAACTGGCGCCCGAGATATCCGTACCGTGAGCACCGCCGTAGTGTTGGGCGTCAAAGTGACACTTCCGTTCATGTGAAGAACAGCGAAGTGCGTCACAAATTATCGCAGATACCGTTCCCACGACAGCTTCCTGCATTTTACTCGTTATTCCTTGCTTGTAAGCAAATTTTGTATAAGTACTTTTTCGTATCAGGGTAGAAATAATCATTTTTTATAATAGTTGTAGCAGCACAACACGCTTTCAAAAGGAATTTATATATCCGCTGGCTCAACTAAGGGTAGCTTTTCTACACGTAGGTATTACGCTATTATGGTTTAACATGCTTGTTTTAACATGTTTTCTTAACCACCTTCCAAGTGAAAAGTCCTAGAATTTTGTCAGGTAAGAGAGACGAGGACCTACAGTTTATTGTGGAATCTAAACCACATCTAAGGTAAAGACAATTCCCTCTTATATTTTAGTCCGAAATATATTACAAATAAAATGTGTAACTTGTTCCAGGATGGAATTGAACTATCGACCAATACAATTCAATTAAACTTATAGCCTCCTCATCTGTCAAGAGAAAAAAGAGATGCATTCGCGAAAGAATTTAAAAAATGCATTTCTATTCGAATTTCAATAAATTATGACGAATAAACTTGTATTCACAAAAAAAAGTGCTGTCTATGTGTCTGTATCTATGACGATAGCAGCCCAAGTTTTTGCGGTAAAGCTATCAAAGGCATATAAACAGCAAGTCAAAAGGATGGTTCGTAGACGAGTAAAAGATGGCTGCTGGAGAAGGGTCTACGAAATTCCAAATTTTGTATTCAGATTTGTTATACAGGGTGTTTCAGGATTAACTGGACAAACTTAAATTTTAATTCAGGACCTCAAAATAAGAAAAAAGTTTCCTATAGAAGTATGTTCGGAAACGTTTCCATAAAGATGGAGGCTAAAAATTTGGTTTTTAGTATTTTTCTCAACTTTGGAAAAAAGATAAAAAAAAATAATTTTGATAGAGATTTTCTACTAATAGGAACGCCTCTAAAGGAATCATTAATTTATTTTTTTCAACTTTTTAATGAGCCCGAATTTTGTCACATAAAAATGGACCCCAAAAACTCTTTTGTCTCTTTAATTTTTTTTCATTGAACTGACAGTTTTTGAATAAAATGGAAAATGTCTAGTAGGCTAAAAAAAGATTATGCTTAACTTGAACCCAGAACCTAATTTTAACTTCTATTTTTGTAGGGGCGTAATTATTTAACGAAGCTTTTCCGGATATCCCTCAATAGGAGGTCCTGAATCCAGATTTTAAGTTCGTCCAATTTATCCTGAAACACCCTGTATAAAGCCAATAAAATATTTATACATGTTTAATATTTATACTTGTTTAGCAGTTTAATGTTTACTGTGCCATAAGAAACGATAGAGTGGTGGTATTAGAATTTTATCAGGAAAATTTAAACAATAAGTTACAAAGATTTCCTCTTCTGCTAATATGTATAGTTAATTTTTTTGTTTTTGTTTTTTTTTTTAGGTGAAAGATCTAAATATTTTACAAAATTTTAATAATAACTTTTAGAAAATTTACCTCTCGCCGAACATAGAAACATTTTTTATCAGTACGACGGTGCTCCCCTACATAAGGCGTATTTGATAAATAAATTTTTACAAGAAACATTTTACGACCAATACATAGCCAATAATGGACCTTTCCTATGGCCTCCTCGCTCGCCCGATTTATCAATTTTAGATTATTTTATTTGGGGAACTACTAAAAATAAAGTTTATTAGAGCCCATTAACAACTATTGAAGATTGTATGCAGAGAATAAGAAATGCATTTCAAAACTTATCACATGTGTGGAGGGTCGAGGGCGGAATTTTGAACAATTATTAAATTAAATGGAATCATGTTTTTAGTTGATTTTATCTTAGCTATTTTAGTTTATGCAAAGTGTTTTCAATCCAATTAATAGGCATGTTACAGAACACTGACGTAGTTTTCCACGAAACACCAAAACACTATATACTGCACGCGCGTTTCGCCAATCAAGTTGGCATCATCTGGAGATGATTAAAACTAAACTTATGCTAACAATCTACCCTATTTATACCTAAACTATTGTCATGGTTCACCGAACCGTCACGGTTAATAATACAGAAAAGATACCAGTACTCTAAGTTATATCCCTAAGGACTCTCGCCATTGTGCTCAACACAAAATGGCGAATTTTTATTTTCTAGTCCATCGTCTATTAAGCTTCCCCCTCAATAAGGAGAAGTTTGAAATAGAAAAGGCATTGATTAAGGACATAGCTGCGAGTAATGGATATTCTGTAAGTTTAATTGATAAAATAATTAGTAAACGAAAGTTTAAAGAGTCACTTCGAAATTCGTCGACCTTTCAAAATGAAAGAGAAAATCCGAAATTTGTATCGATTCTATTCGATCTTCGAGTCATCCGAGGTATTGGTAAGATTTTTAAAGATGTAGGTATGACAGTGGGGAACCAAACTACAACAACTTTTAGGCAATCCAAAAGACAAAATTGAAGCAAACGAAAAGTCGGGGATTTACGAAATTAGCTGTAAGGACTGTAATCAAAAATATGTTGGACAGACTTGACGATCAATTCAAACTAGATTCAAAGAGCATATCGCCGATCTCAAATATGGTAGAACAGATAAGTCTATTGTAGCCCTACATGTGTTTGAGAACAACCATAAAATAGATATTAGCAATTTAAGATTAACTAGGAATGTAACAAATACTAGACAGTTGGATGCATTTGAAAGCTTAGAAATCATAAAGTGTAAAAAACAGTATGAATAGTGAAAGAGGGCACTTTGGTGTGTACTTTTCTCTATATCGATCGATGCAGTTCCTGGTGACACACCCTGTATATTGTCGAGGATCGAACACTATATTCATCGCAAAGATTATGGTAAATATTCCTGTTTTTGGTCTACGTTCATGTTGTTCTATAGCAACAGGGAATCGTGAAAAGCTTAAAAGTATAAATTCCAAATCTTTTTGGACACTGGGATCGACAATAGCTTCTTGAGCATCTGCAATAGCAACTGCTCCTTTAGCATCCAACTGTAGTATGACTTTTTTTATATCGTCAAAGTTTCTGTAGTAATACGATGTTGTATTCAGCCAAGTGCCCCATCTTGTCAGTATAGGCAGTGGAGGTAATGGCGTATTAGGTTGAAATTTATGAAATATCACATATACACAGCGCAGCATCAGAAGTATTGCAATAATATTCTAGCTGCGAGAATAATGCAAATGTTAATTCACAGTTTGTATTAGGTAGGTATATGATTTTTTAGAGGATTTTCGAAAGTCTATGCAACTACGTAATTCGCGAACAGTTTTATATTATTAAAAGAAAATTGATTTACAATCGAACTAATTCTTGTAGAAGATTTTTTTAAATTAGATGATTAATGAAAATGCATAAACGAATTAGTTTTATACGGTTATGTGGAAATTTATACAATGTAAATAAATTCACATGGCATAAACTTTCCTATCAAGGTTTCTGCAGACAATACTGGAATGATTCACCGATATCCGAACTCTAGTGATAACGCTATGTAAATAATAATCAAAGGCAATCCATATTTAAACAACTGTACTTTTACAATAATAAAATTATCTTTTCAATACTTTTAAGTTAATTTTCATAAATCTTAATCAACTGCCGCTTTAAGATGCAATTGCAGATATTCAAATAGTAGCAAAACAGTTGTAGGTACATAAAAAATTCAGGAGTAGAATTCCACGTTAGTGGTTTTTAATTAGTATTTAATTATATGCAACTTAAAATAAAAGCAAATTAATTAACAACTCTATTGTGTTTATAAGAAAACTGAAAGAGATTAAGATTTCTGTCCTATTATTTAATATAACAATTAACATGTCAAAACGCCATATGTCGACGTAGTTGATACCCTTTTTGGCCCTTTTTTGTTAATTCACATCGTTAATCAATTACCTCAAAAACACGAAAACAAAAGATTTATTTGCTAAGTTGCTGGCAAAGATTAATTGTTCAGTAAATGGTTATCGTTCTTAAACAATGTAAAAACGTGTTTAGAATCGTATTTATGTTGCTTGTTCATTACTCACCGTAATAATGCCTAAAAAAAATTAACAAGCGTTGACTTCAAGCAATAACAAAATTTAAAAAAAATCAAATCATTAGTTTCATTTTATTATTCATTTTTATTTCAGTTTTAGTTTTATTTATTCTAAACAGGGTGTCTCCAAAAATGCTTGGCCAAATGCAAATAGTGTGTTGTACTTTTTAAAAATAAGAATAAGAGTTCGAACAAATATGTGTTCTAAAATGCCTCGGATTCGAAATTCGGAATGTCGAATGTGTAACTCAAAATAATATTTTTTTTTCAAAAAAAGCGTTGGGCTGATCACTGTGAAATTGTGGTGTGAGATGTAGTTGCGGCTATCCGTTTCAACAAACATACATAAATTTTAGATTATCCTCCACACAGTGGCGTGGAAATATGGATGGAATTGGGTAATAGTATTGGCAGAAAATTATCTGCGGATTTTTTTAAATAAATCAATTGCCTATGCAAATCTGAAGAACATATCGAATTATGAAAAATTTTCCACACATTTCCTTTAAACAGTTCATATTTAGGTTAGGTTTTGATTACAGAAAAAGGCTTGGCTCGTTAAAATGATCGCGAAAACAGTATAAAACACAAGAAAATATTTTGAAAAATCATTCATCCCAAACGAGATAAAAAGGAGATTTAAAAATCGCTACAAAATGTAGAAAAAATAAATAACGCGAAAACATCGAGATAGCAAAAATTTAACTTGCCATTGAATTTCTCTAGAAAAAGTAAATCACTGATGTGCTATCAACTTTCTTGATTACTTCTATACCCGAAAACACCACATGTCATCGAATTTGATCCAGATATTTACATTTGTTCCAGTATTATCTTTTAAGGCGACGTTTTCAGTGCTTTGAACTTTACTCAGAATTTCATATTTTTATTTTTTTGAGATTCTTAAAAACAATTCGACAGATTCAAGAGTACTCATATTATTTATTATTGCAAAATGTAGCTGCAAGCACTGGCGGTTCTTCTATAGGGTCATTTGATCAATGACCACCCACATACAAATAAAAAAATAGAGCTATTCATTTTCTGAGGTTTAAAATATATATATATATATATATATATATATATATATATATATATATATATATATATATATATATATATATATATATATATATATATTTAATATTCTTAAAAAATATATTAAAGTTTCTAGTTCATTCTATGCACAATACTATTCAAATATCTAGATCGCAGGATTTCATATTCATTACATTATTCATTATAGAATTTAAAATTCGTCCCTAAAATATTTTAAGGACAAGCCGATTGACTCCAAAATTTTTAAATTTTATAAATGAATAATGTAATGAATATGAACCCGATTACGTATAGAATGAACTAGAAATCTTATATATTTTTTAAGAATATATATATATATATATATATATATATATATATATATATATATATATATATATATATATATATATATATATATATATATATATATATATATATATATATATATATATATATATATATATATATATATATATATATATATATATATATATATATATATATATATATATATATATATATATATATATATATATATATATATATATATATATATATATATATATATATATATATATATATATATATATATATATATATATATATATATATATATATATATATATATATATATATATATATATATATATATATATATATATATATATATATATATATATATATATATATATATATATATATATATATTTAATATTCTTAAAAAATATATTAAAGTTTTCTAGTTCATTCTATGCACAATACTATTCAAATATCTAGATCGCAGGATTTCATATTCATTACATTATTCATTTATAGAATTTAAAAATTTTGGGTCAATCCACAACTTGTCCTTAAAGCTAGTTAGGGACCGAATTTACAACGAATTAAAGTGAAATAGACTTATGCGCGAATCGTCAGAAAGCAAAAGAGACAGAAAACACTGGCGGGGACAATGTCCCTGACACATTTTACGGAAAACGATAATCGCACGAACACAGCATAAATGCTGTGGCACGAAGTTCAGTAAAGCAGTCTTAATGCTGACTAGGTACGGGTTGGTCTGTAAATTCTGTCACGTTGTTTTTAATGTTTTTACTTCAGAACATTTTATTAGTAAATCTCTACTTGTCGTGAAATTAAGTAAAACAGTGTTTTTGGTGTTTACTATTAAATATGAGTGTTGTACAAAATATATTAAAACTGAAAGATGGAGAAAATAAAGTACAAGTAGTTTTTGTGTTTAGATACGTTTTAGACGGTGTTGTATGTGAGAGATTTTGGAAATTTATTCAGCCTCAAGGAACGACATCGCAGCATTTGACAGATGTAATTTTAAAGAGAGTTAGAATGTCTGAAAATTAATGAAAGTCCTGGAAAATTGATAGCACAAAGTTACGATGGAGCATCAGTAATGAGTGGTGCTTTTGGAGGTGTCCAAGCCAAAATTAAAAAAGTTATCCTTCAGCAAATTTTATTCATTGTTACGCTCATCAACTAAATTTAATTTTACAAAAGCATCAAGTCAGGATAAAAGCATAAAAACTTTTTTGCTAATTTACATAGCTTTTCTTCATTCTTTGGAAAATCGCCAAAAAGAACAGCCGTGTTAGATAATGTTGTTAAGGTGAGATTACTCTAAAAAGCGACTCCAACACGATGGAATTTTTAATACAAAGTGCATTGAGACTGTTTATACCTATCGAACAGAATTATTAGATTTTTTAGAAAAAAATCATTGATAATGAATCAGAAAACAACACTCTAAGCCAAGCTATTGGTTTAAAAATTACTTACAAAATGAACATTTTCTTTACTGGTTAAATTTTTTTCATTTAGTTATGCCTCATTGTGATATATTGTCTAATCAATTACAAAAATGTAATATCGATGCCATAACAATAAATAAGTGTATTGGCGTTTTTAATAGTAAAATTGAAGATATTAGAAATAAAACTTTGAATAACTATTTGGAGGAGACATCCATGCAGTCTGCTCAGAGATGTAAAACAGAAGAATCAAAAAGGAGAATTTCATTAGAAGTTTGTGATATAATTACATCTGAGATCAAAAAACAGGTTTGGCTTCAGTAATCATTTAGCAGTGTCTCAGTTATTTCACGCAGATCGATTTAAAGATTATAAAAAAAGCTTTCTCAAGATATGTTTAAATTAGTTAAAATGGAGGTCCAGTCATAAATCATTTGAAACTTAAAAAACTGAATTAGAAGTATTATATAACCGAGAAGATTTTTCCAATAGTGAAGGTGCAGTTGCTTTGTTACAGCTTTTATTAACAATAATTTGTGCAATACTTTTTCTGAGTGTCAAACTGTTAAAAAATCTTGTGTACTCTCCCTATGACTACCGTCGAAAGTGAACGTTGTTTTTCCACCTTAAAAAGAATAAAGACATTTTTAAGAAATACTCATGGGTCAGGAAAGGATCTTCTTTAGCTATGCTTACCATAGAAAGGGCATTAATAAAGAAGATAAAAGACTTTAATGAAAAGTAATTGCCCACTTTGCATCTCAAAAAGACGGGAGGATCGACTTGAATTTAAATCATTTTAAAAGGTAGGTAACACAGTAAACTTTTTCTAATTGACCTCCCTATCTCTTGACCCACAAACTGTCACTG